>CM060335.1:1334966-1349966 GCA_030674155.1 Stramonita haemastoma
ACAGACAGACAGACAGACAGACAGACAGACAGACAGACAGACAGACAGACAGACAGACAGGAGAGGGAGAGAGAGAGAGGAGGAGAGAGAGAGAGAGAGAGAGAGAGAGAGAGGAGAGAGAGAGAGGAGAGAGAGAGAGAGAGAGAGAGAGAGGAGAGAGAGAGAGAGAAGCATTAAATATTATGTCATAGGCTGGAATCAAGGTGTTCTTGCATTTGCTCACACACACAAACACAAAAACACACACACACAAACACAGTTACACAAATACACAGACAGACACACACACCCACCCACGCACGCACACGAAAACGCACACGCACACACACACACACACACACACACATACACACACACACACACACACACACACACACACACACACACGAACGCTCAGGCACGCAGGCATACACACACACACTCACGCACATACACACACGCACACCAAAGTTGGCTTTCAAGATAACTACAGAGGTATACGTACATGTCCATCATATTAATGGAAAAGTGCTGACTACAAAGTTGGCAGTCAAGGTAAGTACAGAAGTATATGTACATGACCATCATGGTCATGGAAAAGTCCTGACTACAAAGTGCTAAGTCAGCAGTGTGACAAGTCCGTGATGCAGTTCTGCAGTATGGGGAAGCAGACAGTGACTGCTGGGAACAGGGATAGCAGACCTGGTACTGCAGGAGATTGAGATCCTTTTGGCTGTCTGTCTATCTGTCTGTTTGTCTGTCTGTCTGTTTGTCTGTTTGTTTGTTTGCCTATCTGTCCTTGTTTATATGTCTGTCTGTCTGTCTGTCTAGTCTGTTTGTTGTTTGTCTGTCTGTCTTTGTTTATCTGTCTGTCTGTCTGTCTGTCTGTATGTTTGTTTACTTACTGGAACAAACCATGCATTTTTAGGATATCTGAATCATGTGGAGAAAAAATGGCGGAAGTAATCAATGGCTTCCTTTTCACTTAGAAAGACGACAGTAAAACGATGATCTTGATGGAAAAAGAGACAATGAAAGAGAGAGCATAGAACAGGGCAACATACAGAGAAAATTAAGAGGAGGGAGGAGAAGAGAGAGAGAGAGAGAGGAGGAGAGAGAGAGAGAGAGAGAGAGAGAGAGAGAAGACAGACAGACAGACAGACAGACAGACAGACAGACAGACAGACAGACAGACACAGAGAGACACAGAGAGAGACAGAGAGAGATAGAGACAGAGACAGAGACACACGGAGAGGGAGACAGAGACAGAGACAGAGAGTTAAGACATATACACATATAGACAGACAGACACTTGCATAAACAGACAGACAGACAGACAGACAGACAGACAGTTAGATAGACAGACAGACAGACAGACAGACAGACAGACAGACAGACACAGACAGAACGTACCACATCGGCCACGATAGCACACACGCTTGCGTCTCCCGTATCTACAGCAGGGATGCCTCCTGTTACTTTCGCCTTCTGTAGCAACACTTGAGATCCTCCTCTTCCTCCTGCCCCCCACACTCTGTCAGCTGCACAGCAGTGATGACTTTCGTCATTATCCTCCTCCTCCTTGTTATTGTGATGTTCGTCATCACTGTCATCATTATTGCTGTCATTATCACTGTCATCATCATTGTTGTCATTATCTCTATCGTCATCATTGCTACCATCATCATCATCGCCAACATCATCATTGTTATCATTATTGATATCATTGCCCCTACCATTGCCGTCACCACCACAAATAATATACCAATCATCATCATTATTATTATTAGCATAATCACCAGCCCCACCATATTCATAATCATCATTGCTATCATTATCATTACCATTATCAGTGATATCCCTTTCCCTACAGACCCAGTACTGACCTGAAAAATCTGTTGTTATATGTTCGTTATGTATTGATATCACTCAGAAGCTCAGCTTTATGCAGCAACAACAATATTGTCAAAAATAAACACAGCCCTGATATGCCCCACACAAAACAAAAAACCTACACAATAGTTTACACGAAAATGACACACAGCAAAAACGGCAAAGTACAGACGACTTAAATCAAGTTACATCAACTATATATAAAATGAACAATCCACTATCACACAAAATACAGGAATTTCAATGGAGATCACTGAAAAACAACAGTTTGCGTAGATATCACACACACTACAGTATTTTTCATTAACGTCAGAGAAAAATGGCAAATTGTATTGAGATCACACAAAAAGCAGTTATTTACATAGAGTTCAACACACAAGCACTTTACTTACAGGTCAAATCAAGCAACAACACTTAGTACGGAAAAATGCAATGAAAATATGTAATCACCATTTACATTTTTGGTGATAATGCTTTAGCTATAATGCAATGTTTGCGTTAGAAAAACATGATAATCCTGTATTTAAAAAATGCATGTGTCCTCACCAGTATTGGCCTCACAACTTCCATAATGTTTGATACAAGCAGTTATTGAAAATGGTCACCAGCGCCTTATGTATGAAAGCCGCCCAGTCTCTGCATGCATTGTACACACACTCCTGCATGCATTACACACACACATACACACACCACATACCTGCATGCATTGTACACACGCGCACCACCCACACAGACCTGCATGCATTGTACACACACTCCTACAGGAATTGCTCACACACGCACCCACTCCATCATGCAATGCACACACACTCCAACATACATGCACAAACATACCCCAGCATGCATTGCACAACACTCCAGCATGCATTGTACACACACTCTTTCATTCATTGCACACACACTCCAGCATGCATTGCACAAAACACTCCAGCATGAGTTACACACACACATACACACACACATACACACACACACTCCTGCATGCATTTTACAAACACTCCTCCATACATTGCAAGCACACACTCCAGCATGCATTGTACACACAGTCCATGCATTGCACACACGTACACACTGACTGACAGGCACAACCAGTCTATCAGCCACACACCTGCACGTGGACGCCATCTTACCAGGGCTACCAGGAGGATGAGCACCAGGCAGATGGGAAGAAGACGAGCCATCTTTCACAGCAGATCTCTGTCTCTGTCTGTCGGTCTGCGCCTTGCAAAGTCAGTGGGTGGACTTGAAGTCTTCACACACACATACACACATCTGATCAACACCAGCAAGGCATTTGAAGCAGCGCTCTTAGTCTTGTGAGGCCAGTTTATGAGGCACAATAGGAGCTATCAATGAAAGATACAGATCACAGGACCGCAGAAATATTCATAGGGACAAGATATCTCGATGGTCAGAACACTCATTCTCCCGAAGCCAGGGTTAAGTAGCATCTAATGTGGTTACCAAGTGAATGAGTGCCTGCTCATTTGCCTTGGCTTCAGTACAGTCCCCCAGTTCACCCAGCCCAATAAATGGGTACCTGTCTCTCTAGGGACAAGGGAGGTAAAGCAGCGAGAGAGAAGATGGATGTTGCCCTCAATATACTGTACACTAGAGAAGCTGAGGTCTATGACACCTTACTTCCCAACAACTATATAGGTCATGGGAACACCTTCACCAATCTTTCACTTTTTACTGTAGAAAAATGGAAGTTGATCAACTAGAAATTAATGTTGGTATCTTATGCTGCTGGGGGTGACAAGCAGTCTGTAAATGGAAGGATTTAGGCTGGTAATGAAAAAGCTGGGTAACTGTCAGAATGAGAATGGAAATGAGGGGTGTAGCAGAAGACAGGTTTTGTCCATGCAGAATTGTGGGTGGAGTAGGAAAATGGGGACGGGATAGCCTAGTGGTCAGAACCTTGTGCTGGCATATTGACAACCCAACGTTTGATTCCTTTGGAGAGGGGATTTTTCCCCTGCAGTTAACATCAGTGCTGACTCCACTCTCCCAAAAAATCTTTGGGATGAGGACTGTAAACCGAGGCCCATGTGCGAACGCACGCGGAACCTCTTGCACAACACGTTAAATCCTGTTCCGCTTTTCGTAAGAGTAGGCCATTGTGTGCCGGTGGGAACAGATGAAAATATTTACACAACTGCATACACACGGGGACTGGCTGAAAAAAAAGCACATGAATGCTTATCCCATTATCCTCGATATAAAAGAATCAATAATGATAAAAACTGAACAGCTGTTAAGACTTGGACTAAGGAGCAAATATGTGTTACGTTCTGAGCACTATCAGGCTGTATAACGTAGGCTGAGTTCTGAGCAATATCAGGCTGTAATAACTGTAGGCTGAGTTCTGTGCAATATCAGGCTGTAATAAACTGTAGGCTGAGTTCTGAGCAATATCAGGCTGTAATAACTGTAGGCTGAGTTCTGAGCAATATCAGGCTGTAATAACTGTAGGCTGAGCTCTGAGCAATATCAGGCTGTAATAACTGTAGGCTGAGTTCTGAGCAATATCAGGCTAGGAATAACTCTCACAAGATCGAGACAGGACTTGATACCAAAGAATGCTGCAGGTATTGTCACAGAGGGAGGAAAAGAGGCCGGCACGGAAGCGCTAGGAGGAAAATATCAGCACAGGACAGGCCTAGAACTCAGCCAAATTTTGAGAAAGGCAGAACAGAGAGAGGAAGGTAGGGAACAGGTTATCAAGTCTTCATGGATGCCCCGATGGTCGCCAGGGACTAGGGAAAGATAGATAGATTTAGATAGACTAGATAGATAGATAGATAGATAGATAGATAGATAGATAGATAGATTAGGCTCAGCTCTGGAGCAATATCAGGCTGTAATAACTGTAGGCTGAGTTCTGGGAGCAATATCAGGCTGTACATAACTGTAGGCTGAGTTCTGACAATATCAGGCTGGAATAACTGTAGGTGAGTTCTGAGCATATCAGGCTGTAATAACTGTAGGCTGAGCTCTGGAGCATATCAGGCTGTAATCACTCACTCACTCACTCAGTCCCATGTACCCAAAGGACGTAGGGGGGCATATGAGAGAAGACGCAACAGAGATCTTTTCAATGCTTCACGATCCTGTGTGGCTAGTAGGAGGTGTTGCAGGGGTTGGGCGGTCCAGTCTTGATGTTGTCACCCAATGATTTCTTTTGGCGGCTCATCTTCTTTTGCCCTCGATGTTCCTTGCAAGGATGGTTTTGCAGGGTTTGTGTCTTGTGGGTTGTGGACCAACACACATCAGCTTTCTCCTCTTTATGGTGGAGGGAAAGGTCTTTGGGGGCCACACGCTTTTTGATTTCTTCTTTCCATAGTATTGGTCTGTGTTCTTTGGTATGATATTTTGAGGAGTCTTCTGTGGCACTTAGTTCTCGATGCTGATCTTCTCCTCTCTAACTCTGCATGTCAGAGTCCATTGATTCACAGCCATTAGGAGGCTAGATATCACGCGGGATTGTAAAGGTGGGTATTTGGTGCAGAACTGATGATGTTGCTTCTGATGATCCTCTGGAGTCTGACTAGACGCAGATGTTGCTGTATGCAATGCGAGCTTTCACTTCATTGTTTGATGTGCCATCTTTTGTTAGGCGTGAAATAACTGTAGGCTAGTTCTGACAATTCAGGCTGTAATAACTGTGGCTAAGTTCTGAGCAAATATCAGGCTGTAATAACTGTACGGCTGAGTTCTGAGCAATATCGGCATGTAATAAAATGTAGGCTGAGTTTCTGAGCAAAAATCGAGCTACTATATGCACACAGAAATGCACAGTTCGGTTACAAGAAAGCTTCTTCTTTTTAAAAAAGGGAATATTTTAGTCACCAAGATTTAATACATGGCAGAGAGAGAGATGGTGAATGCTGCTGATACTGCTGTAGCTCCATACCATTGACAGTGGATGGATACACTTGAGCTGACTTGAGAGTTTCAACAATTTAATTCTAGCACAGCCAACATCATTTGAAACTGAATAAAATAACATTCTTATTACGTCAATAACTTCTTCTCGCAAAACACAGCATACTCAAACTGACTTTAACCACATGTCTCTAATGTACAAAAACTCTATCTTAAACAAAGCCAACACCATTCCAAGTAAAAGACTTACCAGTGGCTTCTGTGGACGGTCCTGGGTGAGGAATGTTGGGCCTACATGGCCCAGCATGCTTTATACACTCCTCAGCAGTGAGTCACATGGCCAATGCAGCTGTGGGCTGTACACGTGGACAGCGGGCTGTCTCTGACAGCCGTTTACCAAGACATCAAAAGATTGTCTGAAAGTCTATACTCCTGGCTATGGACAGACATCAAACAGCCAAGAGGAAGTCTGCAGAAATGAACGCCAGGATAAAGATTTTTGTTACATCATTGAAATGGAGTCTTTTTCACTTATACAGAAGAAAAGCATTCTGAATTTATAGAGAACAATCACAACTCCTCTTTCTCTCTCTCTCATCTCTCTCCTCTCTCTCTCCTCTCTTCTCTCTCTCTCTCTCTCTCTCTCTTCTCTCTATCTCTCTCTCTCCTCTCTCTCTTCTCTCTCTCTCCTCTCTGTCTGTCAGTCTGTCTGTCTGTCTGTCGTCTGTCCGTCCGCTCCGTCCGTCTGTCTGTCTGTCTGTCTGTCTGTCTGTCTGTCTGTCTGTCTCTCTCTCTAATGTGTCTGTCGACTGTCTCTCTGTCTCTGTCTGTCTTGTCGTCTGTCTGTCTGTCAGTCTGTTTGTCTGTCTGTCTGGGCTGTCTGTCTGTCTGTCTGGGCTGTCTGTCTGTCTCTCTCTCTCTCTCTCTCTCCCTCTCTCTCTCTGTCCCCTCTCTCGCGGGGCGCCGGCGCGCGCGCCGCGCCTGCATGCCCACACACACATATATTGTATATTCTATATCTATATATTTATCTTTCTCTTTATATATATATATATAATTTTATATATATATAATATATCTTAAAAAAATATTTTAAATATATTTTTATAAATATAACAAAAAAATTTAACTCTATGGAGGAAAGTTCTGCAGAAAATTAAAACGAAGTGAAAACGTTTTTATTTGGTGCATGGTTGAAACTTAGTCTCCACCCACACACACACAAAACCCACACACACCACACACACACAACACACAACACACACACACACACACCACACCACACACACACACAACCACACACACACAACAGGGAAACGCACGCACCCACACCACACCAAAACAACTTTACATCCCCACAACATCCCCACACAAAACACACACACACCCCACCCCAAAAAAAATTTCTCACTCTCTCTCCTCCCCTTCTCTCTCGTCCGTCTTTTCGTCTGTTGTCGGTGTCTGTCTGTCGTCTTTCTGTTGTCTATCGTTGTCGTCTGTTTTGTTATATGTCTGTTTTGTCTGTCTGTTGTCTATTGTCGTTGTCTGGTCTGTCAAATCGTCTGTCTGTCTGCCCTGTTGTCTGTCTGTCTTCTCGGAGAGACTTATAAACCGGGCCCCCGTGTGTGAACGCACGCAGAACACTTGCGCCAGTTAAAATGTTTTCCCCGGCTTTTGTAAGAGTATGGCATCGTGTGCCGCTGGGAACAGATGACTTTTACAAAATGGCATATAACGGGGACTGGATGTAAAAAAAGCACAGAGTGTTTATCCATTATCCTCGATAAAAAACTTTATAAAATAATAAATCAAAACAATCAAATAAATCAAATCATCTCTCCTCTCTCCCCCTTTCTCTCTCTCCTCTCTCTCTTCTCTTCGACTCTCTCCCCTCTCTCGTCTCTCTCTCTCTCTCTCCTCTCTCTTCTCTCTTCTCTCTCTCTCTCTCTCTCTCCTCTCTCTCTCTCTCTCTCTCTCTCTCTCTCTCTCTCTCTCTCTCTCTCTCGCTTCTCGCTCTCGACAGACAGCCCGACAGACCAACGGGACAGGACAGCCGGCCAGAGGGGAGAGAGGAGGAGAGAGAGTTTTTGGGGTGTGTGTGTTTTTGGGTGGGGCATGTGTGTGTGTATGTATGTGGTGTGTGTGGGGTGTGTGTGTGTGTGTGTGTGTGGTTGTGTGGTGTGTGTTTTGCCTGTGTGTGTGCCTTGTGTGGTGTGTGTGTGTGTTGTGTGTGTGTTGTATGTGCTTGAGGGGTGTGTGTGTGAGTGTGTGTGTGTGTGTGTGTGGTTTGTGGTGGTTAGTGTGGTGTATGTGTGTGTGTGGGTTGTGGTGTGTGTGTGAGGTGATGTTGTTTTGTGTGTGTGTGTGTGTGTGTGGGTTGTGAGTGTGTTGGGTGTGTGTGTGTGGAGACTAAGTTTCAACAATGCCCAATAAATCGATCATTTCCGTTAAATTTTGCAGAAACTTTCTCTTTTCTATATATATCTGGGGGGGTGGCGGGGGGGGAGGGGGGGGGGTTAGCTAGTGGTCAGAACTTTGCGCTGGCCCCTTGCGACCCAGGTTGAGTCCGGTGGAGAAATTTTTCTGGGAGTTAAAATCAGTGCTGACCCACTCTCCCCAAAAGTCCTTCGGATGAGACTTTAAACCGACGGCCCCGGGGTGCGAGCACACGCAGCAAAAATCTTGTGCACAGGTTCCCCGTTCCCCTTTTCGTAAGAGTAGGCCAACGTGTGCTGGTGGACAGATGACATTTACAACGCATACACCGGGGACTGGATGTAAAAAAGAAACAAGAATTTTTATACCATTATCATCGATATTTAAAAAAATAAATCAATTTAAATCAGATCAATCAACTTCTCTCTCTTCTCAATGCAGAATGAAGATGAATGAATGATTGAATGAATGAATGAATGAATTGAATGGGAAAGATAGTAAAGATTATTGAATTTTTCTCTCACTTTCTTTCTCTCTCGCTCTCCATTCTTTATTAAAACCTTTATTCTGTTATGAATTTTTGATTATTAATTTTTAATTCTGTGGATGATTAACGTTCCCAAATGTATGCTATCTCATTTTTTGTCACATGTAGCCATGTAATTGGTATTGATATGTGGTTCTCCTAAAAAAAATGCTTGTTTGCAGGCATTGATTAATATTTTCCAATTGATAAAAAAGTTTTAAAGAAGGGTTTCGTTTAAATGTTTTTTTCTGCTTGTTTTTTGTTTTGTTTTGCTGTGATGAAAACTTCATGCCCAAACAGACACGTGGACAACAACCTCAAAACAATGACCAACCCTGAGAGGAGGGTGTAGGGCTTTCACACCCCACTGGAGTTGTGCGGTCCTCCTCACTATGTTGACAGCCAAAAAAAACCCAAAAAAAAAAACTCTGTACTTTTGTCTTTCGTTCTTGTCCCCTTTCTCTCCATTTCTCTGTCTCAGCGGAAATTTGGTGTATCCTTTATGGAGTGTGGGCAAACACAATGACAACACCTTGAAGAGACGTCTGTCTTTTTGTCTGCTGTCTTGTCGTCTGTTGTCTGTCTGTGTTCTTGTCTGTCTGGTCTGTTGCCCGTTGTCGTTCCAGTCCCCCTCCCTTTTCCCTTGTGGAAAGGGGGTAAAGCTTACGAAAACTAAACCATTGTCATTTTTATTGTCATTGTCATTTCATTGTCATTGTAAATTCTCTCTCTCTCTCTCTCTCTCTCTTCTCTCTCTCTCTCTCCTCTCTCTTCTCCTCTCTCTCTCCCCTTCTCTCATCTTCACCTCTCTCTTGCGAACGCACGCAGAACATTCTTGCGCACACGTAGATCCTGTTCCTTTTTTCGTAAGAGTCGGCCAAACCGGGGTTGCCGGGGGGAACAGATGACAATATTTCCAAACCTTTTTTACACAGGGCCCGGATGAAAAAAAGCACATGATTGCTTATTCTTTTATCCTCAAAATTTAAAAGTTAAATCTCTCTCTACTCACTCTCTCACTCTCCTCTTCTACCTCTCTCTCTCTCTCTCCCCTCTCACTCTCACAACACTACCTCTTCTCTCTCTTAACACTCACCTCTCTCTCTCTCACACTCTCTCTCCTCTCTCTCACTCTCCTCTCTTCACTCTCTCTTCTCTCTCTCTCTCTCTCTCTCACTTTTCTCTCTCTTCTCTCCCCTTTCTCCCCATCTCCTCCCCTCTCTCTTTCTCTCTCTCTCTCACCTTATGTGTGTGTGTGGGTTGTTGGTGTTTGTCTTCAATCTAACGTCTGTTCACTCTCAGTGATATCAGCGAAGAAGGCAGGAGGAAGTGAAGTGAGATCAAGAAAGGAAACGGCCGGGTTAGGACAGAGAGTAAACAAAAGGAAATGGATGAGGGTTGGTGTTTTTGTGCCTATTTAAAACTCATGAACAAGTATATATGGTAAGAAAGGAGTTATCTTAAACATGGAGCGAAGTTTAAACCCACAAGTGTGACCATGAAACAACAATCATATATATATATATATAATATATATATATATATATATATATATATAAATATATAATATTATATATATATATTATATTCTATATATATATATTATATTCTATATATATATATATATATAAAACTACAACAAATACTCGTGGACTGCCACGTTACATCTCAGCAATGGCAAAGGCTACTTTGAATTTTCAAAATACACTTTCAAGAGACTGCTCTGAAAATGTAGGTAAAAAGGGTTTTTACAACACAGAACACTCGAAATATGGTAATTATGAGTATTGGAAATGTGATCTCCACATAGACATCTTACATTTTTAACAGAATTTTGCATAAAAGCATTTTAGCTTCATTCTAAATATAGTGTATTAACTCTTCATGTTGTTCAAAGCTTATATTTGTTTGAGAAGGCTTGACATAACGAGAAATAAGGACATAGGCAGACAACTCTTTAGAGTCGTTCTTTGGAGTTGACCAGATTCTTTAAACTGTCCCACCACGCGTGTTTGATAAGGGTATCCTTCTGTACAGATAAGGGAACATGCAGTTCTCTTCATTCCAAATCATGTCTTGTCCCATGTTTTGCAGCTCTACTAGACCCACTCATTTGAAAAAATCCAAGGTGAGAAGGTACCCAACAAAAAGTAAAGGAATACCTCTAAGCTTAGAGGATGTATGGGCGTAATCTAATTTCAAAAGCAGGCGTGTGCATTGGGTGTGTTAGTTATGTGTATGTGTTTGTGTGTGTATGTGTGTGTGTGGTGGCTGTGTGCTGCGCATGTATGTTAGTGTGTGTTAGTGGTAGGTGTGTGTGTGCGTGCAGTGTCTCGTTGTGTGCCTCTGGTGTTGTGTGTGTGTGTTGAGTGTGTGTGTGTGTGTGTCGTGTGTGTGTGTGTGTGTGGTGGTGTGTGTGTGTGTGATAGTGTGTTGTTTGTGTATGTGTGTGTTTGTGTGTTGTGTGTGGTGTTTGTGTGTGTGGTGTGCTGTATGTGTGTGTGTCGTGTGGTGTGTGTGTGTGTGTGTGTGTGTGTGTGGTGTGTGTGTGTGTGTGCGCAAAACTCTTCCCACAGGCCACTGTCACAGGTGTGGACAAAACATTTTGCTGCTCTTTTTAGAGCTTATATTCTGTGATATGAACTGATATGCATGCAGATAGTGCAGCAAAGGAAACTGGTTTCTCTTTGTTTCTGTTGCAACGTTTTGTATTGACAAAACGACAAACTAAACACAGAGCAAGCAAAAAGACCATGTAGTTGTAGTGAGCTTTTAAACATTGAAGTATGTCATTGACGTAGGGGGACGGATAGCCTATTGGTCAGAACATTGGGCTGGCATTTGACAACAGGGTTCGAGTGGGGTGGAGGGATTTTCTCTGGAGTTACACTCAGTGCGACTCCACTCTCCCCAAAAGTCCTTCGGATGAGACTTTAAAAACCGAGGCCCGTGTGCGAACGCAAGCAGAACATCTTGTGCCGCTTTTCGTAAGTGTAGGGCCATCGTGTACGGTGGGACAGATGACCATTACAAACCTGCCATACACATGGGGACTGGATGTAAAAAACGCACATTAGTGCTTATCTCCATTATCCTCGATATAAAAAAAGAAAAAAAAGAAGCCTTTACATTTCCCTCGATTGAATGTCATTTCATTAATTAATTTATGAGGTTCTGATCTACAGCTGGGAATGATAATAATGATGGCGTAAAATAATCTTTTTTGGTTATGAAAAACGCTTTCTACTAACTGACCAGTGTATCTCTGTTAGCATCAGTCAATGACATTTTATAACAGCTGAAAACACAGTTAGTGTTAGAGCCTGATATTGCTCAGCAACTCAGACTATGGTAAAACTGCTGAAGTGTCCCATTTCCCATCAGCCAGCTGTCACAGAGTATGGCATGTCAATAACGCCTTACCACCGCCATCTTTGCTCCTGCCACATCACATCATCTGTCGGCCATTTCCAATATTTCTTCCCTCCTTACTTTAAAATATTAGGTATGGTTGAAGGATGTGTGGTGTGTGCTGGTGTGTGTGTGGTGTGGTGTGTGTGTGTGTGTGTGTGGTGTGTGTGTGAGTGTGTGGTGTGGTGTGTGATTGTGTGTGTGCGGTGTGCGTGTGCGTGTGTGTGTGTGTGAGTGCGTGCATGCGTACGTGTGCGTGTGTGTGTGTGTGTGTGTGTGTGTAGAGAGAGAGAGAGAGAGAGAGAGAGAGAGAGAGAGAGGAGGAGAGAGAGAGAGAGAGGAAGAGAGCGAGAGAGGATGACCGAGAGGAGAGAGAGAGAGAGAGAGAGAGACGAGAGAGAGAGAGAGAGAGGAGAGAAAAAACATTAAACACTGAACACTGAGAGAGAGAGAGAGAGTTGTGATTGTTTCTGTAAATCTAATGGTTTTTTTCTTCAGCATAAGTGAGAGAGACTCCCATTTCAATGACGTAACAAATAAATCTTTATCACTGGCGTTCATTTCTGGCAGAACTTCCTCTTGGCTGTTTGATGTCTGTCCATGCCAGGAGTATAGACTTCAGACAACCTTTTGATATCTCAGTTAGCGGCTGTCAGAGACAGCCGCTGTCCACGTGTACAGCCCACAGCTGCATTGGCCAGTGTGACTCACTGCTGGAGGAGTGCATAAAGCATGCTGGTCATGTAGGCCCAACATTCCTCACCCAGGACCGTCACAGAAGCCACTGGTAAGTCTTTCACTTTGGAATGGTGTTGGTTTTGTTGCAATACAATGTTTTGACTTAAGGACGATGCTTGTTATAGTCAGTTTCAATGATGCTGGCCTCTGTAGAATGAAGTTTTTGACCTCAATAGAGAATGATTTTATCGTCGGTTGGGACATTGGAATCAAGGTTTTGCCATTTTAGAAACTGTTTATTAGAAATCAGTTTGAATAATGTTTGCTTTGTTAGAGTGAAATTATTGGTAGCGTAGGCACTTATTGTAAACAACGAAAGAATAATCTATGGATCCAACATTTAGAGGGATTTTGAAAAATACCACAGTGAATGTATGTCATCCACTCCTTTTCTGTTCAATTCACACATTGTAGAAAAAGGATTCAGTTTTGGCAGACAGAAAATGTAATGGTGATTTATCATGGGTCAGTCTTTTCCAGTTTTTCCCTTACAAAGCAGACGTTAGAGTTTATTCAGACAGATCTGTGACAGTCTCCCCTGGCAACTCAGAACAACAGTCAGCTCTCCTTCAGGATTTAGGAGTTGCTGTGACCCCAGTAGGCTGTCAGTCAGGTGACATGTTTCAGTCTGTAGTTCACGTCTGAGGAATGATCTCTGTGGAGGTTCCTGGAGTCTGTCACCACAGGGGGCAGCCTCTGTGGTCCACTGCCAAGCCCAGTTCACCCCACACTTCCCACTGACCAGGCTCTGTCCTACTACAGGAGCACTGCCTTTCACAGGGGTGTGCATCCTCCTCCTCCTCCCTATCCACCCACAATTCTGCACTGACAAAACCTGTCTTCTGCTACACCCCTCATTTCCATTCTCATTCTGACAGTTATCCAGCTTTTTCATTACCAGCCTAAATCCTTCCATTTACAGACTGATTGTCACCCCCGACAGCATGAGACACCCAAATTATTTCTAGTTGACCAACTTCCATTTTTCTACAGTAAAAAGTTAAAAGATGGTGAAAGTGTTTGTTTCATGACCTATGTGGTTGATGGGGAATGAGGTGTCAAAGACCTCAGCTTCTGTAGGAGCCAGAATTATGATGGTGGTGCCCATCTCCTCTCCCTAACTGCACTACCTTCTCTGTCTACAAAGAAGGTAGGTAAGCATTTACAGAGGGATAAGCTGGGGGGACCTTAACTGAAGTAAAAGTACCACGAAATGGTCACCCAGCACCACTTGGTAATCACGTTCAACGCTGCTTAACCTTAGCTTGGGGTAAGCGAGAGCTCTGACCACTGAGCTAGCTGTCCTCATGATTTTTCTAAGGTAATATGTGCTAAATGGTACGGGTATGTAACAAGTCATAAGGACTTAGCAAAAACAATACTGCAAGGCACTGTTCAAGGAGAAAGCAAAAGACGGCAGACCAAAGAAGAGATGGGAGGACAACATCAGCAAATGGACAGGCCTAGAACTCAAGAAAACCCTGAGAAAGGCGAAGAACAGAGAGAGGAATGGAAGGAAGTGGTTGTCAAGTCTTTATGGGTTCCCCCATGATCGCCAGACTAAGGGATAGATAGATAGATAGATAGAATAGATAGATAGATAGATAGATAGATAGATAGATAGATAGATACATAGATACATAGATACATAGATAGATAGATAGATATGAACTATATTACCTGCCATTGATAGCTCCTATTGTGCCTCATAAACTGGCCTCACAAGACTAGGAGTGCTGCTTCAAATGCCTTGCTGGTGTTGATCATGATGTGTGTATGTGTTGTGAAGACTTCAAGTCCACCACTGACTTTGCAAGGCGCAGACAGACAGACAGAGACAGAGATCTGCTGTGAAAGATGGCTCGTCTTCTTCCCATCTGCCTGGTGCTCATCCTCCTGGTAGCCCTGGTAAGATGGCGTCCACGTGCAGGTGTTGTGGCTGATAGACTGGTTGTGTCTGTCAGTCAGTGTGTACGTGTGTGCAATGCATGGATTGTGTGTACAATGCATGCTGGAGTGTGTGCTTGCAGTGTATGGAAGTTAAAGTTAAAGTCTGTCCCGAGCCATAAGGCTCATCAGGCCGGTGCTTATCCCGGTTTCTGTGGCGTTAAGCGACTGAGAGTCATAGA
>CM060335.1:1354966-1357466 GCA_030674155.1 Stramonita haemastoma
CCCTTTAAAATCAGCTACTGGGGAGCTGATTCATGATAGATACCAACAGATGGAGAACTGGGTAGAACACTTCACTGAGCTATATGCAAAGGGAAATTTAGTCAGAGAAGCTACAGATAATGGAATGGAGTGCATACCAGAACTGGAAGAGATTGGCAGAGAATCAACCATAGATGAATTCAGCAAAGCCCTGGACTCTCTTGCCTCTAGCTCTGGCAAGGCACCAGGGAAAGATGGTATCCCTGCCAAAGCACTGAAGTGCTGCAAAGAGACACGCACTAGCGAGTTGCTTGAAATCCTCTGCCTCTGTTGGAGTAAAGGCAAAGTACCACAAGACACGAGGGATGTTAACTTCGTCACACTATACCAAAACAAAGGTGACAGAATCCATTGCAATAACTGTAGCGGCATATTCCTCCTCAGCATCGTTGGGAAAGTCTTTGCACAGGTAGTACAGAAGAGACTCCGGGTACTTGCAGAGCAAGTCTACCCTGAATCTCAGTGCGGTTTCCATGCCAACAGATCCACCATAGACATGATCTTCTCCCTCAAACAACTTCAGGAGAAATGTTGAGAGCAAAGGCAGCCACATTTCATTGCCATCATAGACCTCACAGAGGCTTTCGATCTGGCCAGTGGGGATGACTTCTTCAAGATCCTTCCCAAGATGGGTTGTCCTCCCAAACTTCCCAGTGTCATCAGATCCTTCCACGAAGACATGAAATGCACCGTCGTCTTTGACGGTTCAGCATCTGCTGCCTTCAACATACAGAGCAGAGTGAAACAGGGTCGCGTCCTGGCTGTCACACTGTTTGGAATCTTTTTCGCTGTGATGCTGAAACACCCACTTGGTGTTGCAGCTGAAAGCATCTACCTCCGAACAAGATCAGACGGAGAGCTCCTCAAGCACACACAACACATAATAAAGCACACAGAACACATAATAATAACAATGACAATAATAATTTTACCAAAATATGATGCACCACAGCAAAATGCATGGCCACCACCACATGCACACACACACACACACACACACACACACACACACACACACACACACACACACACACACACACACACACACACACACACACACACACACACACACACAAGAAAACCACACATAAACACCAGCGCGGACACGCGCACCTACACACCCCTCTCTAATAATGGTGCGGGTTTTTTTTCTCTCGAAAAGATGTAACAAAAAGGGCTGGTATCAGTCCCGTCCTACTCCGACTCTTGCACAGTAATAGACCCAACGGCACCAAGAGAGTGCTGTACTGTTCGCATAAACACTCTACTAGCATCTTTGAGATGCGTGGCGCTGGACAAGTAGCGATACCACAGCCCCAAAGAGGGAAGCCTGGTTTGAATATAGCAAATTTGTCCAAAGGAAAACTGGTACAATGTACACATGAAAACATAGCTAGACACATAATACTAATGACAATATACAAGAACATGTTGCACCATAGCAAAGTGTAGGGCAGCCGCCACAATTACACACACAAGAAAACGCATCACAAACTTGAGCGTATGGGAGCATACCCCCCCCCCCCACACACACACAAAAAAAAAAAAGAAAAAAAAAAAAGGGGGGTGTTAATTTTTTCGAAAAGATGTGACACCAAGAGAGTGTTGTACCGTGTGTGTTAGTTAGTTCTTCAGTTTAACGTCCCTCCACTACATGGTGATATCAGACATGTGTGTGTGTGTGTGTGTGTGTGTGTGTGTGTGTGTGTGTGTGTGTGTGTGTGTGTGTGTGTGTGTGTGTGTGTGTGTGTGTGTGAGTGTGTGTGTGAGTGTGTTCTTCTTCTTCTCATTGGTTTAATGTCCGTTCACTACAAGGTGATTTAGACAATGGTACATTCACGTTAAGAATGCACTGAAAAGGGGATGAGGGGAAAAGTGAAAGGATAAAGAATATGATGGATGATGATAAATTTATACAATTTCATTTATAGTAACTGACCTACTGGTGACTGGCAAATACTTTCTGCAACTGATACTAGGACATGCGACTCGGAATCATACAGAACACTTTGGATATTTCCGTATTTTTTCCTTAGATCTATCCCTTTGCTTTTATACGAGGCAATGAGCACAGGGCAATCAAACAATATATGATGGACTGATATAATAGCAGAACAAGTGCAGAAAACATTTTTTGAATATTTAGTTTTCCAAGCATTCAGACGTAATTTATGAATTATAATTTCTATATTTCGTGGGCAACACAAACGATTTAAGGGAAATCTAAAAACTTTGAATATACAGAGTTTGCAAGAATTGAAATAATTTCAAATGATGATAAACGTAGACCTATACTATTCATCATTATGTCACTTGTACATTCTGAAGCACCGCGTTTTGCCAGAGAATCTGCCAACTCGTTCCAGTAAAGACCGCAATGTGATGGCACCCAGCAAAATTTTATCCCTATACCTTTAGAAACAAGAGAATGCACAAGGAACTTGGTTTCAAAAATAACATC
>CM060335.1:1362466-1364966 GCA_030674155.1 Stramonita haemastoma
ATATGTCTGTCTGTCTGTTTAGTCTGTTGTCTGTCTGTCTGTCTTTGTTTATCTGTCTGTCTGTCTGTATGTTTGTTTACTTACTGGAACAAACCATGCATTTTTAGGATATCTGAATCATGTGGAGAAAAAATGGCGGAAGAAATCAATGGCTTCCTTTTCACTTAGAAAGACGACAGTAAAACGATGATCTTGATGGAAAAAGAGACAATGAAAGAGAGAGCATAGAACAGGGCAACATACAGAGAAAATTAAGAGAGAGGGAGAGAGAGAGAGAGAGAGAGAGAGAGAGAGAGGAGAGAGAGAGAGAGAGAGAGAGAGAGAGAGAGAGAGAGAGAGAGAGAGAGAGAAGACAGACAGACAGACAGACAGACAGACAGACAGACAGACAGACAGACAGACAGACAGACAGACAGACACAGAGACACAGAGAGACACAGAGAGAGACAGAGAGAGACAGAGATAGAGACAGAGAGACAGAGACACACGGAGAGGGAGACAGAGACAGAGACAGAGAGTTAAGACATATACACATATAGACAGACAGACACTTGCATAAACAGACAGACAGACAGTTAGATAGACAGACAGACAGACAGATAGACAGACAGACACAGACAGAACGTACCACATCGGCCACCATAGCACACACGCTTGCGTCTCCCGTATCTACAGCAGGGATGCCTCCTGTTGCATCGCCTTCTGTAGCAACACTTGAGATTCCTCCTCTTCCTCCTGCCCTCACACTCTGTCAGCTGCACAGCAGTGATGACTTTCGTCATTATCCTCCTCCTCCTTGTTATTGTGATGTTCGTCATCACTGTCATCATTATTGCTGTCATTATCACTGTCATCATCATTGTTGTCATTATCTCTATCGTCATCATTGCTACCATCATCATCATCGCCAACATCATCATTGTTATCATTATTGATATCATTGCCCCTACCATTGCCGCCACCACCACAAATACTATACCCATCATCATCATTATTATCATTAGCATAATCACCAGCCCCACCATATTCATAATCATCATTGCTATCATTATCATTACTATTATCAGTGATATCCCTTTCCCCTACAGACCCAGTACTGACCTGAAAAATCTGTTGTTATATGTTCGTTTTGTATTGATATCACTCAGAAGCTCCAGCTTTATGCAGCAACAACAAATATTGTCAAAAATAAACACAGCCCTGATATGCCCCACACAAAACAAAAAACCTACACAATAGTTTACACGAAAATGACACACAGCAAAAACGGCAAAGTACAGACGACTTAAATCAAGTTACATCAACTATATATAAAAAATGAACAATCCACTATCACACAAAATACAGGAATTTGAATGGAGATCACTGAAAACAACATTTTGCGTAGATATCACACACACTACAGTATTTTTCATTAACGTCAGAGAAAAATGGCAAATTGTATTGAGATCACACAAAAAGCAGTTATTTACATAGAGTTCATACACACAAGCACTTTACTTACAGGTCAAATCAAGCAACAACACTTAGTACGGAAAAATGCAATGAAAATATGTAATCACCATTTACATTTTTGGTGATAATGCTTTAGCTATAATGCAATGTTTGCGTTAGAAAAACATGATAATCCTGTATTTAAAAAATGCATGTGTCCTCACCAGTATTGGCTTCACAACTTCCATAATGTTTGATACAAGCAGTTATTGAAAATGGTCACCAGCGCCTTATGTATGAAAGCCGCCCAGTCTTTGCATGCATTGTACACACACTCCTGCATGCATTACACACACACATACACACATACCTGCATGCATTGTACACACGCGCACACACATACACAGACCTGCATGCATTGTACACACACTCCTACAGGAATTGCTTACACACGCACACACTCCATCATGCAATGCACACACACTCCAACATACATTGCACAAACATACCCCAGCATGCATTGCACAAACACTCCAGCATGCATTGTACACACACTCTTTCATTCATTGCACACACACTCCAGCATGCATTGCACAAAACACTCCAGCATGAGTTACACACACACATACACACACACATACACACACACACTCCTGCATGCATTTTACAAACACTCCTCCATACATTGCAAGCACACACTCCAGCATGCATTGTACACACAGTCCATGCATTGCACACACGTACACACTGACTGACAGGCACAACCAGTCTATCAGCCACAACACCTGCACGTGGACGCCATCTTACCAGGGCTACCAGGAGGATGAGCACCAGGCAGATGGGAAGAAGACGAGCCATCTTTCACAGCAGATCTCTGTCTCTGTCTGTCTGTCTGCGCCTTGCAAAGTCAGTGGTGGACTTGAAGTCTTCACAACACATACACACATCATGATCAACAACAGCAAGGCATTTGAAGCAGCGCTCTTAGTCTTGTGAGGCCAGTTTATGAGGCACAATAGGAGCTATCAATGAAAGATACAGATCACAGGACCGCAAAAATATTCAT
>CM060335.1:1369966-1374966 GCA_030674155.1 Stramonita haemastoma
AAGTGTGAACATGAAACAACAATTTCAATATATAAAAATAAAAAATACTACAACAAATACTTGTTTAGACTGGGCATTAAACATCTAGCAATGGCAAAGGCTAACTTTGAGTTTTCAAATACATTTTCGAGAGTCTGCTCTGAAAATGTAGGTAAAAAGGGTTTTACAACAGAACACTCAAATATGATAATTATGAGTATTGGAAATGTGATCTCCACATAGACATCTTACATTTTTACAGAATTTTGTGATAAATGCATTTAGCTTCATTCTAAAATATAGTGTATTAAGTCTTCTTGTTGTCACGAAGCTTATATTTGTTTGAGAAGGTTTGACATAACGAGAAATAAGGACATTAGGCAGACAACTCTTTAAAGATCGTTCTTTGAGTTGACCAGATTCTTTAAACTGTCCCCACGAGGCTGGGTCTGATAAACGGTATCCCTTCTGTACAGATAAGGGAACATGCAGTTCTCTTGATTCCAAATCATGTCTTGTCCCCTGTTTTGCAGCTCTACCAGCCCACTCATTTGAAAAAAATCCAACGTGAGAAGGTACCCATCAAAAAGTAACAGGAATACCTCTTAAGCTTAGAGGATGTATGACGTGTCTAATTTCAAAGCAGGCGTGTGCATATGGGTGTGTTTATGTGTATGTGTTTGTGTGTGTGCATGTGTGTATGTGTGTGTGCGTGTGTGTGCATGTATGTATGTGTGTGTTAGTGTGCGTGCATGTGTGGTGTATGTGTGTGTGCCTCTGTTGTGTGTGTGTGTGTGTGTGTGTGTGTGTGTGTGTGTGTGTGTGTGTGTGTGTGTGTGTGTGTGTGTGTGTGTGTGTGTGTGGTGTGTGTGTGTTGTGGTGTATGTGTGTGTGTGTGTGTGTTTGTGTTTGTTTGTGTGTGTTGTGTTGTGTGTGTGTGTGTGTGTGTGTGTGTGTGTGTGTGTGTGTGTGGTGTGTGTGTGTGTGCACAACAACTCTTACCACAGGCACTGTCACAGTGTGACAAAACATTTTGCTGCTCTTTTAGAGCTGATATTTCTGTGATATGAACTGATATGCATGCAGATAGTGCAGCAAAGGAAACTGGTTTCTCTTTGTTTTCTGTTGCCAACGTTTTGTTATTGACAAACGACAAACTAAACACAGAGCAAGCAAAAAGACCATGTTGTAGTGAGCCTTTCAACATTGAAGTATGTCATTGACGTAGGGGGACGGATAGCCTAGTGGTCAGAACATTGGGCTGGCAATTTGACAACAGGGTTCGAGTGGGGTGGAGGAGATTTTTCTCCTGGAGTTAACATCAGTGCTGACTCCACTCTCCCCAAAAGTCCTTCGGATGAGACTTTAAACCGAGGCCCCGTGTGCGAACGCAAGCAGAACATCTTGTGCCGCTTTTCGTAAGAGTAGGCCATCGTGTACCGGTGGGAACAGATGACATTTACAAACCTGCATACACATGGGGACTGGATGTAAAAAAGCACATTAGTGCTTATTCCATTATCCTGATATAAAAAAAAAGAAAAAAAAGAAGCCTTTACATTTCCCTTGGTTTCAATGTCATTTCATTAATTAATTTTATTGATGTTCTTGATCTACAGCATGGAAATGAAAATAATGATGGCGTAAAATAATCTTTTTTTGGTTATGAAAAACGCTTTCTACTAACTGACCAGTGTATCTCAGTTAGCATCAGTCAATGACATTTATAACAGCTGAAAACACAGTTAGTGTTAGAGCCTGATATTGCTCAGAACTCAGACTATGGTAAAAACTGCTGAAGTGCCCATTTCCATCAGCCAGCTGTCACAGAGTATGGCTGTCAATAACGCCTTACCACCGCCATCTTTGTTCCTGCCACATCACATCATCTGTCAGCCATTTCCAATATTTCTTCCCTCTTTACTTTAAAATATTAGGTATGGTTGAAGTGTGTGTGTGTGTGTTGTGTGTGTGTGTGTGTGTGTGGGGTGTGTGTGTGTGTGGTGTGTGTGTGTGCGTGTGGTGTGTGTTGTGTGGTGCGTGATGCGAGTGTGGTGTGTGGTGTGTGATGGTAGGTGTGAGGTAGAGGAGGGAGAGGAGGGGAGAGAGAGAGAGAGAGAGAGAGAGAGAGAGAGAGAGAGGAGAGAGAGAGAGAGAGAGAGAGAGAGAGAGAGAGAGAGAGAGAGAGAGAGAGAAACATTAAACACTGAACACTGAGAGAGAGAGAGAGTTGTGATTGTTTCTGTAAATCTATGGTGTTTTTCTTCAGCATAAGTGAAAAGACTCCAATTTCAATGGTAACAAATAAATCGTTATCACTGGCGTTCATTTCTGCAGAACTTCCTCTTGGCTGTTTGATGTCTGTCCATGCCAGGAGTATAGACTTCAGACAATCTTTTGATGTCTCAGTTAATGCCTGTCAGAGACAGCCCGCTGTCCACGTGTACAGCCCACAGCTGCATTGGCCAGTGTGACTCACTGCTGGAGGAGTGTATAAAGCATGCTGGCCATGTAGGCCCAACATTCCTCACCCAGGACCGTCCACAGAAGCCACTGGTAAGTCTTTCACTTTGGAATGGTGTTGGCGTTGTTGCAATACATGTTTTGACATTAAGGACGATGCTTGTTATAGTCAGTTTCAATGATACTGGCTTTTGTAGAATGAAGTTTTTGACCTATAGGGAATGTTTTTATTGTTGGTTTGGACATTGGAATCAAGGTTTTGCCATTTTAGAAACTGTTTATTAGAATCAGTTTGAATAATGTTTGCTTTGTTAGAGTGAAATTATTGGTAGCATAGCACTTATTGTAACAAACGAAAGAATATCTATGGATCCAATATTAAGAGGGATTTTGAAAAATACCACAGTGAATGTATGTCATCCACTCCTTTTCTGTTCAATTCACACATTGTAGAAAAAGGATTCAGTTTGGCAGACAGAAAATGTAATGGTGATTTATCATGGGTCAGTCTTTTCCAGTTTTCCCTTCCAAAGCAGACGTTAGAGTTTATTCAGACAGATCTGTGACAGTCTCCCCTCGCAACGCAGAACAACACTCAGCTCTCCTTCAGGATTTGGAGTTGCTGTGACCCCATTAGGCTGTCAGTCAGGTGCCATGTTTCAGTCTGTAGTTCACGTCTGAGGAATGATCTCTGTGGAGGTTCCTGGAGTCTGTCACCACAGGAGCAGCCTCTGTGGTCCACTGCCAAGCCCCAGTTCACCCCACACTTCCCACTGACCAGGCTCTGTCCTACTACAGGAGCACTGCCTTTCACAGGGTGTGCATCCTCCTCCTCCTCCCTATCCACCCACAATTCTGCACTGACAAAACCTGTCTTCTGCTACACCCTCATTTCCATTCTCATTCTGACAGTTACCCAGCTTTTTCATTACCAGCCTAAATCCTTTCCATTTACAGACACCCAAATTAATTTCTAGTTGATCAACTTCCATTTTTCTACAGTAAAAAGTAAAAGATGGTGAAAGTGTTTGTTTCATGACCTATGTGGTTGATGGGGAATGAGGTGTCAAAGACCTCAGCTTCTCTAGGAGCCAGAATTATGATGGTGGTGCCCATCTCCTCTCCCTAACTGCACTACCTTCTCTGTGCCCAAAGAAGGTAGGTAAGCATTTACAGAGGGATAAGCTGGGGGGACCTTACTGAAGTAAAAGTACACGAATGGTCACCCAGCCACTTGGTAATCACGTTCAACGCTGCTTAACCTTAGCTTGGGGTAAGTGAGAGCTCTGACCACTGAGCTAGCCTGTCCTCATGATTTTTCTAAGGTAATATGTGCTAAATGGTATGGGTATGTAACAAGATCATAAGGACTAGCAAAAACAATACTGCAAGGCACTGTTCAAGGAGAAAGCAAAAGAGGCAGACCAAAGAAGAGATGGGAGGACAACATCAGCAAATGGACAGGCCTAGAACTCAAGAAAACCCTGAGAAAGGCAGAACAGAGAGAGGAATGGAAGGAAGTGGTTGTCAAGTCTTTATGGGTTCCCCCACGATCGCCAGACTAAGGGATAGATAGATAGATAGATAGATAGATAGATAGATAGATAGATAGATAGATAGATAATAGATACATAGATGATAGATAGATAGATATGACTATAATTACCTGCCATTGATAGCTCCTATTGTGCCTCATAAACTGGCCTCACAAGACTAGGAGTGCTGCTTCAAATGCCTTGCTGGTGTTGATCATGATGTGTGTATGTGTTGTGAAGACTTCAAGTCCACCACTGACTTTGCAAGGCGCAGACAGACAGACAGAGACAGAGATCTGCTGTGAAAGATGGCTCGTCTTCTTCCCATCTGCCTGGTGCTCATCCTCCTGGTAGCCCTGGTAAGATGGCGTCCACGTGCAGGTGTTGTGGCTGATAGACTGGTTGTGTCCTGTCAGTCAGTGTGTACGTGTGTGCAATGCATGGATTGTGTGTACAATGCATGCTGGAGTGTGTGCTTGCAGTGTATGGAAGAGTGTTGTAAAATGCATGCGGTAGTGGTGTGTGTCTGTGTGTAAGTCATGCTGGAGTGCTTCTGTGCAATGCATGCTGGAGTGTGTTTGTGCAATTCATGAAGGTGTGTGTGAAATGAATGCTGGAATGTGTGTGTGCAATGGATGCTGGGAGTGTGTGTATAATTCATGCAGGAGTATGTGTACAATGCAGCAGGTGTATGTGTGTACAATGCGTGCAGAGTGTTGTGTGGTGTGTGTGTGTGTGGTGTGTGTGTGTGTGTGTGTGTGTTATTGCGGAGTGTTGATGGTTTTTCGCGTGGTGGTGTGTGTGTGTGTGTGTGTGTGTGTGTGTGTGTGTGTGTGTGTGTGTGTGTGTGTGTGTGCAATTCATGCAGGAGTGTGTTTACAATACATGCAAAAACTTGATGGCTTTCATACATAAGTTGCCAGTGACCATTTTCAATTACTGCTTGCATGAAACATTATGGAAGTTGTGAAGCCAATACTGGTGAGGACACATGCATTTTTTAAATACAGGATTATTATGTTT
>CM060335.1:1384966-1389966 GCA_030674155.1 Stramonita haemastoma
AAGATAACTACAGAGGTATATGTACATGTCCATCATATTAATGGAAAAGTGCTGACTACAAAGTTGGCAGTCAAGATAAGTACAGAAGTATATGTACATGACCATCATGTTCATGGAAAAGTCCTGACTACAAAGTGCTAAGTCAGCAGTGTGACAAGTAAGTGATGCAGTTCTGCAGGATGAGGAAGCAGACAGTGACTGCTGGGAACAGGGATAGCAGAGCTGGTACTGCAGGAGATTGGGATCCTTTTGGCTGTCTGTCTGTCTATCTGTCTGTTTGTCTGTTTGTTTGTTTGCCTATCTGTCCTTGTTTATATGTCTGTCTGTCTGTTTAGTCTGTTGTCTGTCTGTCTGTCTTTGTTTATCTGTCTGTCTGTCTGTATGTTTGTTTACTTACTGGAACAAACCATGCATTTTTAGGATATCTGAATCATGTGGAGAAAAAATGGCGGAAGAATCAATGGCTTCCTTTTCACTTAGAAAGACGACAGTAAAACGATGATCTTTGATGGAAAAAGAGACAATGAAAGAGATGAGCATAGAACAGGGAACATACAGAGAAATTAAGAGAGAGGAGAGACGGGAAATAAGAGAGAAGAAGAGAGAGAGAGGAGAGAGAGAGAGAGAGAGAGAGAGAAGAGAGAGAAGGGAAGAGAGAGAAGACAGACAGGACAGACAGACAGACAGACAGACAGACAGACAGACAGACAGACAGACAGACACAGAGACACAGAGAGACACAGAGAGAGACAGAGAGAGACAGAGATAGAGACAGAGAGACAGAGACACACGGAGAGGGAGACAGAGACAGAGACAGAGAGTTAAGACATATACACATATAGACAGACAGACACTTGCATAAACAGACAGACAGACAGTTAGATAGACAGACAGACAGACAGATAGACAGACAGACACAGACAGAACGTACCACATCGGCCACCATAGCACACACGCTTGCGTCTCCCGTATCTACAGCAGGGATGCCTCCTGTTGCATCGCCTTCTGTAGCAACACTTGAGATTCCTCCTCTTCCTCCTGCCCTCACACTCTGTCAGCTGCACAGCAGTGATGACTTTCGTCATTATCCTCCTCCTCCTTGTTATTGTGATGTTCGTCATCACTGTCATCATTATTGCTGTCATTATCACTGTCATCATCATTGTTGTCATTATCTCTATCGTCATCATTGCTACCATCATCATCATCGCCAACATCATCATTGTTATCATTATTGATATCATTGCCCCTACCATTGCCGCCACCACCACAAATACTATACCCATCATTATCATTATTATCATTAGCATAATCACCAGCCCCACCATATTCATAATCATCATTGCTATCATTATCATTACCATTATCAGTGATATCCCTTTCCCCTACAGACCCAGTACTGACCTGAAAAATCTGTTGTTATATGTTCGTTTTGTATTGATATCACTCAGAAGCTCCAGCTTTATGCAGCAACAACAAATATTGTCAAAAATAAACACAGCCCTGATATGCCCCACACAAAACAAAAAACCTACACAATAGTTTACACGAAAATGACACACAGCAAAAACGGCAAAGTACAGACGACTTAAATCAAGTTACATCAACTATATATAAAAATGAACAATCCACTATCACACAAAATACAGGAATTTGAATGGAGATCACTGAAAACAACATTTTGCGTAGATATCACACACACTACAGTATTTTTCATTAACGTCAGAGAAAAATGGCAAATTGTATTGAGATCACACAAAAAGCAGTTATTTACATAGAGTTCATACACACAAGCACTTTACTTACAGGTCAAATCAAGCAACAACACTTAGTACGGAAAAATGCAATGAAAATATGTAATCACCATTTACATTTTTGGTGATAATGCTTTAGCTATAATGCAATGTTTGCGTTAGAAAAACATGATAATCCTGTATTTAAAAAATGCATGTGTCCTCACCAGTATTGGCTTCACAACTTCCATAATGTTTGATACAAGCAGTTATTGAAAATGGTCACCAGCGCCTTATGTATGAAAGCCGCCCAGTCTTTGCATGCATTGTACACACACTCCTGCATGCATTACACACACACATACACACATACCTGCATGCATTGTACACACGCGCACACACATACACAGACCTGCATGCATTGTACACACACTCCTACAGGAATTGCTTACACACGCACACACTCCATCATGCAATGCACACACACTCCAACATACATTGCACAAACATACCCCAGCATGCATTGCACAAACACTCCAGCATGCATTGTACACACACTCTTTCATTCATTGCACACACACTCCAGCATGCATTGCACAAAACACTCCAGCATGAGTTACACACACACATACACACAACACACATACACACACACACTCCTGCATGCATTTTACAAACACTCCTCCATACATTGCAAGCACACACTCCAGCATGCATTGTACACACAGTCCATGCATTGCACACACGTACACACTGACTGACAGGCACAACCAGTCTATCAGCCACAACACCTGCACGTGGACGCCATCTTACCAGGGCTACCAGGAGGATGAGCACCAGGCAGATGGGAAGAAGACGAGCCATCTTTCACAGCAGATCTCTGTCTCTGTCTGTCTGTCTGCGCCTTGCAAAGTCAGTGGTGGACTTGAAGTCTTCACAACACATACACACATCATGATCAACAACAGCAAGGCATTTGAAGCAGCGCTCTTAGTCTTGTGAGGCCAGTTTATGAGGCACAATAGGAGCTATCAATGAAAGATACAGATCACAGGACCGCAGAAATATTCATAGGGACAAGATATCTCGATGGTCAGAACACTCATTCTCCCGAAGCCAGGGTTAAGTAGCATCTAATGTGGTTACCAAGTGAATGAGTGCCTGCTCATTTGCCTTGGCTTCAGTACAGTCCCCCAGTTCACCCAGCCATAAATGGGTACCTGTCTTCTCTAGGGACAGGGAAGGTAAAGCAGCGAGAGAGAAGAGATGGATGTTGCCCTCAATATACTGTACACTAGAGAAGCTGAGGTCTATGACACCTTACTTCCCAACAACTATATAGGTCATGGGAACACCTTCACCATCTTTCACTTTTTACTGTAGAAAAATGGAAGTTGATCAACTAGAAATTAATGTTGGTATCTTATGCTGCTGGGGGTGACAAGCAGTCTGTAAATGGAAGGATTTAGGCTGGTAATGAAAAAGCTGGGTAACTGTCAGAATGAGAATGGAAATGAGGGTGTAGCAGAAGACAGTTTTGTCCATGCAGAATTGTGGGTGGAGTAGGAAAATGGGGACGGGATAGCCTAGTGGTCAGAACCTTGTGCTGGCATATTGACAACCCAAGTTTGATTCCCTTTGGAGGGGATTTTTCCCTGCAGTTAACATCAGTGCTGACTCCACTCTCCCAAAAAATCTTTGGGATGAGACTGTAAACCGAGGCCTCATGTGCGAACGCACGCGGAACCTCTTGCACACACGTTAAATCCTGTTCCGCTTTTCCGTAAGAGTAGGCCATTGTGTGCCGGTGGGAACAGATGACAATATTTACACAACTGCATACACACGGGGACTGGCTGAAAAAAAAGCACATGAATGCTTATCCCATTATCCTCGATATAAAAGAATAATAATGATAAAAATGAACACTGTTTAAAGACTTGGAATAAGGAGCAAATATGTGTTACGTTCTGAGCAATATCAGGCTGTAATAACTGTAGGCTAGCTCTGAGCAATATCAGGCTGTAATAACTGTAGGCTAAGCTCTGAGCAATATCAGGCTGTAATAACTGTAGGCTAAGTCTGAGCAATATCAGGCTGTAATAACTGTAGGCTAAGCTCTGAGCAATATCAGGCTGTAATAACTGTAGTCTGAGCTCTGAGCAATATCAGGCTGTAATAACTGTAGGCTGAGTCTGAGCAATATCAGGCTGTAATAACTACTATCACAATATCAGCTGTAAAAATGTAGGCTAGAGTTCTGAGCAATATCAGGCTGAATGACTGTAGGGAGCTGAGCAATATCAGCGTAAAATGTAGGCTGAGTTCTGAGCAATATCAGGCTGTAATAACTGTAGGCTGAGCTCTGAGCAATATCAGGCTGTAATGACTGTAGGCTGAGTCTGAGCAATATCAGGCTGTAATAACTGTAGCTGAGTCTGAGCAATATCAGCTGATAATGTAGGCTGAGTCTGAGCAATATCAGGCTGTAATAACTGTAGGCTGAGCTCTGAGCAATATCAGCTGTAATGACTGTAGGCTGAGCTCTGAGCAATATCAGGCTGTAATGACTGTGGGCTAGCTCTGAGCAATATCAGGCTGTAATACTGAGCTAAGCTATTGTGAGCAATATCAGGCTGTAATAACTGTAGGCTAAGTTCTGAGCAATATCAGGCTGGAATAACTGCCACAAGATCGAAAGGACTCAAAACAGTGTCCATGTCCAAAGGGAAGAAAAGAGCAAGCAAGGAAGAGATGGAGAATACAGCGATGACAGCTAACTCACAATGAAAAACAATAGGAACTGGTTATCAAGTCTTCATGGATGCCCCGATGGTCGCCAGACTAAGGGAAAGATAGAATAGATAGTAGATAGTAGATAGATAGATAGATGATAATAGATAGTAGAGTAGATAGATAGAACATAGATAGATAGATTAGGCTCAGCTCTGAGCAATATCAGGCTGTAATACTGTAAGCTGAGTTCTGAGCAATATCAGGCTGTAATAACTGTAAGTGATTCTGAGCAATATCAGGCTGTATAACTGTAGGCTGAGTTCTGAGCAATATCAGGCATGTAATAACTGTAGGCTAGCTCTGAGCAATATCAGGCTGTAATAACTGTAGGCTGAGCTCTGAGCAATATCAGGCTGTAATAACTGTAGGCTGAGTTCTGAGCAATATCAGGCTGTAATACACTGTAGGCTGAGTTTTGAGCAAAATCAGCTATTAATGCAAACAGAAATGCACAGTTCAGTTACAAGAGTG
>CM060335.1:1414966-1427466 GCA_030674155.1 Stramonita haemastoma
AAATCGAACTGAATGTCAAAGTCATTCGGATGAGACTATAAACCGAGGCCCCGTGTACGAATGCACGCATACCATCTTGCGTACACGTTAAAAACCCGTTCCGCCTTTCGGAAGAGTAGGCCATCCTGTGCCGTTAGGAGCGGATTACAAAATTATAAAAACCAGCATGCACACAGGTGTCGTGTTTAGACACCATCCCTGATGAAAAATCGGGAAGCTGGAGTCCCAGGGCGGCTCGGGGCTGTAGGCTATCTGGCAACGTTCTGGTGGCTCCTGCGACGGTACTAGAACCATTCGTATCGGTCATTGCCTTTCCAATGGATCATTCCAGTGGCGTGGAGAGGGGGGGTCTGCTGCATGGGTAACAGCTTGCCGTCCATACTTACCTACCCAGGCTTTGCGCTCTAAAGACTAGAGCGCAACTCCATAGTCTTCCGAGACTGACGGGTGCCTACTACTATGAATTTATGGCGTTTTTGTTTTCTTCTTCTGCATAAGTGAAACAGACTCCAATTTCAATGACGTAACAAATAAATCGTTATCTCTAACGTTCATTTCTGCAGAACTTCCTCTTGGCTGTTTGATGTCTGTCCATGCCAGGACTATAGACTTCAGACAACCTTTTGATGTCTCAGTAAACGGCTGTCAGAGACAGCCTGCTGTCCACGTGTACAGCCCACAGCTGCATTGGCCAGTGTGACTCACTGCTGGAGGAGTGTATAAAGCATGCTGGTGTTGATCATGATGTGTGTATGTGTTGTGAAGACTTCAAGCCCACCACTGACTTTGCAAGGCGCAGACAGACAGAGAGAGACAGAGATCTGCTGTGAAAGATGGCTCGTCTTCTTCCCATCTGCCTGGTGCTCATCCTCCTGGTAGCCCTGGTAAGATGGCGTCCACGTGCAGGTGTTGTGGCTGATAGACTGGTTGTGCCTGTCAGTCTGTGTGTACGTGTGTGTTGATAATGATGATGATGATGATGATGATGATGATGATGATGATGACGACGACGACGACGACGATGACGACGATGATGACGACGTCGTCGACGAAAACGACGATGACGACGATGACGACGACGACGACGACAACGACGATGAAGACGACGATGACGACGACGACAACGACTATGATGATGATCATGATGATGATCATGATGACAGTGTCGATGATACTGATAATGAAAACAATGAGGATGATAAGGATGACATTGACTATAGAATGACAATGACAATGACAAGGAGGAGGAGGAGGAGGAGGAGGATAACGATGAAAGTCATCACTGCATGCATACTGGGCAGGTGAGGGAGTGTGAGGGGATCAGGAGGAGAAGGAATCTCAAGTGTTGCTACGTCAGGAGTTGTGCCGGCAGATTTCCCTGCTGTAGCCGTAGGGGACGCAAGCGTGTGTGCTATCGTGGCCGATGTGGTACGTTCTTCTCCCTTTGTCAGTCCGTCTGTCTGTCGGTCTGTCTGTCCGTCTGTCTGTCCGTCTATGTATCTGTCTGTTTGTTTGTGTATCTGTCTGTTTTGTTTGTCCGTCTGTGTATCTGTTTGTCTGTGTATCTGTCTGTTTGCCTGTCAGTGTATCTGTTTTGTCTGTCCGTCTGTGTATCTGTCTGTCTGTCTGTCCGTCTATGTATCTGTCTGTTTGTTTGTGTATCTGTCTGTTTGCCTGTCCGTGTATCTGTCTGTTTTGTCTGTCCGTCTGTGTATCTGTCTGTTTTTCTGTTCGTCTGTGTATGCGTCTGTTTGTCTGTGTGCCTTTGCTTTAACGTCTGTCCACCAGAAAGAACGTAGTAGATGTTCATTTTTATGACTATATAAGAATTTGAGAAATGTGTTACACTAGTTAGTGATCTCTCTCTCTGTGTCTCTGTCTCTCTCCCTGTCTCTCTGTCTCTGTCTCTGTCTCTGTCTCTGTCTCTCTCTCTCTCTCTCTCTCTCTCTCTCTCTCTGAATGTGTCACCTATTGTCTAAAATTGTTTGCCATACATATTGAGAAATGTTCTATTCATATTTTGTACTCTCTATCTTAATAATTATGTGTATTACATGTAATTGATATTGTGTAAACTCAATTAATAATCCATTTAAGTAAGCTGAATAACTATGTCCATCATGATTACGATATGGTTATGAACGTGATTCTTATGACCATAACCATAAGATTAAGTGAGGTGTTAGCATATATATGGACCGAAATCTGTGCCCTACAGCAGATAGATTCATCTTGTGTTCCCTACATGATTTTATCTAAAATTCAAGGCATATATTTCCTTTAGAATGAAGTTTATTGATGACATGCAGGCTAACCTATGAGTGAGTGAGTGAGTGAGTGAGTGAGTGAATGTGTGTGTGTGTGTGTGAGAGAGAGAGAGAGAGAGAGAGAGAGAGAGAGAGAGAGAGAGAGAGAGAGAGAGAGAGAGAGAGAGAGAGAGAGAGAGAGAGAGAGAGAGAGAGAGAGAGAGAGGAGAGAGAAGAGAGAGAGAGAGAGAGAGAGAGAGAAGAGAGAGAGAGAGAGAGAGAGAGAGAGAGAGAGAGAGAGAGAGCGAGGAGAGAGAGAGAGAGAGAGAGAGAGAGAGAGAGAGAGAGAGAGAGAGAGAGGAGAGAGAGAGAGAGAGAGAGAGAGAGAGAGAGAGAGAGAGAGAGAGAGAGAGAGAGAGAGAGAAACTCGAAACTCGAAACTCGAAACTCGAAACTCGAATATTTTAATGAGGGTAAATGGATAAGCCGCAAGCTTCTTTACACCAGGCCCTCACAAAAAGAACAACAACCCAACAAAACAACCCAACAATAAGAAAGAGAAATAAACAAGCCAAACAAACGTAATGGAATCGGCAAGTAATAAACACATCAAGAACACTGTAACAAAATCAATCATGTAGTTATTTACATAACCACTCAATGTGTCCAATCAATTCTAAACACTTCACTCCAAACACACACACGCGCGCGCACGCACGCACACACACACACACAACACACACACACAGAATAGATCACACACACACACACACACACACACACACACACACACACACACACACACACACACACACACACACACACACACACACACACACACACACACACAATCAAAAATTGCAGAGAGAGAGAGAGAGAGAGAGAGAGAGAGAGAGAGAGAGAGAGAGAGAGAGAGAGAGAGAGAGAGAGAGAGAGAGAGAGAGAAGAGAGAGAGAGAGAAGAGAGAGAGAGAGAGAGAGAGAGATTTTTTTCTCCCCTTTTAATCAAAATGTTATGTTTTATATGACTTATTTTGTCGATTGATGGTGGTGGATTGATGTTTTCAGTCATTTACCTCATCATATTCTCATGTTTGCTCTTTAATTATTGCGCATTTTTTCAAATCAAAATCATCATTGATTGTTACTTCCATTTTCGTTTCTGAATGAGTGCCTTTTTTTTTTTTTATATCATTACCTTATTATTGTATCTCTGTCTTATTTCCTCCCTCTTGTTTGATACTTGGTATGGTTTCTTGCTCTTGGTATTTGGATCATTATAATTGTTCTTGTTTAATTGAGGTTATCTTTTTATCTTGATGTTATCCCTGAAAAGGGCGGGGACTAGATGTAAAAAAGCACAGGAGAGCTTATTCATTATCATCGGATAAAAGAATTTGCCTTGCCTTGCCTTGCCTTGCCTTGCCTTGCCTTGCCCTGCCTTGCCTTGCCTTGCCTTGCCTTGCCTCTCTCTCTCTCTCTCTCTCTCTCTCTCTCTCTCTCTCTCTCTCTCTCTCTCTCTCTCTCTCTCTCTCTCTCTCCTCTCTCTCTCTCTCTCTCTCTCTCTCTCTCTCTCTCTCTCTCTCAGTTGGTATTTTGCCATTTAAATTGCAGTTGGAATACAACAAAGCTTTAATGGTGCACAGAATAGTGTATGGAAATGCACCGCCCACTCTGGCAAAACATTTTCAAATAAATACATATCGTCATTCACATAAACTTACTGTGCCAAAACCAAGAATAGATCTGTTTAAAAGTAGTCTTGTATATAGACGGTGGCACTTACTGGAATAACCTGCCAGCATCCTTAAAAAGTGTAACTTCTATGCTAAACTTTAAAAAATCATTGAAACATTTTCTTATGAACGAAAGGCTGACAGAGACTGGCTGTTGATCTTGTCTTATATAAAAAAAAAAAAGCATATTGTTTTCTTGTTAATCGGACAAAATGTCAGTCATGGTTTGCCATGACTTCATTTAATCATGTTTTACTTATGTCTTTTTATCAGCTGTCTGTCATTCTCTGTCTGTCTGTCTGTCTGTATGTCTGTCTGTCTGCCTGCCTGTGAAACTGAGTGTCTTTAGTCTGTCCGTCTGTCTGTATTCTATCTCTCATCTGCCTGTCTATCCCTTCTCTGTCAGTCTCTACTCTACTCTGCTCTGCTCTGCTCTGCTCTGCTCTGCTCTACTCTACTCTACTCTACTCTACTCTACTCTCTAGTCAATCATATTTCTTATTTTCTAATCTGATTTTGTGATTTTGTTCTCTCATTTTGTAAAAGATAAAGCATAAGCGTAGAAAATGTTTCTTGTATTTGGATGATGTTATGGATTTTTTCTTCTTTTTTCTTCACTCATACAATGTATATGTGCAGTTTGTTTTATTTTCTTCCTTTTTCACCCAGAAGGGTGTTATAAAAAGGCACGTTTTCTTATGTCATTACCCTCTTTAAATACTCATTCATTCATTCGTTCATTCGTTCATTTCTCTCTCTCTCTCTCTCTCTCTCTCTCTCTCTCTCTCTCTCTCTCTCTCTCTCTCTTCTCTCTCTCTCTCTCTCTCTCTCTCTCTCTCTCTCTCTCTCTCTCTCTCTCCAATTGAATCAAAATAGAATATCATATCATGCTTACTGCATGCAGTTAGAGTTAGATAGGAATGGTAAGTCTTGTTGGATTTCAAAAATAAGGGAAATTTTGTGTGAAACAGGTTTTAACATTGTTTGGATGCAACAGAGTGTCGGGGATGTAAAAGCTTTTGTAGGTATGTTTAAACAAAGATTAGTGGATATTTTCATTCAAGAATGGGGTGGGACTATAAGAGATAAAGAAAGATATGATATTTATAGATCGTTTAAAACTATTTTTGCAAAAGAGCAGTATTTGAACTCCATAGATGTCTATTGTTTCCGTGTAGCAATTACGCAAGCAAGGTTTAACGTTTTACCTCTTAATGATAATGTGTATAGATACAGTGATAATATTCAAGACAGATTGTGTCCATTTTGTAAAACGAAAATTGAAAATGAAGCCCACTTTCTACTAGAATGTTGCATGTACACAAGCTTGAGGGAAAAGTTTTTAAGCAATTGTATAAATGTACCATTACCAGATCTGCTCAGAGTAGCAAATGATGAGTACATGCATGGTTTGTCCAGATATATCTTTCATTCTATTAACAAAAGGAAAACAATGTTGTCTCAGGCAGTTTATTGAATTACTGTTATTTTTTATATGTATTCAATATACATGAATTTTCCCAAACACAATAGTCTTTATGTGATTAGGTTATGGTTGATTTGAGATTTGTAATCAGGAAAAAGAGTAAATGTGTGTTTTTCTTTTCTTTTCTTTTTTCATCAGTGATAAATCATGTCTTATTTGTGCATTTGCTTCATAAATGATATGGAAGAACGTATTGGTACACCCCAAGCCCAGCCAATGTATTGTGGTCCAAGGCCAATGTACATTAAATCATTTCAGTGTTCAGTGTTCAGTGTTCAGTGTTCAGTGTTCAGTGTTCTCTCTCTCTCTCTCTCTCTCTCTCTCTCTCTCTCTCTCTCTCTCTCTCTCTCTCTCTCCTCTCTCTCTCTCTCTCTCTCTCTCTCTCTCTCTCTCTCTCATGAATCTTGAAATTGATTTTTCTGTACCCTTTGTATTTAGTATTTGCTTGTTCGTTCGAAAGTATTTTCATTATCTATTTTCATATTGTGTACATTTGCAACTTTTCATGTATATTGGTGGGGTTTTGTTTGCTTGTTTATCTTTTGTTTTGGGTGTGTTTGGGGGGGAGGTGGGGGGGGGGGAGAGTCTTTTCCGAGGGCTGTATGTAAAAAAGCAATCTTTGCTTATTCTATTACCCTCTTTGAATAAAGAAAGTTTTCTCTCTGTCTCTGTCTCTGTCTCTCGTCTCTCTCCTCTCTCTCTCTCTCTCTCTCTCTTCTCCTCTCTCTCTCTCTCTCTCTCTCTCTCTCTCTCTCTCTTCTCTCTCTCTCTCTCTCTCTCTCTCTCTCTCTCTCTCTCTCTCTCTCTCATGAGACTTTAAAGGGAGGCCCGTGTGCGAACGCATGCAGGACATCTTGCGCACACGTTAAATCCTGTTCCGCTTTTCGTAAGAGTAGGCCATCGTGTGCCGGTGGGAACAGATGACATTTACAAAACTGCATACACACGGGGACTGGATGTAAAAAAAAAAAAAAGGACAAGAGTGCTTACTCCATTATCCTCGATATAAAAGAATAGATCAAATCAAATCAAATCAAATCAAATCAAATCAAATCAAATCAAATCTCTCTCTCTCTCTCCTCTCTCTCTCTCTCTCTCTCTCTCTCTCTCTCTCTCTCTCTCTCTCTCTCTCTCTCTCTCTCTCTCTCTCTCTCTCTCTCTCTGACCCCAGTGCCGAAATACTGCCATAAACTGGGTCGTGCTGTGGACGAGGAGCCAGAGCCATTGATGGCCAACACTCGGACATGGAAGAAGACAGTCCAGCTGAGGACATTCCCTCAACCCCTAGATCTTGGACCATGGTCATTCTTCTGGCTGGGGTGAGTCAGCTGTCTCTGTCTCCCTCCCCTCCTTGTGTCGTGTGTGTGTGTGTGTGTGTGTGTGTTGTGTGTGTGTGTGTGTGTGTGTGTGTGTGTGTGTGTGTGTGTGTGTGTGTGTGTGTGGTGTTGTGTGTGTGTGCGCGGTGTGTGTGTGTGTGTGTGTGTGTGTGTGTGTGTGTGTGTGTGTGTGTTGTGTGTGCGTGTGTGTGTGTGTGTGTGTGCGTGTGTGTGTGTGTGTGTGTGTGTGTGTGTGTGTGTGTGTGTGTGTGTGTGTGTGTGTGTGGTGTAGCTGTGTGTGTGTGGCTGTGTGTTTCAATCAATCAATCAATCAATCAATCAATCAATCAATCAATCAATCAATCAATCAATCAATCAATCAATCAATCATCTTATTCAGTTTTTGCTTGCCGTAAGACCCATATGAACACAGAATATGAAACGCAACCATGGAGCAGTCGAGGTGATGAAATACAATGGGAACACAGTCTTTTGTTGCAGGCACCGAAAGATCTACATGTTTCTGATCTTTAGACATTCAATTACACACACTGCCAAGTTCACAATCAGTTTGTCAGAAGGATTTGAGCACAACATCTGAACCTTGAAGCCTGATGGAAATCTGTGATAATAAAGGGGGATATAACGCTTATGCAAAGTTGTATATTTTGGGCAAACGAGCAAAAATGACACAAATCTTCAATGGCATACCCATCACGCTGGATACAATAAGGATTTACAGGTGTTTTCTTATAACGTGGAATTCCTTTCAGTGGCAGTGTGTTACTTCTTAATAAGCAAAGTACACTGCGGTGTTCAAAAGAAACCAGAAGTCCTAAGTAATTCGCTTTACATATCTCAGGATGGTAATTCAAGTAATCTGGATAGGATATCAATGAGTCATGCCAGTTCTGGCAATATGTGTCCACAAGTCTGGTTTTGAAAGTTTCTGATAAACAAAGAAATATCTCCAACATTTTGCATTTCCCAAACATATCAAAAACCGTTTGAACATAACATAGATCTTACATGAGTTGCCCAGTTTCTTCTACCCGTCTGATCATGTTTAAGCAACATGAAGTAACACTGCTTGGGATATCTGTTCTCTGGCAAGCAAAGAAGTCTGATCCAGTATTTAATCATTCAGGTAAAAATATCAAAGTATATTGGATATCTACCACATTCACCCAAGGCAATGTTATTCTTTACATCTCTGTCCACACCTAAATCATTTTACAAATGTAGATATGCACCTTTTCAATGTTGTTAAATCTACTATATCCCCAAATCTCAGAGCCGTACAACAGAATTGGTTTAACTTTGGTGTCAAAAATTTTGAACACAGTGGTGACAGGCAGGTTTTTAAGCCTGAAATACAATCTTTTAATCCCTGCAACTGCTCTGAGATCTTTGGCAGATAAGTTATCTCTACAACGTGACCAATTCAAAGTATATCCAAACATGATTCCTAGATAATTGTAACAGGGTTCTGTCATGATCTGCATGCCTGTATAGTACCATTTTTCACAGTTTTTCAAAAATCCACCATTTTTGAAAACCATCACTTTTGTTTTTTCCATGTTAACTTTGAAACCCCATTTGCAACAGTACCTTTGAAGACAATTAATTTTCTTTTGTAGATCACTAACAGAATCTGACACCAAAGCAATGTCATCGGCATACATTAGGAGAAATACGCTAAGCTGGCTGTTCAATAAATCTATGCCATGGGCACCACACAAATTCATTTGGACTTCTAGTTCGGAAGGAAATATTGAGAACAACAAAGGGCATACAAGACATCCCTGTTTCACTCCAGATAAACAATCAAAGTACTCTGTGATTTTGCTACCCACTTTAACAGCTGCTTTCACCCTTTCATACATACTTTGTTGCGTCAAAATCATTTTTCCATGAATACCTTTATGCAATAACAAAAACAGCAACTTTCCTCTATCTACACTATCAAATGCTTTAGAGAAGTCTACAAAAAGTGCGCATGTGTTAATATATGAACACATATTTATTTCTTTTTGTGACAGATATTTCCATGATGAATCTTCTGGAACTTCCAGCAGGAATCAGGAACGGACTACGACATGTGCCACTTCTCCTTTCCCTAGTTTGCCTGCAACGTTCAGCTGTCAGCCCCTCTGCTTAGACAGCAAGGACAGACTGTCTGTCTGTCTGTGTATCTGTCTGTCTGTCTGTGTGTGGTCTGTCTGTGTGTGTGTCTGTCTGTCTGTCTGTCTGTCTGTGTAGGAACCTCAGCACTTTTTCTGCTCTCTGCTGCTTTTTCCTCCAGTCAGCCCCCTCCTTCTTTCCTGTTCCTTATCTATCTTGAAGCCTGCAGCTCTCTTCTTCCTTTTACTGTCATCCTGTGATTGTCTTTTGACTTTAATTCTCTGTGTGTTCAACGTTGCTATTTCTTTCTTTCTTTCCATTCATGCCAGGTAAACATCTTCCCTACAATAAACTTTCAGTGCAAAGAGAAGTGTGTGTGTGTGTGTGTGTGTGTGTGTGTGTGTGTGTGTGTGTGTGTGTGTGTGTGTGTGTGTGTGTGTGTGTGTGTGTGTGTGTGTGTGTGTAAATTATACACATGTTCAGTTGATTTTGTTTACTGAAATCCTCCATGCCCCAAGAGGGGTCAAAGGCGAATTAAATCTTGAAATCTTGTGTGTACGTGTGTGTGTGTGTACGTGTGTGTGTGTACGTGTGTGTGTATGTGCACATGTGTTACGTGTGTTTACTTTACATTAGCTCTTCAGATATCACTCATTGGAGTTGTCCCCTAGAGATACAGAGAGCAGTCATGGCATTACAAAGTGACCTGCCCTATGCCTGGCTAGGGCAAAGTTGAGATCAGCAGTCAGAGCACTCTCTTTCCCTCATCCAAAGTTAAGCAGCGTGGAGCCTGATTGCCAACTGGATGGGTGACCTTTTGCTCGCCTTGCTAAGCTACAGTACAGTCCCCCCAGTTCACCCAGCTGTAAATGGGTACCTGCCGTCTTTAGGGTCAGGGAAGGTAAAGCAGCGAGGGAGAGGAGATGGGCGCCGCCCTCAACACGCTGGCCCCTAGAGAAGCTGAGGTCTCTGATGCTGGCTCCACTACGACCACACAGGTTATGGGATACCTACCGCCTCTTTTAATTGCGTCTTCTTTGTAAGAAAAAAGTTGAAGTCTGTCCCGAGCCTAAGGCTCATCAGGCCGGTGCTTATCCCGGTTTCTGAGGCGTTAAGTGACTGAGAGTCATAGACTCCCCCCCTGCATAGGACGCCAGTCTATGGCAGGGTTAACCCCCAACACAAGGTTGGTACCCCTTTTACACCTGGGTGGGGTGAAAAAAAAGCCGTAAAGTGCCTTTTCCAAGAGCACAACGCCATAGCTGAAAGCTGGGATCGAACCCGCAACCTTTAGATTACGAGTCCAACGCCCTATCCACTAGACTACCGCGGCGGCTTCTTTGTAAGAAGCCTGCCACAACAGAAAAGAACTTTACACATCAAAAGGAAAACAATAGATGGGTTTGTACAGCACTGCTTTCATACCTAGACTATTCCCACAGTCGGAATGTGGCTACCCTTCCCTAATGGTGGGCAAAAAAAAGAATTAACGGTCATATACGCAAAACTTTACCATTGGTGAACCTGGGAGCTCTAATTGGGGAACAACAACAACAGCAACAACAACAACAGCAGCAGCAGCAGCAGCAGCAGCAGCAACAACAAAAACACCCAAAAGTAAGCAAAACAAAAAAAGAGACTAGAATGTTATATCTTAAACAGATAGACAGATAGACAGACAGACAGACACACAGATAGACAGGCAGGCAGGTAAGGCAGGCAGGCACATGTATGTGTGTGTGTGTGTGGTGTGTGTGTGTGTGTGTGTGTGTGTGTGTGTGTGTGTGTGTGTGTGTGTGTGTGTGTGTGTGTGTGTGTTTGTCTCTCTCTCTTTGTGTGTGTGTGTGTGTGTGTGTGTGTGTGTGTGTGTGTGTGTGAGTGTGTGTGTGCGTGCGTGCGTGCGCGTGCACGCGCACGCGCGTGTGTGTGTATATGTGTGTGAGAGACAAAAATTAAAGATAAACCCAAAATTAAAAATAAAATAATCTCCATATGGTACCCTGAGGACGCATAACATTTGCAAGGAATTGAAAATAACATCCACACACACACACACACACACACACACACACACACACACACACACACACACACACACACACACACACACACACACACACACACACACACCACACACACACACAAAACGGAAAGAAGAAGTACAATGATAAAAGCATTTTCTAAATAAAGATTTATTTAAACCAAAGCATGCAATGGAAAGAAACAAACGTATCACTTACAACAGCTTAGCTCCACATCAAAGTGTTCACTTCTCCTGCCTTTTTACTGCAAAAAACCATCAATACACACACCCCTATACTTCACTTAACAGTGATTTTTTGCAGCAATAATCTCTGTCTCTCTCTGTCTCTGTCTCTGTCTCTGTCTCTCTCTCTGTCTCTCTGTCTCTCTGTCTCTTCTCTCTCTCTCTCTCTCTCTCTCTCTCTCTCTCTCCTCTCTCTCTCTCTCTCTCTCTCTCTCTCTCTCTCTCTCTCTCACACACACACACACACACACACACACACACACACACACACACACACACACACACCACACACACACACACACACACCACACACATACGCACGCACGGATAGCCTAGTGGTCAGAACATTGCGTTGGCAATTTGACGACCCGGGTTCGAGTCCGGTCGAGGAGATTTTTCTCCTGGAGTTAACATCAGTGCTGACTCCACTCTCCCCAAAAGTCCTTCGGATGAGACTATAAACCGAGGCCCCGTGTGCGAACGCACGCAGAACATCTTGCGCACACGTTAAATCCCGTTCCACTTTTCGTAAGAGTAGGCCATCGTGTGCAGGTGACATTTACAAAACTACATACACACGAGGACTGGATGTAAAAAAGCACATGAGTGCTTATCCCATTATCCTCGATATAAAAGAATAAAAAATAAAAAAAAAATAAAAACACGCACATACAGAGAGAGAGAGACAGACAGATAGATATGTGTCAATCTACCTATCTATGTATCTATCTATGTATCTATCTATTACCTATCTATGTACCTATCTATGTATCTACGTATCTATGTATCTATCTATGTATCTATTTATCTATTTATCTATCTATCTTTCTATCTTTTGTCTATTTGTCTGATTTATGTCTATCTGTATATGTAAGATATAAATTCTAGTCTGCTTACGGATTCTTCTTCCATACTCACCAGAAAAAGTAATAAAACAGATGCAAAATATGTTTCCCATCTTTTTCAGATAATAATCAGATAAAAATAATTTTAAAATAAGTTTTTGAACATAACTTGGAAAAGGAGGACTAGGCAGTCATTCCGAACATGTAATAATGATATATATATATAATATATTATATATATATAATATATAATGAGATATAAGAGAGATGAGAGAGATAGAGATATGAGAGAGAGTAGAGAGTATGATGAGAGTTAGATGGAGAGAGTGAGAGATGATGTATGAGATAGAGAGAGAGAAAATCATACCTTTCTCTCTCTCTTCTGTATATATAATATATGACATATATATGATATTTGATTTTTGATTATATATATCATATATACATATATACTTTAGTTATATTTATATAGTTATATATAT
>CM060335.1:1437466-1442466 GCA_030674155.1 Stramonita haemastoma
AGATCCTGTGCTTTACACATCATTATTTAGTGCACTGTAAAAGAACCCATGGCAACAAGGGGGTTGTCCCTGGCATAATCTGTAGAAAAAAAGCCATTCTGATAAGGAAACAAATACAGTTGCAGACAGGGAAAAAAATGGGTAGGCGCTGCACTTATTGTGAATAGGATTGAAGTCTTAGGAAAGCCAGCGATCTTTTTACTTTGTTCACCTTTCAAACTTTTCTGTTATCATTCATACACTGACAGACAGGTTGGAACCAACACACACCTTTGAACAGTTCATCCGAACTCCTGTGTTGAAGTCTGATACCTGCTTTCACTCTGAGGGTCTATTGGCTGGAGGAGGATGCAGGCCATCCATTTGAAACAGAGCAGTAAGCTTGAGATGTTTGAGACATAACCTTATGGAGACAAACAATCTGTTAGGGATCTAGTTCACCCTGACCATCCCAGCCTTATGGTTTGGGAGACTACTAGACATCTAGTCTGATGGCTTCTCTCTCTGTGTGTCTTGTCTTTCTCTGTCTCTGTTATTGTCTCTCTCTCTCCATCTGTCTATCTGTCTGTTTGTCTGTCTGTCTTTGTCTCTCTCTCTCCATGTGTCTGTCTGTCTGTCTGTCTGTCTGTCTGTCTGTCTGTCTGTTCCTCCCTCAGTCTGTCTGTCTGTCTGTCTGTCTCTCTCCCCCACCATCTCTCTCTCTCTCTCTCTCTCTCTCTTCTCTCTCTCTCTCGAACATCTTGCCACACGTTAAATCCTGTTCCGCTTTTCGTAAGAGTAGGCCATCGTGTGCCGTGGGAACAGATGACAATACCTACAAACTGCATACACACGGGGGGACCGGATGAAAAAAAGCACATGATTGCTTATTCTGTTATCCTCGATATAAAAGAATAAATCTCTCTCTCTCTCTCCTCTCTCTCTCTCTCCTCTCCTCTCTCTCTCTCTCTCTCTCTCTCTCTCTCTCTCTCTCTCTCTCTCTCTCCTTTGCCTGTCTCTCTGTCTGTAGAATCCCAAACAACAATAGTGGGGACATAAAAGCACCCTGTGGGTGTGGGTAGCCACAAGGAGTGTCACCCTGCCACAAAGAGTGTCACCCTGCCACAAGGAGTGTCACCCTGCCACAAAGAGTGTCACCCTGCCACAAAGAGTGTCACCCTGCCACAAAGAGTGTCACCCTGCCACAAAGAGTGTCACCCTGCCACAAGGAGTGTCACCCTGCCACAAGGAGTGTCACCCTGCCACAAGGAGTGTCACCCTGCCACAAGGAGTGTCACCCTGGCTGTGCCCTGTTTTGTTAGCAGGGTGTGAATGGATGGAAAGCAGCTCTGTTGCTGGGCTGTAAACCTGTCTGCAACCTTCACACCGTTCTCTTGTGAAAAAAGGGGTAGTATCTTTTGTATATATATATCTTGGTCTGTCTCTACTTCTCTGTTTGTCTGCTTGCCTGTATGTTCATTCTTTGTCTTTGTTTGTCTGTCTCTCTGTTTCTGTGTCTCACTCACTCTCTCCCCAGTTTCTGAATCTGTTAATCCATCTACTCACTAAATTAAGAAAAAGTGTTTATCCTTCTTACTCACTAGATAAAAAAAAGGTAAAAAGTTAAAGGTGTCCTATAATCTTAAAGTGGGCAGGTACCCATTTACAGCTGGTGGACTGGGTACTGCTTACCTGTACATATGCAATGTGTGTGTGTGGGGTGTGTGTGTGTGTGTGTGTGTGTGTGTGTGTGTGTGTGTGTGTGTGTGTGTGTGGTGCGTGTGTGTGTGCATGTGTGAGACTTTAGAGAGAGACACAGACAGGTACAAGAGAGAGGAGAGAGGGAGAGAGAGAGAGAGAGAGAGAGAGAGAGAGAGAGAGAGAGAGAGAGAGAGAGAGAGAGAGAGAGAGAGAGAGAGAGAGAGAGAGAGAGAGAGAAAGTTTTGGTTGTATGACCATATCCAGCCAGTCACACATCTAACAGTAAGAAAGGGGAACTGCAGCTTGACTCTTAGCAAAGAAAACAACTCCATCACCACGTCAAGATCAGTCTTCTCCCCTTGTCAGCAGCTTTTAAGAAGAACCTGCTGCTGCTGCTGCTGCCATGAAAGTGATTTTCAGTGAAGGTAAGCAGAAGGACAAGTGCCTGCCTCAAGTCACACCTGCCCTGTGAAGACAGGTGTCCCAGGTGATGTTTATGGTCTCTGAATGCCCAGTGTCTGCCTGCAGCCATCCACCTCAGACCCTGACAGTCTGTGACATGAGGGAGGGGGAGGGGGAGGGGGAAGGGACATAGTGTGTTGAGGTGAGTCTCTCATCTCTCTTTTTTTCAGGTTGATGTCTCTCTTTTTTTTGCTCTTAAGAAAGGCCATTAGATTAGTTCCCTTCCCCCCTAGGGTAGTATCAGTTGTCACCATTCTCAGGAGATTTTTTTTGTTTTTTTTTCCACACACACATATTCATGAGGATAGAAGGAGAGAGAGAGAGAGAGAGAGAGAGAGAGAGAGAGAGAGAGAGAGAGAGAGAGAGAGAGAGAGAGAGAGAGAGAGAGAGAGAGAGAAGAGAATGTGTGTGTGCATGTGTGTGTGATTTTTATTTTTATTTATTTGTCCTTTTATATCAAGGATATTGAACTAAGCACTCGTGTGCTTTTGTACATCCAATCCCAGTGTGTATGCAGTGTTGTACATTTTGTCATCAGTTCCCACCAGCACACAATGGCCCACTCTTTCAAAAAGCAGAACTGTGCCAAGATGTTCTCTGTGTGTTCCCACATGGGACCTCAGTTTCCAGTCTCATCCTAAGGACTTTTGGGGAGGGAGTGGGATCAGCAGTGATGTTAACTCCATGGGAAAATGCCCTATTGAATGGGATTTGAACCCATGTGTGTGTAATGGGGGGGGGGGGGGAGGGGGGGCTACTCCCAAATCCCATCCAGAGATTTTCCTTCTCTTACCCCAAAGAGGCTTACTTTCCTTATCTCTGTCTCTCTGTCTTTTTCTATCCCCCCCCCTCTGTCTTTCCTTTTCTCTCACATCACACACACACACACACATGCTCATGCTCCACACTTCAAACATATACAGATTTTCTGTTTTACCCTTGTTAGCTCACATAACAAGTCTTAATGAATAAATAAATGAAGACATAATGCTTTAAGCTACTTCAGGGTGAAGTGCTATACATGTTTTCACTTACATTGTATTGTTAGAGACTTGAATCTAACCTCAGTTACTGTAAAAATCACCCAAGTTCAACAACACTCTAAGCACCAGACCCAGTGCATTCTTTAAAAGCATTCTAGTTTCCTTGAGGCAAGCAGACAAATCTAGTGAGGAGGGCAGGGGACAGAAGGGAGACATAAAAATGCCCTAAGGGTGTTGGTTAGCACAAAGAGTGTCACCCTGGCTGTGCCCTGTTTTGTTAGCAGGGTGTGAATGGATGGAAAGCAGCTCTGTTGCTGGGCTGTAAACCTGTCTGCAGTGTTCAGGGGGTTCTCTTTTAAAAAAAAACCCTGTTCCTCTTGCCCATCTGCATCTTTTGCATCTTTTCTTCCTGTTTTTGTTTCTCTTTCTGTCTGTCTGTTTGTTTGTTTGTCTGTTGTCTGTCTCTGTCTACCTGTCTGTCGGTCTGTCATGCATGCACACACATACATACATACAACATACATACATACATACATACATACATACATACATACATACATACATACACACATACACACATACACCTGTGCGCCCTGGCGTGTGGCACACACACACACCACACACACCACACACACACACACACACACACACACACACACACACACCTCTCTCTCTCTCTCCTCTCTCTCTCTCTCTCTCTCTCTCTCTCTCTCTCTTCTCTCTCTCTATCTCTCTCTCTCTCTCACCCACACATTTCTTTTCAACCACAATCTACCCTATTCCTATATGAAAAGAAGAAAAATAATAAAATGTTTATCCTATTCAACCATTTGTTGTTCTATGTTGCTGTAATAATCTTAACATCAAGGTATCTGTTTTTCCTCATTGAATTGGGCATGAGTATTGCTGTTTTAAAAGAAGTGTATTTGCTATATGTTGGAATGTTGCCATATTCAAATGCCATGTTTGTTTTAAAGTTGTACATTGTACCAACTGAAGCCAGTCAACAACAACAACAAAAGCTAGAAAGGATTAGCCACCAGCAGGGTGACTCACTCAGTCTGGCTCTCTAGTGCTGTGTGGACCAGTGCATGAAGGCACATGTATGTATGTATGTATGTATGTATGTATGTATGTATGTATGTATGTATGTATGTATGTATGTATGTATGTATGTATGTATGTATGTATGTATGTATGTATGTATGTATGTATGTATGTATGTATGTATGTGTGTGTGTGTGTGAGAGACTTTTGAGTGGGGTTTTTTTGGTTGTTTTTGTTGTTATTGTTGTTGCTTGTATTATCTATAGGCATATTTTATTTTTAAGGCTGTTAAAATCATGTTACTTAATTAATGTTTGTGAACTGTTTTTTTGGGGGGTGGGGGGTTGTTTGTTTGTTTGTTAGGGTTTTTTTTATATTATTTTTTCTTTAGATAGATGGCTTGATGAAAAAAGCAAATCAATGCTTATTCAATGTACCATCTGGAAATAGAAATTTGATTTGATTCGATTTGATTTGGCTCTGGGGCTGAGCTAATACTGTCGTTAATAGGGGGCTTAGTAGGTGGTGTCCTGCGAATGTTAGCTCAGAACAGGCACCACTGAACACTACCAAAGTGACTCAGTAGAAGGGCTGGGCCCCTCTGGCTGGTGGCCTCAAAGCGGCCTATTATTGATGAGCCCCTGTGGACTCCCGACCCTGAGGATGAGGCACAACGAATCAGGGTATGGCTGCGGCAGGGAGATTGAAATGAGCGGCGTGGGAACAGCAGGAATGGACGTTGCAGAAGATGAGACAGCAAAAAAAAGGACTAGCCAATCACATTCTCTGTAACATCTGGATGGATTCATGAGCTCTCTGGTGTCTTTT
>CM060335.1:1449966-1459966 GCA_030674155.1 Stramonita haemastoma
GTGGTAGTGGTAGGTAGGGTGGTAGTGGTAGTGTGTGTGTGTGTGTGTGTGTGTGTGTGTGTGTGTGTGTGTGTGTGGTGTAGTGGTGTGTGTGTAGTGTAGTGTAGTGTGTGTGTGTAGGTGTGGTGGTGGGGTAGGTAGGTGTAGTGTAGTGTAGTGTAGTGTGTGTGTGTGTGTGTGTGTGTGTGTGTGTGTAGTGTGGTGTGTTGTGTAGTGTAGTGTAGTGTAGTGTGTGTGTGTGTGTGTGTGTGTTGTGTGTTGTACCTCTAGTCTCTTGGTGTGTTGGTATCTATTTGTAGTCTGTTCTGTCTGTCTGTACTGTCTGTCTGTGTTCTGTCTGTGTCCTGTCTGTCTGATTCTGTCTGTCTGTCTGTCTGTCTGTTCTGCTGTCACACAGTCACACAATGTGTGTGCGCGCGTGCGTGTGTGTCTCGCGCACGTGCATGTGTGCGCGCGTGCATGTGTATGCGCGGGGATTGTGTGTGTCTGTGTACGCGGCGCGCACGCGCGCCACAAGAATTCGGCGACACAGTGACGCCGGATAGGGCACAGCACGCATGAGGAACCAGGAGGGGAAACAACAGGCACCCTGCAGTGTTGGCCTTTTTCTCCCACCAGTGTCCCCCTTTGAACACTGTGTGTTTTATGATGAGCAAGAGGTGCGGCCTGGAGACCTTAACATCAACAATAAACACCAAAAGAAAGAACTCTGTTATCATCCTCTCTTGAAATAGACCGAGACGTTTTCCGCTTAAGACAATCATTTCCTTTTTTATTTTGTTTTTATTTTGTTTTGTTTTATTGTATTGTACTGTGTGTCAATCACCAGCAAGAGTGACAGTAAACATTGACACTTAAGGGTTGAAATGAAAACGCTTCCTTAAAGCGAATAGAGCCGGGTTATTCAGAATGTATTATATACGCACACACGGGCGCGCGCGCGCGTTCACGCGCGCACGCACACTCACATGAGCATGTAAACGAGCAAGCACACACACACACCCGCGCACGTGCATGCACATGCACAGGCATATATATATATATATATATATATATATATATATATATATATATATATATATATGTGTGTGTGTGTGTGTGAAATGCGATATATATATATATATATATATATATATATATATATATATATATTGTGTGTGTGTGTGTGTGTATGTGTGTGTGTGTGTGTGTGTGTGGTGTGTGTGTGTGTGTGTGTGTGTGTATATCATACATACATACATACATACATACATACATTACATACATACATACATACATTACATACATACATGCACGCGCGCGCGCGGCGCGCGCGTGCACACACACACACACACACACACACACATCGCAGAGAAAGAGGTAATCAACCCCAATCAGCAAACAATCCTATCAACAGCAGCTTTTCACAGGATGTAATTGTTCCCCATGTGCAATAACACACTTCCGCTATGTGACGTCACTTCGTTGTTTAACACGTGCAATGACACACCGATGTAGTGTGTCGTCACTTTGCTGTCAGACATCAATAGTCTCGCTGTCGTCCTCTTCAACAGGTCAATATTGTGCAAGAAATTCTTTAGGCTCTCTCTCTCTCTCTCTCTCTCTCTCTCTCTTCTCTCTCTCTCTCTCTCTCTCTCTCTCTCATTGACTTCTTTCAGACTGTTTACATAAATTTTCAATACTTGTCAGGGTTTTTTTCTGAAAGTATGAAATTATGGGGTAAATTTGCATTTTTTTCTTGAGATCTTTCTTCACGCCATGTATGGTAGATTAATTACTTTTGTTTGATTTCTCTTCTTTTTCCCCCAGGGGGCTGTATGTAAAAAGGCAATTGTTGTGCTTATGCTATAACCCTCTATAAATAAAATTTGTTCATTGTTCATTGTTCGTTGTTCATTGTTCTCTCTCTCTCTCTCTCTCTCTCTCTCTCTCTCTCTTCTCTCTCTCTCTCTCTCTCTCTCTCTCTCTCTCTCTCTCTCTCTCTCTCTCTCTCTCTCTAGTTTGCTCTCACAATTTTTTTCAGTTCTAAAACAACAATGTCAAAAAATCTTACTCAGAAACATCTGCTGTGGTGTATGTGTTTCTCTCTGCATTATCTACACGAAGTCTACAGTTAAAAAAAAAAATTACGATTACGGTGTTGTTAGTTATGGCTAATTACCTATTGGATGGCTCAGATCACTGCTTGTGAGTGTGTCATTTAAAGATGTTAATTGTACAGAGGGGGGGGGGGGGGGGGGGGGAGGGAGGATAGCTCAGTGGTCAGAGCCTTGGCTTTCCCTCAGCCAAGGTTAAGCAGCGTGGAGCGTGGTTACCAGTTGGATGGGTGACTGTTTACACGCCTTGGCTTCAGTACAGTTCCCCAGTTCACCCAGCTGTAAATGGGTACCTGTCCTCTTTAGGGTCAGGGAAGGTAAATCAGCGAGGGAGAGGAGATGGGCACCACCCTCAATATGCTGGCCCCTAGAGAAGCTGAGGCCTCTGACGCCTTGCTCTCCTTCGACCACACAGGTCATGGGACACCTTTACCTTTTTACCTTTTAATTGTACACACCGTCCTTGTGAATCTCCAAGCCCGTAACCCAAGGCACCAACTTGTTTCTTTTGTATTTCCTATCCTCTCCTTCAACCACACACAACACACACACACACACACACACACACACACACACACACACACACACAACACACAACACACACACACACACACACACACACACTTCCTCCACTCTCCCCAAAAGTCCTTCCGATGAGACTATAAACCGAGACTCCGTGTGCGAATGCACCAGAGCATCTTGCGCACATGTTAAATCCTGTTCCACTTTTCGTAAGAGTAGGCCATTGTGTGCCGGTCGGAACAGATGACAAGTTTTACAAAACTTCAGACACACAGGGACTGGATGTAAAAAAAAAAATGCATGCGAGTTCTTATTCCATTATCTGCAATAAAAAAAAGAATAAAATTAATAAATAAATAAAAATTAACCACACGTACGCATGTGCGCGAGTGTACAACCACCACACACATACACACACACACACACACAACACACACACATACATACACTACCACCACCACCACTACTACCACTATCGTCAACATCACCACCACCACCACCACCAACTTCCACCTCTACTATGATCACCACCACCACTGCTACCACCACGATCACCAACCTCCACCACTATCATCACCACCACCACTGCCACCCACCACCACACACCACCCACACACACACACACACACACGCCACGCACACACGACACAACACACACACACACACGCGCGCGCGCCGCAGCGCACACGCACACACACACACGCGCACCACCACACACACACACGCGCCACGCGCGCACACACACACACACACACCACACACCCACACGCGCACCACACACATAATGCACACACACACGCACCCCACACGCGCGCAAATACACACACAGCCACGCCAGCAACACACACACAGCGCCGCGCACACATGCATGCACGCGCACACAACAGAGACACACATACACACACAACTTCCGCGTCCAACCATCTGCCAACAAATTATGATGTTCCAGAGTACTCCTATCAGCGCAGAAATTTATTGGGGATGAGCAAGGGGGGGGGGGGGGGGGGGGTAAGTGTTACAGAGAGACAGAGAGACAGAGACAGAGAGAAACAGAGTGACAGACAGAGACAGAGACACAGAGAGAGACAGAGAGAGAGACAGAGAGAGAGAGAGAGAGAGAGAGAGAGAGAGAGAGGAGAGAGAGAGGAGAGGAGAGAGAGAGAGAGAGAGAGAGAGAGAGAGAGAGAGGCAATGCAAATTCTTTTATTCGAGGATAATGAATAAGCACTCGTGTGCTTTTTTACATCAGTCCCGCCCTTATCAGGGATAACATCAAGATAAATAAAAACTCTAACTAAACAACAACAATAATAATGTCCAAATTCCCAGAGCAAGAAACCATACCAAATACAGAGAGAGAGGAGAGAGAGAGAGAGAGAGAGAGAGAGAGAGAGAGAGAGAGAGAGAGAGAGAGAGAGAGAGAGAGGAGAGAGAGAGAGAGAGAGAGAGAGAGAAGAGGGAGGATAAGGAGTCAATAAGATTTTTTTTTTGCTCGTAAAACTAAAACAAATTCAAAAGTTTATCATTGGTGGACAGTGTACGAGGTCCCGAGTAACGGCTGGGAACAGAGAGAGTGAAACGGCGAGTTGTCTTTATGTGTGTGTTAATTAGCATCTCCCCCCCACCCCCACCCCACGTACCCCAACCCCCTCCTCTCCGTGCACGTGTGCGCAAGTGTGTGTGTGTGTGTGTGTGTGTGCGCACGCGTATGTGTGTGTGGTGTGTGTGTGTGTGTGTGTGTGTGTGTGTGTGTGTGTGTGTGTGTTGTGTGTTCCATTTGACTAGTTTATTCCGGGCTTCAAAAACCTCCTCCTCCATCTTCCCCGCACTTTTACACCTGTCATCTGTCTCTTTTAGGTTTTTAAATTTTTTTTAACCTTCCTCTTCCCCCATTTTTGTTCTGTTTGTTTTTTCTAATCATCAATTTTGGTTCGGTTTTTGCTTGAGATATAATTATACTGCATAAAAGATGTATACAAGCCAATGTTTTCTTTTACAGCTAGAAGCATGGCCTGTCACAGGGGGAAAAAATGACTTAGAAATTATCAACAAACTATTTTGAAATTGACTGCTAAAAATAGGCAAAGCTCGGAACCGTGGGGAATGACTTTTGTGTTCTGAATTGGTCATTGTTATAAAGTGGACAGACTCAACGTTGATCCACACAGTGGATCGGTGGTCTAGAGGTAACGCGCCTGTCTAGAAAGCAAAAAGTGCCAAAAGACCAATAAGAATGTTGCTAATCTAAAAAGAAAACAAAAAGGAAATGACGTAAAGAAACAATTCTATTTATAGAATAAACACACAAAATAATAGGAACAGACACCACAGAGAGAGAGAGAGAGAGAGAGAGAGAGAGAGAGAGAGAGACCAACGAAGGAAATAACATCAAGGCCAAAAATTAATGTCGGCAAATTGCAATAATATCAATGTTATAATTTACGTAAACAATTACAATTACTGAATAAATCTTGTACATTATCAAATTATGATTTTCAAAAGATTCCTATTCCCTTTATTTCCAATTGTTTCTTGCTTTCTTTTCAACAATCATTCAGACATCATTAAAATTTTCGGAGTAAAAAGAAGTAAAGACCTACGTCAAGCCTGTATGGAGACAATCTCAAATTGACTACTATCCTACAACAAAATGTGTCATAAAAATCGTTTTGAATCAGATATAAAGTGATGATTAACTTTAAAAATGGAAAAATTTGTTTCCATATTAGATCCAATGGCTGTGTGGGCGTTGGAAGGAGAAGAAGAAAATCAAAATAATTGTTTAAAGGATTTAGTTTTAAAACATGAAAACATTTTTCATATCACAATGGTTTGGGTTAATGATTTGTAGGGAGTAATTCCCATGCGTGTTTTTAAAAAGAAAGAAAATTAACAGTGTTTATTATCTAAATGAATGAATGAATAAACACCCTCAGTGAATAAAAAAAAAAATAGTGAAATGAGTTGTAGGGAGTAATTCCCATGCCTGTTTTTAAAAAGAAAGAAAATTATAAGTGTTTATTATTTAAATGAATGAATGAATGAATAAACATCCTCATTGAGGGAAAATATTTAGTGAAATGGTGTCGTTTTTCATTATTCGGTATTAGCTGAATTTCCGCTTGTGGCACTTATTGGGACGGGATAGCCTAGTGGTCAGAACATTGCGCTCGCAATTTGACGACCCGGGTTCGATTCCCGTTCGAGGGGTTTTTCTCCTTGAGTTAACATCAGTGCTGACTCCACTCCCCCCAAAAGTCCTTCGGATGAGACTGTAAACCCAGGCCCCGTGTGCGAACGCACGCAGAACATCTTGCGCACACGTTAAAACCTGTTCCACTTTTAGTAAGAGCAGGCCATTGTGTGCCGGTGGGAACAGATGAGAAGATTTACAAAACTGCATACACACGGGGACTGGATGTAAAAAAGCACATGAATGCTTATTCCATTATCCTTGATATAAATAAATAAATAAATAAACCCCAAATATTACAGGGAATGCACAGAGGGAGGGAGAGAGAGAGAGAGAGAGAGAGAGAGAGAGAGAGGAGAGAGAGAGAGAGAGAGATTTGCCAGTGCTGCTCACACACACACACACACACACACACACACACACACACACACACACACACACACACACACACACACACACACACATGTGGCAATGACCCTTTCACAAAATATTTTAATCACAAAAAATGGTTGGCAAGCTGGTGTCATTTCCCAACGGAGACCTAAATCCCTTTAGTCTAACTAGGTCCGTGCATTGGGAAAAGCTTTGGTAAAAACAAAAAAAAACAAAGAAAGGTAAAGGTGTCCCATAACCTTTGTTGTCGTAGGGGCGCGAAGCATCAGAGACCTCAGCTTCTCTAGGGGCCAGCATGTTGAAGGCGGCGCCCATCTCCTCTCCCTTGCTGCTTTACTTTCCATGACCCTAAAGAGGGCAGGTACCCATTTTAAATAATTATGAAAGTCTGAAAATCCGCCTGTATGTCTTCCTACGTAGTTAATAATGATGATGATGATGATGATGATGATGATGATGATGATGATAATAATAATAATAATAATAATAATAATAATAATAATAATAATGATGATGATGATGATGATAAATAATAATAATAAATCGATTTTATATAGCGCTATATCTTGCAAGAAAAAATCAAAGCGCTTGCATTCAATCAAGAGGTCGATGTCCTAAAGTGGACAGGCTCAAATGTAGATGAGAACTTTGCCTGGGTCTGGAAACTTTCAGTAGAAAATTTTTTTCTTCTTTCTCTAAGTGTGCCGACGGGGGCGGGAAGCTCAGTGGTCAGAGTGCTCGCTTTCCCCAAGTCAAGTTAAGCAGCGTCGAACGTGGTTACCAGTTGGATGGGTGACTGTTTGCGCGCCTTGGCTTCAGTACAATCCCCCCAGTTCACACAGCTGTCAATGGGTACCTGCCCTCTTTTAGGGTCAAGGAAGGTAAAGCAGCGAAGGAGAGGAGATGGGCGCCGCCCTCAATATGCTGGCCCCTAGAGAAGCTGAGGTCTCCGATGCTTCGTTCCCCTACAACCGCCTAGGTTATGGGACACCTTTACCTTTTTTACCGTACCTTAAGTGTGCTACCAATGTACAGACTGCATACTGCAAGACAAACGATTCCAAATCTGACAACTGCTTTTGTCTTTGTGAGCGTGGTAATCTAAAACAATATATTTTCCCTGAAAAGTTCAGGAGTGCTCGTTTTGCGTTCAAGGTCTCAACTGATGGTTTTTTTTGGATGTGATATCTTTCTAATATCATTATTCTGAGGCGTGTTTACGTGTGTTGACAGAAAACGATGTGCTAAGCAGTTTAAAGATAATTTCAAGTTACTTTTTGACCGAGTTTGCGCAGCTGAACGTCCTAATCCAGTTAATGACAAGAAATCCAGTTAAGGACACTGCAAATCTGCTTCTGTTTCTAGAGCATTTTTCTTCTGGAGTTAACATCAGTGCCGACTCCACCTCCCCCAAAAGTCGTTCGGATGAGACTATAAACCGAGGTCATGAGTCCAAACACACCCAGGACATCTTGTACACAAGTTAAAACCTGTTCCGCTTTTCGCAAGAGTAGGCCACTGTTTGCCGGTGAGATGCTAAAATTGACAAAACTTCACACATGCGGGGACTGGATGTAAATAAAAAGCACACGGGTGTTTATTCCATTATCATCGAAATAAAAAGAATAAAATAAAATAAATGGAATAGATAAAAATATGTTCCGAAAGTTACAGGCACAGGGTTTGAACCTTGGCATTAGGTGAGGACTAGATGTGAAAGTTGTAACCATCTTAGTCTTTCGGATGAGACGATAAACCGAGGTCCCGTGTGTTACACATCATTATTTGGCACACATAAAAGAACCCACGGCAACAAGTGTGTGTGTGTGTGTGTGTGGGGGGGGGGGGGGGGGTGTCCCTGGCAAAATTCTGTAGAAAAAAGCCACTCTGATAGGGAAACAAATACAGCTGCAGACAGGAAAAAGAAAAAAAATAATGGGAAGGCGCTGCACTTGTGGCGACGCGCTCACCCCGGGGAGAGCAGCCCGAATTTCACGCAGAGAAATCTGCTATGACATAAAATGGTATAAAATAAAATTAAAATTAAAAAATCTCTCCAGCCAACTCAGATTGAAATCTGCTAACGTATTTCTTCATGTCATGTGTATATTCCTAGAAAAAAAAGTATTGCACACACATTAAAGGTCAGAAAAAAATATTCTTTTATTCCGAGGATTTCTCTATTTATTCTTTTTTGTATAATTATTCTTTTATTTCGATCGAGGATAATGGAATAAACACCCATGTTCTTTTTTACATCCAGTCCCCGTGTGTATGCAGGTTTGTCAATTTTGTCATCCGTAAGTACCCGTGTGCTTTTTTTTTTTTTAAATTAAAAATATGCAGTCCCCGCGTAGTCTACTTGCAGAATTGTACATTTTGTCCTCCGCTCCCACCCGCACAAAGGGCTTACTCTTCCAAAAGGCGGAACAGGTTTTAGCGTGTCCACGCAGTTTATGTCAGCTCTTGGTGGATTGTAGAGACATGAACACATCCAGCACATGCACCCGAGGTCTGACCAGCGCACTGGATCATGCATTTGCTCAATCCCTTACATAGCTGAAGTCTTTGCAGGTGATATTCATTTATTTTTATTTATTTATTTACTTATTTATTTATTATTCATTTATTCCTCTATAACGAGGATAATGGAATAAGAACCCATGTGCTTTTTCACATCCTGTCCCCGTGTGTATGCAGCTTTGTAAATTTTGTCATCTGTTCCCACCGGCACACAATAGCCTACTCTTACGAAAAGTGGAACAGGATTTAACGTGTGGGCTAGATGTTCTGCGTGCGTTCGCACACGGGGCCTCAGTTTACAGTCTCCTCCGAAAGACTTTTGGAGAGACTGGAGTCAGCACTCCTGGGGAAAAATCCCCTCGAACGGGAATCGAACCCTGGTCGTCAAATTGCGAGCGCAATGTTCTGACCACTAGGCTATCCCGTCCCCGACAGTCTTTGTGGTTTGCTCCGCGAACAAAACTCTAAAAATGATTCCGACACCATCACTACATGCCGAGTGACTAGCAACAATAAACAGCACAACATCAACAGATTTAGCCCTATAAAAAAGGTATAAAAAAAAAGGTAAAGGTGTCCCATAACCTATGTGGTCGTATGGGAGCGAGGCATCAGAGACCTCAACTTCTCTAGGAGCCAACATTTTGAGGGTGGCGCCCATCTCCTCTCCCTCACTGCTTTACTTTCCCTTCCCTAAAGGAGGCAGGTGCCCATTAATTTATAGCTGATTTTTAAACAATCTTAAACATAAATTATAGACGGCACAGGTTTACTAGTTGCAGTGAAAATGAAACCTTAATTGAAAAAAAGACATGGCCAGACACAATAGATAAAATCACGTTCAAACCCACTAACTAGTTTTTATCCCAGCCACCAATCATTAAAAAAACACAAAAAACAACGATCTGCACATGAATACTAACTAACATACATCAGAGTAACCAAACAAGAGAAAATAAGATAATGTAAAAAAAAAAAACAAAAAAAACAGGGGGGGGGGGGGGGGGGGACCCTTTCATTACGAAAACCCATGTAGAAAGAGAGCCATTTTTTGCAGCATCCTTATGTACATTATGCACATAGATGATGACATGTTCAGAAGGACTGAAGACAGAGCGGAACATGTCATCATCTATGTGTATAATGTACATAAGGATGATGCAAAAAATGGCTCTCTTTCTACATGGGTTCTCGTAATGAAAGGGTTTCCCATCGGGAAGAAGACATCTGACGGAACCTGCATCAGTAGATACCATGAAGAATGATGTCGAGG
>CM060335.1:1462466-1477466 GCA_030674155.1 Stramonita haemastoma
CGCAGACAGGAAAAAGGAAAAAAAATAATGGGTAGGTACTGCTCTCCCTGGGGCGAGCAGCTCGAATTTCACGCAACGAAATCTGCCTTGACATAAAGTAGTATTAGAAAAGTAAAATAAAAAAATATATATCAATATATCAATATATCAATATCTCTCTCTCTCTCTCTCTCTCTCTCTCTCTCTCTCTCTCTCTCTCTCTCTCTCTCTCTCTCTCTCTCTATATTATATATATATATATATATAAATCATTTTGAAATTTATCTATTTTTTCACTCCTCTGCTAGAACATCGAGGTTCACCAATGGTGAGATTTTACGTATGCGACTGAGCTTTTTTTTTTTTTAACATCATTAAGGTAGCCGCATACCGACGTCGAGGATAAACATTATTTTTGATGTAGGCCTTGGCACTTTGGTTTCATCAATAACAGACAAAAGCCATTAGCGTGGACCAAACCGTTTAATCGCAATGATACAATACTAAACTACAAAACAAACGTAGCCATGACAATGTAAGCCTACTATCAGGTACAAAAAAAAAGGTAAAGGTAAAGGTGTCCCATAACCTGTGTGGTCTTAGGGGAGCAAGGCGTCAGAGACCTACACTATCAACTGCGGTGTTTCGTTAATAAACTATTTCAGTTTAGATCAAACACTTTCATCCAATCAACCAAAAAAATTATTATAGACAAAAGCCACCAAGTTCCCATACCAATATTTATTTAAAGCCAGATCAACTGAGAATAAAGTGCATCACGAGTTGATAGTATCAGTACAGTTTTCACAGCAAGTTCGTGTGTATAGTACAGCCATTGGTGAACCTTAGAGCTCTAGCCAGGGAATGGGGAAAAATATCGTTAATGCGCGTAATCATTGGGGCAAAGAGAAACAAAAAACAAACAACCTTTGAGATCGAAATAAAACTAGAGAGAGCGGGGAGAGAAGAGAGAGAGAGAGAGAGAGAGAGAGAGAGAGAGAGAGAGAGAGAGAGAGAGAGAGGAGAGAGAGAGAGAGAGAGAGAGAGAGAGAGACGAGACTGTAGACTGACAGACAGACAGAAGACGACTGACTGACTGATGACTGACTGACTGACATGACGACTGACTCTGACTGGCGAGAATGACAGACTGACATGACGAGAGAGAGGAGAGATGGACAGACTGAATGAGAGAGAGAGAGAGAGAAGGAGAGGAGAGAGAGAGAGAGAGAGAGAGAGACAGACAGACAGACAGACAGACAGACAGACAGACAGACAGACAGACAGACAGACAGACAGACTGACAAACAGAGACAGACAGACAGAGATAGAGTATGATGATGATGTCATACCAAGTCATAATCAACGGACTTAAACAGTTACACACTACATACATTCTTGAAGCACATCAGTCGTCAAAGTGGACAGGGAAGAAGGAACAACTGGAACTCTAATCCTTCGGGTTATCATCACCTTCACTGCACAGGACACAGTGACATTTTTTAAATTTAAAAATTACAATCTCCTCTCTCTGTTTCCTGTGTCCCATGAGAAAGTCTGTTCAATGAAAACTGCTCCCTCTGTCCCACAAGAAACAGTTCCCTCTGTTCAGTGAGAAACAGTTCCCTCTGTCCCATGAGAAACAGTTCCCTCTGTCCCATGAGAATGTGTTTCCTCTGTCCCATGAGAAACAGTTCCCTCTGTCCCATGAGAATGTGTTTCCTCTGTCCCATGAGAAACAGTTCCCTCTGTCCCATGAGAATGTGCTTCCTCTGTTCCATGAGAAACAGTTCCCTCTGTCCCACAAGAAACAGTTCCCTCTGTCCCACAAAAACAGTTCCCTCTGTCCCACAAGAAACAGCTCCCTCTGTCCCATGAGAAACAGTTCCCGCTGTCCCATGAGAAACAGTTCCCGCTGTCCCATGAGAAACAGTTCCCGCTGTCCCATGAGAATCTGTTTCCTCCGTCCCTTGGACATGTTATACATGTACAGGATACAAGTACCACACGAGTGTTGTAAAAGTTCAAGCCATTTCTACCCCACCCACCCACCCACCCATCCTTCTCCGAAAAAAATCTACTATTTACAGCATAATGCCCACACAGCAAAAGAGTTCGCATTATCATCACAATATTTCCAACATTAAAGGGTACGGCTAATCACAATCTCAAAATTAATGCCTTCAAATTTGAAAATGAAGATGATGTGCATCTCACTCCATGGCAGTAAAATAACAGAGCATTTGGTTACAACGGTACCAAGCATCGCATTACAGTTTGAGATACGGATTTCTCCTGTAGGATTTTTATGGCATGATTGATTGCATATACGCTTGCTTCTCCATATCATGCAATGATATAACCACTGAAAAATACTGTGCACAGGGTTTTTTTTTCCCGAAAAAGGAATTTTTCTGCATAATGTCGCTGAAAAAAACTCACAAGAAGAAGGACGGAGAACAAACGTTTTCTCTTTGTAAGTATCTGGCATGATGGTATTTCGCAAGTTTCGTGTACACTTCTTTTTTGTCATACACATCATCGCACACATCAAGCTTAGCAGTTTGATTAGATTGCATGTTGTTGTCAGCTTTTTGTTCAGTAGTTTGTCTACTATAGTCGTTAGTTGTTGTCTCGTATTAGCTTGTTAGTTATCGTTTGCTATTTTGTAATTAACTTAGGTTACCTTTAGCTGTTTTATCATTAGCTTCTCTGTTGGTTTTACCTGTTTTATCATTAGTTGTTTTTTCATTAGCTGTTTTATCTTTACCTGTTTTATCTTTAACAGTTTTATCATAAGCTATTTTATCATTAGCTGTTTTATCATTAGCTGTTTATCATTAGATGTTTTATCATTAGTTGTTTTATCATTAGCTGTTTATCATTACCTGTTTTATCATTAGCTGTTTATCATTACCTGTTTTATCATTAGCTGTTTTATCATTAGCTGTTTTATCATTAGCTGTCTTGTCGTTAGCTGTTTATCATTAGCTGTTTTATCATTAGCTGTTTTGTCATTAGCTGTTTTGTCATATCTGTTTATCATTAGCTGTTTTGTCATATCTGTTTATCATTAGCTGTTTTGTCATTATCTGTTTATCATTAGCTGTTTATCAGTATGTTTTATCATCAGCTGTTTTATCATTAGGTGTTTTATCATTAGGTGTTTTATCATTAGGTGTTTTATCATTAGATGTTTTATCATCAGCTGTTTTATCATTATGTATTTTTTCATTATGTATTTTATCATGGGATGTTTTTATCATGGGATGTTTTATAATTGAATGTTTTATCAACAGCTAAGTTAAGTCTGTCCCGAGCCATAAGGCTCATCAGGCCGGTGCTTATCCCGGTTTCTGTGGCGTTAAGCGACTGAGAGTCATAGACTCCCCCCTGGATAGGACGCCAGTCTATCGCAGGATTAACCCCCAACACAAGGTTGGTACCCCTTTTACACCTGGGTGGGGTGAGAAAATAGCCGTAAAGTGCCTTTTCCAAGGGCACAACGCCATAGCAGAATAGCTGGGATCGAACCCGCAACCTTTAGATTACGAGTACAACGCCCTAACCACTAGGCCACAGCGGCGGCTTTATCAACAGCTGTCATGTCATTAACATCGTTGGAACTTGTCTCCCTCGCACTCAGATGAAGTCTACCCTTCACCTTTTAATCAAAACACATCCACTGACCCCTCTTTCACCCTCCCACCCCCATCCCACCCCCAGCCCCAAATTCTCTCTCTTCACTTCTCCTACCCCCATCACATCACCCTTAATCCCCATGAACATCAATCTCCTCCTCCTCCTCCTCCTCCATCTCCTCCTCCTCCTCACCCTCACCACCAGAAGATACCGACAAATCATCCACACTGACGCAATCTAAGTGAGAAGAAGAACCACCCTCACCCACGTCAGCACTGACGACGTCACGACGGACACGATCATGATGATGATGTCGTCGCTGCATCCTGGGCCTACAAGAAGGGACGACAACCACCTTCTCCTCCTCTACGGGGTCCTGTCTCACGTGCACTCTCCGATGCCTCTCCAGGTTGCTCTTGTGACTGGTGGCGTAGTCACACAGACTGCACAAAAACTCTTTCTGCCCGCTGTGGACAGCCAGGTGCCTCTTGAGCAGCGCCTTGCGGCAGAACCGCCTCCCGCAGTAGAAGCAAGAGTAGCCGTGGTAGTGGAAGACCAGCGCGTGTTCGCGCAGCGCCGCTTTGGTGCGGAACAGCAGCCCGCAGCATTCCAGCAGCTTGGCCGAGAGTTGGTGCATGGTCAGCATGTGCCGCTTGAGGTTGTTGCGCCGGTCCGTGGTGTAGCGGCACTGAGGGCACGGGAAGAGTTTCCGCCCGTACGGGGACGTGGCGTGGGCTGCAGACTCCGCCGGCATCAACAGCAGTGGGGGAAACCCTGCTGTTGCTGGTGCCAGTGCGGCTGTTAAGGAATGCTGCTGCTGCTGCTGCTGCTGCTGCTGCTGCTGATGCTGATGCTGATGATGATGCTGTTGATGCTGCTGCTGCTGCTGCTGTTGATGCTGCTGATGATGTTGATGCTGCTGCTGCTGATGATGATGATGGTGATGATGATGTTGCTGCTGCAGCCTGCTGTGTAAGGACGGCACAGCTCCTAGCGCGCAGCTGGACAACACGTTCTGCAGGAGACCACCGGGCCCCGGAAGAGGCGCTGACGTCATGGGAAGTAGCGGTGACGTTTTGGGCCACAACATGACGTCATGAGCCAGTCGTTCGGACATCAGCAGATTGTGCTGACGTCGCAGGTGGTGTTGGAAAAGGGCGAGAGGGTGAGGGAGGGTAGGAAAGGGGGGGAAGAGACTGTCGAGTTTGTGGGCAGAGAGGGGGAATGAGGCCGTGTTGTTGTTGTTGTTGTTGTGGCTGTTGTGGCTGGGTGTGGGATGAAAGGCGGCCATGTTTTCGGAAGAGTGGATGGGGGTCATCCGTTTGTTGCCGGGGTCAGGGCTGGAGATTCCTGTGTCATCACGGGCCTTCTTTGCATTGGCGTCCCTCTGGGAAACAGCGCAGACAGGTGTTTTCATACGGGCAGGTGTTGTGTTCTGACAGGCAGGTGTTGTGTTGTTCAGACAGGCAGGTGTTGTGTTGTTCAGACAGGCAGGTGTTGTGTTGTTCAGACAGGCAGGTGTTGTTGTGTTCAGACCGACAGGTGTTGTGTTCAGACAGGCAGGTGTTGTGTTCTTCAGACAGACAGGTGTTGTGTTGTTCAGACAGGCAGGTGTTGTGTTGTTCAGACAGGCAGGTGTTGTGTTCAGACAGGCAGGTGTGTTCAGACCGACAGGCGTTGTGTTCAGACAGGCAGGTGTTGTTGCGTTCAGACAGACAGGTGTTGTGTTCTTCAGACAGTCAGGTGTTGTGTTCAGACATGCAGGTGTTCTGTTCAGACAGTAGACAGGTGGTCTGTTCTCAGCGGCAGAGAGGTCAACGTTCTCTGTCTCGGAACAACTTTGAGCAGACGTCTGTCTTTCCGTAGCATCATTCAAGCAAACAGCTTTCTCCGTGACAATATCAAAGAAGTTCTCAGAGCAAGTCTGGAAGAGAGACCCTTTTATGCCATGAGCAGATATTTCCTTGTCAGAATCCGTCTGAAACAGAATCCGCTCAGAGTGAGAGTTTCCACGGAAAGAAATGATTCTGTTTTCAGAGCTAGAGCTAGTAGCATCCAAAGATATGTTGTTGATGGATTCTCCTTCTTGGAAGGAAGATGGCTTCCTAGCAGCGAGATGGAAGATGTTCTTCTGTTCCGAAGCAGGCTGGAAAAGTCTTCCTCTCTTACAGCAAGTATGTGGAAGGTCTTCTTTCTCAGAGGCAGTCTTCTGGCAAAGACCCTGTGGCTCAGCCTCGCTGCACAGATGAAGATTCTTCTTCTTCCTCTTCTTCTCACAGTCTTCCTGGAAGGATCTTCCTTTCTCCTCAAACTGGGCGTGAAAGAGAACCCCCACTTCCTTCAGGGCTGTGTTGAAAGAATCCCCTTTACCAGAGAGACACTGGCCATTCTTCGTCTTCTCGGAGTCGTTGAGGATAGAATTACCTTTCTCAGAGTCTGCATGGTAGAGAATTCCTTTCTCTGGAACAGCATGAAAAACAGGTCCTTTTTCCAAGAAAGAAGGAATACTGTTTTCGGAATCACTATGACGAGAAAATCGTCTTTCTGAATCAGAAAGGTAGAGATTTCCTTTATCTGGAATAGTCCCATAAATCACCCCTTTTCACTATGACAAGAAACCCGTCTTTCTGAATCAGGAAGATAGAGATTTCCTTTGTCTGGGATAGTTCCATAAATCACCCCCTTTCCAGGAAGGGGAGTCTTCTCCTCGTGGAAGGAAAGGTCTTTGTCAGAGGCAGCGGTCATCAGGGGAATCCCCTTGGCGAGGGAAGAGTGGACAGCAGTGGAGTGTGTGTCCAGCAGCACAGAGGGGAGGGGAGGGGGGGTGAAGGGCAGGCGGAGGTCCAGACAGTTCCTGGGTAGAGGTAGTGAGGCAGGGAGGAGGACGGGGTCCGTGTGTGGGTGTCCTTGACATTGCAGAGGTAGCGGTATAGGTCTGGAAACACACACACATACACACACGCACACACACACACACACACACACACACACACACACACACACACACACACACACACACACACACACACACACACACACACACACACATACACACACACACACGCACGCGGTTAGACTTGCGGGATGGCTATGAACTTTGAAAGCATGTGTTCTATTATAAAACAATCAAAAGACTGCAGGTTTCTAATTGTTAGTACTCTCAAAATTGCCTAAATATGACGAATATACATAACACTACATCTCTCTATACAAAGCCATCTATGTATATCTCCTGACAAATCTCAGGTTTGTAGATTCCGTTTAAATTCCCTTCGCACAAAATACTGCAGGAACATATTATGCATGTGTGGAAAACAAATTAGTGTTAAACATCTGCTTATGTTTGTTATCCTAGAACAGAAGAAAATATTTCTTTTACACTGAATGATCCGCGACTTTTGAGAAAATCATTAATTTTCAAGTCTTGAAAGCATCCTAAACATTGATATGCTTCTCTGCCGAATTTCTGAATGTTTCTTACACCACAGTCCAGTTAGTATCTTCCTGCGATTAATCATTCTGTTATAAAGGCAATCATTTAGGACTTGCTCTGTATACGTCTCCAGTTGCCCTTTTTTCCCCACTTTGTGCACAAATCTACATTATTATCTGCAATCATATCCAAAGTAAGGGACGGGATAGCCTAGTGGTCAGAGCACTCGCTTTCCCTCAGCCAAGGTTAAGCAGCATCGAGCGTGGTGACCAAGTGGATGGGTGACCATTTGCGCGCCTTGGCTTCAGTACAGTCCCCCAGTTCACCCAGCTGTCAACGGGTACATGCCCTCTTGAGTGTCAGGGAAGGTAAAGCAGCGAGGGAGAGGAGATGGGCGCCGCCCTCAATATGCTGGCCCCTAGAGAAGCTGAGGTCTTTGATGCCTTGCTTCCTTACGACCACACAGGTTATGGGACACCTTTACCTTTTTTGCATATCCGAAGTCCAAATTTTACCGTATATTTTATTGTTTCATCGTTTGTTAATTACGAAGTTCTGTTGTTTTATTGTTATTTTTGACTGGTTGTAGATTTAGAAAGATGTTTTTGATTCCCCCCTACAGTCCAACATTATACTAAAGGATAAGTTGTTTTCTCCAGTAGTTCTCCTTATCAGTTTGTTTCATAGGATATTTTTGGGTACACACACACACACACACACACACACACACACACACACACACACACACACACACACACACACACACACACACACACACAGGGGGACGGGATAGCCTGGTGGTCAGAACATTGCGCTCGCAATTTGACGACCGGGTTCAATTCCCGTTCGAGGGGATTTTTCCCCTGGAGTTAACATCAGTGCTGACTCCACTCTCCCCAAAAGTCCTTCGGATGAGACTATAAACCCAGGCCCCGTGTGCGAACACTTGAACAATATCTTGTACACACGTTAAACCCTGTTCCGTTTTTCATAAGAGTAGGCCATCGTGTGCCTGTGGGAACAGATGACAAAATTTACAAAACTGCATACCACGGGGACTGGATGTAAAAAAAAAAAGCACACGAGCGCTTATTCCATTATCCTCGATATAAAGGAATACACAAGTAGATAAATAAACAGAGAGAGAGTTCTGATACCATCATTTAGTGGAAGAACGTTAAACTGAAAAAAACTAACTAACCAACCCTCCCTCCCCCACCCCACCCCATCCCACCCCACCCCACCATGCACCACCACTACCACCAAACAAAAACAAAAACACAAAAAACAACAACAAAAAAGCTAAGACCAGAAATCAGTATCCTTCAAGTGTTTCAATCCTGGTGAGAGAAAAAAGCCGACATCGACATCGGATAGTGGGGCCCAGGGTTTGGAGAAGCCATAAAACCTGTGTGTCAATCCCGCCACCTACAATGGGGGCCAGTGTGAACGCTCACAGCTAGCCTAGCTTATCTCCCCCTCCACACCCTCCCCTCCCCTCCCTCCCTTCACTCCGCACCCTCTCTACTCCTCCCTTCTAGAGTCTAGAGGTCAACTGCCATGAATGTTCAGATTTGAGTAGAAATATTTTCCTCTTGGACAATGATACTATTAGACCTTGGTCCCTCCATAGACCCCCCTCCCCCCCCCTGGGGGGGATTTATGGGCGCATTTTTCTGAAACTTTGTTTATTTTAACGTTTTATGGTATATGTTACCCTCATGTAACCAGGTTATTTCAGGATATACAAGCAATTCAATATGGTAACCCTTCAGAAGGAAAATATTTAGGGGGTGAGGTTAATTTACATTATTTATATAAATATATTCTTACACATTCATATCAAATTTGGTACCAAAATAAAGGGTATTAAACAGGCTATCAACATATGTTAATGTCATCACTGCACAAGGAACGCCTGTCCCATATTTTAAAAACAAAACAGAAAATTGAAATGAAAACGCCGTACAATCCTGTCCTGCCTTCAACATCTACCTGCCAAAGTGTATAACGTTTATAGGTGTGTGTGTGCGCGTGCATGCTGCGTGCGTGCGTGCGTGCGTGCGTGCGTGCGTGCGTGCGTGCGTGCGTGTGTGTGTGTGTGTGTGTGTGTGTGTGTGTGTGTGTGTGTGTGTGTGCATGCGAGTGAGTGTACATTCGAATTTGTTAAAACTGTAAATTGCTGTTGATTGCTTGTGTGTTGTGTAGGTCGAATGCAAGCGCTTTGATTTGTTTTTACAAGATATAGCGCTATACAAGTTCCATGTATTATTATTATTATTATTATTATTATTATTATTATTTATTATTATTATATATTATCATTATTATATTATTATTATTATTATTATTATTATTATTATTATTATTATTATTATTATTATTATTATTATTATTATTTATGTTCAGTGACAGGGTGGTGGATGGGTGCCATATAGTCCACAGTAGACTGCTTCTTTTCTGTCCCTTCTCCTGTGAGTGATACCCACCCTCCCCATCCAGGGACAAGTTGACTTCCATTTGTGGCCTAGAATCTGGAGAAAAAAAACACACCAAAAATCAGCAAGTTGAGCTTTGTAGACTGCCTCTGTGTTTGAGAAATGAGTTTCCACAACATGCAACTTAGGTTCTGCCTTTACTTTTGCAAAGCATGGAGGAACATCATGTGGCTCATACTGCACTGAGCATTGGCGGTCCTGATAATGAGGAGGTTCTGTCTGAGACAGAAAAGTGTCAGGCATTGTGTCCCCAGTAACCTCTTGAATGACAATGCCATGAGTGGAGTGGGTGGTGTTGGCTCCTGATGGAGTTTCTTCGTTCAGGTCAAAGTTATCCCAGCAAAAATGGATAACCTTGTTCTCTGTCAAACTCACTGTTGAAGGAAGAAGACTTGCCCACTGAAGTACAGAATTGGCCATAGCAGTCTCAAGTCGCACAATGGTTTTGTATCCAGCAACATGACCAAACCTATTCAACAGACTTATGATTTCAGAGCTGCCAGTTACATGTCTGACAGACATTACAAGCAAAACATGTTTAGGCATTTTCCACTTCCTTCCTGTCACAGATTAGCATATGTCCTGGGCAATTAAGGATGCCAATCTGGTGGTTTTGGGTTGCTTCATAGAACTACTCTTTCCAGATAGCAGTGTTTTTAGAAAGTCTGTGAAAATATCTGGAGGTTTAACAGCATCAGACTGAAGAAATTCTGCAGAAGGAGGCCATGGCATATCAGGTGTTGCCCTGAAAGCATCCATAATGTATCGGCGAAGAACATATGCAGATTCCTCAAGACGTCTTCCTTCTGAAGCTGCTGACACAAAAGCTGTCTCAACTGCCTGACCCTGGGCAAGTTCATCACAATAAACAAGATCACTGCGGTGGTTCGGAGCCCAGAATTGAATTCTGAAGCCAAAATGTCTTATTATTTTTTTCTTTCAGTTTGTAAGTCTTGTATCCTGGGTTGTAGAAGTCAGGAGAATGTTGTTGCATGTATTCACAGTACTTCTCACCTAGCATGGTCATTCTCTCCGCCTGTGAACCTCTGATTATTGCATTTTCATCATACTCGCATATGTACTCAAATGCCCTCTCCTATGCCTGTAGCTGCTCAGTAGTTTTCTGGTCTGTTGATGTTTCAGCATGCCTGTCTTCACATCTCAGATAGTCTTTTCTACAGCCTTCGTGATAGTGAGCTTCACGTACTACAAGATCTGTATCTTGATAATGAGTGAAAATGTCATCTTGTTTAGTTTTGGCTGCATCCTGTATAGACTGTTCTGCTGTCTTGGTGATACATTTTCCAAGTTTTCCAAAACATGGAACCCCTTTTGAAACTTTCTTTTAAAATTTCTTCTTGCAAAAAATGCAACTGTCTTTTGGAAGCAATGGGCCTGAAGTAGCGATAGTCCTTTAGGTTTTGATGGTCCTGCAACCTCTTCACTACCTGTCTCACGCTTTCTTTTCCTGGCAAATTTCACACTTGTAAACTGTGCATAACAGCTTCTGTGATAATCATGGCGTGTAAGGTCAAGGTCTCCTGGAATACAATTACAAATCTCATCTAGTCTATGACATGCCACATCTGAAGAACGTCTCAAGTGAAGAGACTTTTAAATAGTTTTTTTTGTGCTTTCTTCAGTTAGTGGAGTTACAGTCTTTTCTGTTATTTTGGAAATGAATTATACAAGTTCTCCCACCCCTGGAAGTTTTTCTTTTGCACTTAAATGTACTTTTGAAGGTCACTGGATGTTCATCTGCCATGTTGAAATGTTCATTTTATACAGGAAACGTCACATGGGGAAGATGAAATACACTGTCAGTGAGAGACTGCACACTTGCCAGTGACTCCACTCTCCTCAAAAGTCTTTGGATGAGACTGTAAACCGAGGCCCCGTGTGCGAACGTACCCAGAACGTCTTACGCACACATTAAATCATGTTCCGCTTTTCGTAAGAGTAGGCCATTGTGTGCGGGTGGGAACAGATGAAAATATTTACACAACTGCATACACACGGGGACTGGATGAAAAAAGCACATGAGTGCTTATTCCATTATCCTCGATATAAAAAATAAAATAAAAATAAAAATAAATAAAATGACCTGAAACATGATGGTTAAAATGGATACTAAAAGTACTACTCAACAGTTTGCCTTATCCCCAACGTTTGTGGTGGAGGACGCGGAACTGAAAAGAACAACGAATTATGACAACGCCTTGTTCTATTTTTAGATGTATGTTATCGTGTGTCACTTGAATGTGCTGTGTGTGTGTGTGTGTGTGTGTGTGTGTGTGTGTGTGTGTGTGTGTGTGTGTGTTACACGCGTGCACACGCGCGCGACTGATCTGCATATTATGTGTAATTTCTTGAGGAAAAAAAAAAAAACAAAAAAATCATAGACTCAAAGGGCTGTGGTTAACACATCCTCTTCGTTAATGATACTTATGGCTGTTGCAGTACTTACTGTGTGTTACAGGCATTCTCTGATAAATAATAACATCTTGATCTAGACTTATTTGTGCATACTTTGTGGAACATACTGATAGTTGGATACATTTCTGGCACCGGACACACAAGGCGTGAGATGAGAAAGTGCCGCTCAACTGACCGTGAGAGAACGGAACAGCGCTCGGCTGTGGTTGAGTGGTAAGACAGATTTCAGCTGCGTGCGGTTCGGACGGCCGCGCATTAAAGTCATCACTGTAGTTTTGTTTTAAATAGGTCAGCAAAAAACTGTGCCTATATAATCGGGAAAATTATACTAGATGCTATTCACAATAAAATTATGAGAAGTTAAGCCAGATTTTGTGCAATAATCGCAGCGTGAACATCCCTACCCCCAAAACCTAAATATAGGGCGCAAAGAGGGGAAAATGCACTGTTGATACACCTCTCACTCCTGAAATAACCTGTATCCCAGAGGGTAACATGTCAAATGTTTCTACCAACATCATAAGCTTTCAGAAAAACAAAGTCAAAAATCCCCCCCAGGGGGGGGGAGGTTTCCCTCTCCTAGACCATGGTCTATATGGACTATGACGATTATTCCTAGAAAGTGAAAACACGATCTTTTATCCCTTCCCCTCCCCTCCCTTCCCTTCCCCTCCCTTCCCGTCACCACGCAGGTCTAGGAAGAAGAAAAGAAGAAGAAGAAGAAGAAGAAGAAGAAGAAGAACTAGAAGAAGAAGAATAGAAGAAGAACTAGAAGAAGAAGAAGAACTAGAAGAGAAGAAGAAGAAGAAGAAGAAGAAGAAGAAGAAGAAGAAGAAGAAGAAGAAGAAGAAGAAGAAGAGAAGGAAGAAGAAGAAGAGAGGAAGAAGAAGAAGAAGATGATGAAGGAGGAGGAGGAGGAGGAGGAGGAGAGGAGGAGGAGGAGGAGGACGAGGAGAGGAAGAAGAAGAAGAAGAAGAAGAAGAAGAAGAAGAAGAAGAAGAAGAAGAAGAAGAAGAAGAGGAGGAGGAAGAGAAGAATGAGGAGAGAAGAAGAAGAAGAAGAAGAAGAAGAAGAAGAAGAAGAAGAAGAAGAAGAAGAAGAAGAAGAAGAAGAAGAAGAAAACACCCTATGTGGGCAGCCACACCTCCTCCATCTAACCCCTCCCTATCTTCCAACAGCTTCCACACACAGTGTCGGGGGATCTTTAACGTGCATCTTTTGATTTTCTGCATACTTAGGATTTTTATAGGTAGGGTGTAGATGTAGTGACAGGTCTCATTTGAGAATTTTTTTTTTTAAGTCTGATGATAATGGTGTGACGGTGGTTTGTCGTGATGATGATAATGATGATGATGATAGTGATGGTGATGATGATAATGATGATGATGGTGGTGGTGGTGGTGGTGGTGGTGGTGGTGGTGGTGGACAGACAGACAGAAAAAGGCATAGAAAGAAAAAGACAGACAGATAGACAAAGACGTAGAGAGAAACGGAGAAAGACAGATAGACAGACAGACAGAGAGACAAAGACATAGAAAGACAGAGAAAGACAGACAGAGAGACAAAGACATAGAAAGAAAGAGAAAGACAGATAGACAGACAGACAGACAAAGACATAGAAAGATAGAGAGAGAAAGACAGAGAGACAAAGACATAGAAAGACAGAGAAAGACAGACAGAGAGACAAAGACATAGAAAGAAAGAGAAAGACAGACAGACAGACAGACAGACAGACAGACAGACAAAGACATAGAAAGATTGAGAGAGAAAGACAGAGAGACAAAGACATAGAAAGACAGAGAAAGACAGATAGACAGACAGACAGACAGACAAAGACATAGAAAGACAGAGAAAGACAGACAGAGAGACAAAGACATAGAAAGACAGAGAAAGACAGATAGGCAGACAGACAGACAGACAGACAAACACATAGAGAGAAACCGAGAGAGGTTGTGAGCAAGAGAGAGAGGACAGGTGTTTTTTTGATGTTGTTTGGTTGTAGCTTTTTTTAAGTGACTGTCAAAGCCAGCTGTGTCACACTACACCACACTGCACTACACTGCACTACACTGCACTACACTGCACTACACTGCACTACTCATAGTATCACACACACACACACAGCGTCTATCTATCGATGTGTTCGCCTCGTCTCCAGTGCACATTGGCCTTCGATTGATCCACCAGGCTCCTGAACGTAACGTAGTGAGGAAAAGACTGACGCTCTAGACTGCTTCCGTTTAACCTGTCCCCGGCCCCTCCTCTATCCCCCCTCCCCCCCCCTCCATACCCCCCCCCCCGCCCCGCCCCTCTTCTACCCCCCCCCCTTCTCCTCCCCCTCCTCCTCCCGCGCCCTCTTCCTTTTCTTGCTCTATCCTCCAGCCTCCCTCTTGCAAGCTGTGAAGATGTGTGGAAAAGATGTGTGCAAAAGATGTGTGGAAAAGATGTGTGGAAAAGATGTGTGGAAAAGATGTGTGGAAAAGATGTGTGGAAAAGATGTGTGCAAAAGATGTGTGCAAAAGATGTGTGCAAAAGATGTGTGCAAAAGATGTGTGGAAAAGATGTGTGGAAAAGATGTGTGCACAAGATGTGTGGAAAAGATGTGTGCAAAAGATGTGTGGAAAAGATGTGTGCAAAAGATGTGTGGAAAAGATGTGTGCAAAAGATGTGTGGAAAAGATGTGTGGAAAAGATGTGTGCAAAAGATGTGTGGAAAAGATGTGTGGAAAAGATGTGTGGAAAAGATGTGTGCAAAAGATGTGTGCAAAGATGTGTGCAAAAGTGGAAAAGATGTGTGCAAAAGATGTGTACAAAAGATGTGTGAAAAGTGGAAAAGATGTGTGGAAAAGATGTGTGGAAAAGATGTGTGGAAAAGATGTGTGCAAAAGATGTGTGCAAAAGATGTGTGGAAAAGATGTGTGCAAAAGATGTGTGCAAAAGATGTGTGGAAAAGTAGCCGCTTTATCATTTACTAACTGCTGTCTCTAAGCTGCATGTGGCTGAAAGCTTACAT
>CM060335.1:1482466-1484966 GCA_030674155.1 Stramonita haemastoma
TGGACCAAGAAGGCAGAAAACAGACAAGGAGGAGGCGACCTGGAGGGGGGGGGGACAAGGCAGAAAGAAAGAAAGAGATGGAAAAGAGAGAATTGCTACCACAGAATTTCCACAAGGAGGGGATGCTATTCAGCACAAGATTTAACGCGTGGACAAGATGTTCTGCGTATGTCATAATATACATAGATCAGTGCCGCCTCCACTCTCCCCCAAAAGTCCTTTCAGATGAGACTAACAAACCGAGGCCCCGCGTGCGAATGCGTGCAGAAAAACTCGTGCACAAGTACACGTTAAATCCTGGTCCGCTTTTCGAAAGAGTAGGCCATTGTGTGCCGGTGGGAACAGATGACAACAATATTTACAAAACTGCATACACAGGGGGACTGGATTTTTTCTTTAAGTGCATGAGTGCTGGTCCCATTTTCATCGATATAAAAGAATAAATGAAATAAATAAAAATGAAAATAAGAATAATAAATAAATAGCATGTGACAGATACTGAACTATCTTCGCAACGTATAGTAGTTAGTAACTTCTAGTAACACTAACCAGTTTCTCCATTTTGTTCTCCCCCCCCCCCACCCCCACCCCCCGACCCCTCGGCTACAGCTCCGGGGTTTACCAACGGTGAGATTTTGTTTGTTATGTTTTAGTCAAATTATAGTCCTTTCCAGGTTTTTCTGATATCAGGACTGTGGTCAGAAGCCAGAAAGTCAGAGGTCCCACGCTTCGGCAAGGTCTCCCACTTCAGCACCTCGGGCCACCCCAAAAAATGTCACAATTCTTAAAGCAACTTCACATCAAAATTAAGAGATTTTGCGTATGCGACCGTTTTTAACCACCATTAAGGTAGCCGCGTCTCGACTTAAGGGAAGTTTCTCAACCAACATAGCCAAGTTTTTCTTTGGGAAAGTAACAAAATTAATGAAGTTTTCAAACAAAAATACAAGTAAGTTCTTTCGTTAATTAATTATCCAACACAAGCCAGTTTCTAAATTAACGCAAACAAGCTTTGAAATTAAGCAACGCAAGTCAAGGTTCTCAATGCACTCAAGCAAGTTTCTCAATGATTAAGAATCAAGTTTTTATATCAAAACAAGCAGATTTCTATATTGATATAGATCAAAGTAAGTTTCTACAGTAAAAAAAAGAAGAAGAAAAGTAAAGTTCTTGCCTATGTAGCAATGCACCACCTCCAAAGCATGGAAAATTTCATTGAAAAAAAGTTATGTGCAATAATTATGTCGATCGACTTTTGATCCTTTTTATGTTCGACTTTTGATTCTTTTTATGTTCGACTTTTGATCCTTTTTATGTTCGATTTTTCTGTTTCATTAACGTTTTAGCAAATTGAAAAGCTCGTTTCAGCTTAAGAGAGACGGTGTTCTGCCACAGTTCGGGGGCTCCTCACAGTTCGTCGTAAATTACGACGAACCGTGTTGTTGGGACGAACTGTCGCAGAACAGACGGAATAGCCTGGTGGTTAGAGTGATGCGCTCGTGATCTGCTAACCCGGGTTCGAATCTCGTTCAAGAGGATTTTTTCTCTGGAGTTAACATCAATGCCGAATCCGCTCCCCCAAAAGTCCTTCGGATGAGACTTTAAGCCGAGGTCCCGTGTGCGAACGCACGCAGAACATCTTGCGCGCACGTTAAAACTCGACCCGCTTTTTGGAAGAGTAGGTCATTGTATGTCGGTAGGAATGGATGACAAAACTGACAAAACTGCATACACACAGGGATTGATTTTTAAAAAAGTACATGAATGCTTATTCCGTTATCCTCGAAATACAGGAATAAAATCAATACTTAGATAAAATAGACAAGGCTTTTTTTTGTTTTATCTATTTTTTTAAAAATCCTTAATTGGTTTGCTTTTTTTTTTTTTGAACCATTTCGTTCTTTCTTTTTTTAAGACTTAAAAAAATTATTTGTTTTGTTCTGATCAATACTGATGAGGTTAATACACAATGTTTATGTTGCATTGCCTTGTACTTTTTTTTAATATAACAAATTAGGTGTATTAGCTAACATTGGGGGATCAATAAATGATACTGTTTCTACCCTTTGACAGCCGAAAAGTGTCCTAAAGATAGATGTGTGTGTGTGTGTGTGTGTGTGTGTGTGTGTGTGTGTGTGTGTGTGTGTGTGTGTGTGTGTGTGTGTGTGTGTGTGTGTGTTTTGTTTTTGTTTTTGTTTAATGTCCTTCACTACTTGGTGATATAGACACACCCGCATTCTCTCTCTCTCTCTCTCTCTCTCTCTCTCTCTCTCTCTCTCTCTCTCTCTCTCTCTCTCTCTCTCTCTCTCTTTTATATATATATATATATATATATATATATATATATATATATATATATATATATATATATATATATATATATATATATATATATATATAAAAGAACTAACTATAGTAGAGGTCTTACAGGGGAAGAATATATAATCTCAGCAACTGATGTTATGAACTGTTGAGAGTCGTATAAAACTTCTTGAACAGT
>CM060335.1:1494966-1504966 GCA_030674155.1 Stramonita haemastoma
CAGGCTAGAATCCAAGATTATGAAGTTGCCCTCAAGGATCAAGAGATTGGTGTGACAAAACACCACCCCACCATCAGATAGCTACCTAACCCTCCTCGCCACCTTTCTTCTCACCTTAATCAGTGTAACACCTGAGATTTTCTCCCCTACGGGCTAGGTTTCAACCAATGGAAACTCTCTTTTGTACACCACGTGATATATGCAAATCAGGGGGTGGGGTGGTTTACCGTAGTGGGCGGGGTTTGTTACTGACAGGTGACAGTCGGGAGGAGGGAGAGGCGGGTCGGGGAGTGCGTTACGTGGTCCACAAGATGCATTGCCGAGCCCGGCCCTGTTTGTCAATAAGATGTGAAAAGTCAAGGAGGCTGGAGATAGATGGTGGCACCTTTGGTGAAATTAGTGGCCTTTGCCGCACTGTCTTAAAACTCAATTAAACTGTGGACTGGTTGGACGGTTTTAATGACAGTGAACTCTTTTTCACCTTCGCATTAAGCTCTTAACCAAAACAGGAGGACTTAATCTTTGATGCACAGAGAGAGAGAGAGGGGGGGGGAAGAGAGAGAGAGAGAGAGAGAGAGAGAGAGAGAGAGAGAGAGAGAGAGAGAGAGAGAGAGAGAGATCACAGAAACACAATAAGGAAATAAGGAAAAAAAGCTTGTCTTTATGTTGACTCTTTCACAGTGACCTTCATGGAAGGAAAATTAGCATGTGGTCCTGTCGCAACTTGTCTCTTTAAAACCTCTGGATGTTTTAATTTGGGCGACCATAACTTTTTCAAATCTGGTTTAGAAGTCGAGAGAACAACATTCAAACCCAGGAGAATAGAAAATGGCTTTTTGATTTAAAAAAAGAAAGAAAGAAAGAAAGAAAGAAAGAAGACAAAGAACACATTGTTACTCTGGACTGATGCATTTTTAGTATTTGACAGTATCTCATGACATGATTTAATCTGCACTCCCTAATTTAGATCTAGTTGGACTATATTATGTGAAAGAACTTCAGACAAAGAAGAATTTTTTTAAATCTCGCTTTTGTCTATGTTTGCCACAAAACAAAGGAAAATAGCTCAATTAGGCCTACCCCCTTGCTTTTTGGCCAATATCTTTGTTTACTCTTTGTCTTGAAGCAAATTACATTGAGCATTGTTTTTTTTGTAGAAAAATTGTAGGGCCTAGTTAGTCGATTGCGAGAAAAGTCCTTTTGGTAGTGGTACTATCTTATAATAGTAAAACTTTTGCCATAAGTTGCACATTTTGTTAGGCAAAAATATAAAAGTTTGGAAGAATAAAGGGTAAAGGGTGAAGTTTGAAAAATGTGCAGCTAAAACAAATGTGAAATAAAGACTTTGGGAACAAACACCTTGAGGTGACCCCAGCATTTGTTTCTTCTTTTTTTTTTTTTTTTTTTTGGGGGGGGGGGGTACAAAAATCAAACTAGAACAACGCTTTTTGATCACTCACTGGTGGTATTACTTTTGTATTATCTTTTGTATTATCGTCTGTTGTGAGGGGGAGGGTATTGTGCTGTTGTTTCCCGAATTATTACATTGGTTTTTCCTGATGTCTAAAAGAATAGTCTTATTTCCCCCATTTTCTTACATGCTTCTTTGTTGCGAATAATTCAACTTTTCGCATGGAAAGTAATGAAATATCACAACAGGAGCGTACTATAGCAGTTAAAACATATCATGATATAAAAAAAAACAAAACGAAAAATTAAAAACAAACAACTCCTTTTTACTTTAACTGCACAGAAGATCAGCAAAATTCTTAATGGGACGTAATTTCTGTCTCCTGGACAGAATTATGTCCCATCCTATATGACACAGACCGCAGGGTGCCTCTTTGACCTGTCTTTGTTTCTGCCCTGTCCCTTTCCCTCTCTGTCGCTTCTCTTGCTTACTTTCTGACCAGCCAGTTCATTCTGCTTTCTTTTTTTTCTCTTTTTTAACAAATCTTACGCATAAAACAGTGTTCCCATAACCTATGTGGTCGTAGGGGAGTGAGATTTCAGATACTTCAGCTTCTCTAGGGGCCAGCATATTGTTGAGGGTGGCGCCCATCTCCTCTCCCTCGCTGCTTTACCTTCCCTGACCTTAAAGAGGGCAGGTACCCATTTACAGATGGGTGAACTAGGGGACTGTACTGAAGCCAAGGCGCACGAACCATCACCCATTCCACAAGGCTTCCACTCTCAACCTTGCTAAACCCTAGCTTGGGGACGGAATAGCTCAGTGGTCAAGGCACTTGATTTTTCCAAGCTAAAGTTAAGCAGCATCGAGCGTGGTTACCAATTGCATGGGTGACCGTTTGCGCGCCTTGGCTTCAGCACAGTCCCCCGGTTCACCCATCTGAAAATGTGTATACCTGTCCTCTTTAGGGTCAGGGAAGGTAAAGCAGCGAGGGAGAGGATATGGGCGTCGCCCTCAACATGCTGGCCCCTAGAGAAGCTGAGGTCTCTGACGCCTCGCTCCCCTACGACTACATAGGTTATGGAACACCTTTACCTTTTGCCTTTTTAGCATGGGTACAGCGAGTGTTCTGACCACTGAGCTTTCCCACGCCCTGCCACAGGATCTTTAATGGATATGGATGTAAGTGAAGAGTACAGACGGTAGAGATGCGATCCTTCCGGAGACTCCTTGGCATCTCCTACAGAGACCACATAAGTCACGAAGATGCGCGTAACAGAATCCAGCAAACCATTGGTCCCTGCGAAAATCTTGTTATCAATCGTAAAGAAGCGTCAACTTAAATGGTACGGGCATGTCACAAGATTAAAAGGACTTGCAAAAACAAAAATACAAGGCCCTGTCCAAGGAGGAAGAAAAAGAGGCCGACCAAGGAAGAGATGGGAGGACAACATCAGTGAATGGACAGGCCTAGAACTCAGCCAAATTTTTGAGAAAGGCAGAACAGAGAGAGGAATGGAGGGAACTTGTTGTCAAGTCTTAAGGGGTGCCCCCACGGTCGCCAAAATCATAGATAGATAGATAGATAGATAGATAGATAGATAGATAGATAGATAGATAGATAGATAGATAGACGTGATATTCTGCACGTGCACTCACTATGTACAGACTGTCAGAACATGTTGATCCGAACAGGCGGATCAGGGGTCTAGAGGAAATGCATAGCTGCCTAGAAAGCGAAAAGTCCGGGTTCAAATCGTGTGGTGGTTCAATCCCCGTTGTTCCCGAAACGTTTCCCCCATCCACTAGACCATGAGTGATCGTCTGGGTGCTAGTCTTTCGGATGAGACGATAATCCCAGGTCCCATGTATAACACGGATTTAGAGCACGTAAAAGAACCCACGGCAATAAGAGAGCCGTCCCTGGCAACATTCTGTAGAAGAAAGCCACTCTGACAGGGAAACAAATACAGTCGCAAGACAGAAAAAGAAACAAAAATAATGGGTGGCGCTGCTATTGTAGCGACGCGCTCTCCCTGAGGAGAGCAGCCCGAATTTCACGCGAAGAATGTCGTGACTGAAAGAAGTACACAATACAACACAACACAACACAACACAATACAATACAAAACAACACAACACAAAACAACACAACACAACACAACACAACGCAACACAACACAATACAACACAATACAATACAACACAACAGAACACAATACAACACAACAGAATACAACAGAATACAACAGAATACAACAGAATACAACAGAATACAATACAATACAATACAATACAATACAATACAATACAATACAATTCAATCCCATGTTCTCTCTGAACTGTAACTGATGAGGTGAGAGACTTTGACGGGAGAGAGAGAGAGAGAGAGAGAGACTCACATCACACACTCTTACTCCTCCCTCTCATGCTACTGAAACCCCTGAAACCCACTCCCTCCCTCCCTCCTCACACTCCCAAGGCTAGTACCCCGCCCTCCCTTCCAATAGCTGGTTGTCCACAGCTCGTTAAAAACGATCCGCTTTCGGGGTTTAGTGGCTACTACCTGTACATGTCTGGTCAGCAATATTGTGGATCATGTGGTTTTTTTGGTCACTCCTCTTGCCCACACTGGATCTCCCCTGAGCCTTCGAACAAGGAGTGGTGAGACTGATATGACTGAGGTAAAGAAAAAGAAGGAAAGGCGTGTCTCTATGAAGATTATTCCGTTTTCGTGTCATGTTGTTTTATAGTCTTGCCGACCACCACGAAAACTATATTTATCAGGGCTGGTTGTCAGCTCTTTCAGTTTTAAGTGCCTTCAGTAACATTCACTTCAAGTTCTAAAAGGATACTTTCTGATACTTTTAAAATATTCAACACCTTCACCCTACAAAAAAGGACAACAACAACAACATTAAATTACACAATATGTACATGAAAACCATATCAGGGCTGTCACCTCATTTAGTTTTCTGTGGCTCCAGTAACATTCACTTCAATTTCTAAACGGATTTTTCCTAATACTTTTAAATATTCAATACCTTCAATCTAAAAAATCAAAACAAAAAAACACACCAAAAAAACCAAAAACAACAAATGACACAAATATCTACATTATGTCATTTCTTAAGGCTAAAAAAAACACCGAAAAAACAAGACTGTGCTGAAAATGCCTGCCATTTTGTTTGATTTATAATCCCCATTACATTAACAAAAAGGGGGAGTTTTAAAAAGATAATGAATACTTCAAAGTACAAAAATATACATAAAAATACCATATGTGCAAAAGATACTGCCAAAAATGGACATCCTGTGCCCATCCCATTTTTCTTAATATCACTACCTTGTCACTAGAAGAAAACAATATAGATATAAATATTAATGTTATATAATGAAAAAAAAAGAATATTTGAAAGATTTGCTTAAAAAAAACAAAAAAAACGAGGGAAGATGGACTAGGAAGGCAGAAAATAAGCAAGAGAGATAATAGAACGGTGAGGGGAAAAAACAGAAACAAAGAGAATGATAGAGAAGAGGAAATTTCTGGCACCAAGATTCCATAAAACAGGGATGTCTATGAAGATGCTGCCGCATTTCAGATAACAGTGTTCGTCATGATTAATGTCAACAAAAGACAGAGGAGACACAGACAGACACAGACAGAGATAGGGAGACACAGAGCTCTTTGTCACACATTAACTAATTACCGAATTAAGAAATAGATCTAGCTTCTTCCTCTACTACTTCGCATTCTTTGCATTCTTCCTCGCATTCTTCTTCTTCGCATTCTTCTTCTTCACATTCTTTGCATTCTTCTTTTCCTGTACAGCCTCATTTGCATTCTTTGCATTCTTCTTCTTCTTTGCATTCTTCCTTTTTGCATTCTTCTTCTTCTTTGCATTCTTCTTCTTCTTTACATACCTTGCATTCTTCTTTACATTCTTTGCCTTCTTCTTTACATTCCTTGCATTCTTTTTTTTACATTCTTTGCATTCTTCTTCTTTGCATTCTTCTTTGCATTCCTCTTCTTTGCATTCTTCTTCCTCCTCTTCCTCTTCTTCCAATCTGCTGGAAAACATTGTGGCATTACATTTATCTATCTATCCCTTAGTCTGGCGACCGTGGGGGCACCCCTGAAGACTTGACAAACTGTTCCCTCCATTCCTCTCTCTGTTCTGCCTTTCTCAAAGTTTTGTCGAGTTCTAGGCCTGTCCATTCGCTGATGTTGTCCTCCCATCTCGTCCTTGGTCTGCCTCTTTTTCTTCCTCCTTGGACAGTGCCTTGCAGTATTGTTTTTGCAAGTCCTTTTGATCTTGTGACATGCCCGTACCATTTAAGTTTACGCTTCTTTACGATTGATATAAGGTTTTCGCAGGGACCAATGGTTTGCTGGATTCTGTGGCATTACATACAGATTCGATGATCAGCTGCTTCTATGCCTGTAAGTGATGTGCTATAGCCTAGGTCTCCGCGGATCATTCCTCTCTCCGTGCTGCTACACTGTTCGCCCGCCCTGTATCCTGTTCTGGTTCACATTCTTTGCATTCTTCTTCTCCTTTGCATTATTCTACTTCTTCTTCTATGCATTCTTCTTCTTCTTTTTGCATTCATCTTCTTCTTTTTTTGCATATTCTTTTTTGCATTCTTCTCTCTTCTTCTTCTTCTTCTTCTTCTTCTTCTTCTTCTTCTTCTTTCTTCTTCTTCGCAATTCTTCTTCTTCGCAATTCTTCTTCTTCTTCTTTTTCGCATTCTTCTTCGCATTCTTCTTCTTCTTCTTCGCATTCTTCTCTCTTTTTTTGCATTCTTTTTTACATTCTTCTTCTTCTTTGCATTCTTCTTTTTTGCATTCGTCACCTTCTTCTTCTTTGCATTCTTCCTCTTCTTCTTCTTCTTTTTTGCTTTCTTCTTCTTCTTCTTCTTCTTCTTCTTCTTCTTCTTCTTCTTCTTCTTCTTCTTCTTCTTCTTCTTCTTCTTCTTCTTCTTTGCATTCTCCTTTTTCTTTGCATTCTTCTTGCATTCCTCTTCTTCTTAGCACTCTTCTTCTTCTTCTTCTTCTTCTTCTTCTTCTTCTTCTTCTTCTTCTTCTTCTTCTTCTTCTTCTTTGCATTCTCCTTCTTCTTTGCATTCTTCTTTGCATTCTCCTTCTTCTTTGCATTCTTCTTCTTCTTAGCACTCTTTTACATAAAAAACAACAAAAAATCCTATCCAAAAAACCAGGAACCAATCAAAACAGAAGCAAAACCCAGAACTAATCTCACCATTCACCTCTCTCTCCCCTCTCTCTCTCTCTCTCTCTCTCTCTCTCTCTCTCTCTCTCTCTCTCTCTCTCTCTCTCTCTCTCTCTCTCTCTCTCTCTCTCTCTCTCTCTCTCTCTCTCTCTCTCCCTCCATCCCCCCCTCTCTCTCTCTCCTTTTGTTTGTTTGTTTGTTTTTGTTAGATAGATGGCTTGATTAAAAAAAGCGAATTTATTGCTTACTCAATGTACCCTCTGGAAACAAAATTTTTGAATTGAATTGATTTGATTTGATTTGATTTGATTTGATCTCTCTCTCTCTCTCTCTCTCTCTCTCTCTCTCTCTCTCTCTCTCTCTCTCTCTCTCTCTCTCTCTCTCTCTCTCTGCCTTGTCCCCCCTCTCTCTCTCTCTCTCTCTCGTCTCTTGGAAGTTGTTATTATTATCAAGCGAAACCAGGGATGGATACCCAAGGGTTAGGTTTTTATACCCGCTTTGATTGCCGTGCGAGTCTTCGTGGAGCAGGTACCAAGCTGTCAGGATCTGTTTTCACGGCCTTTTGGACTACCCCCCACCCCCACCACACCCCCCCCACCACCCCCACCCCAACTATCTTTCACACCTCGCCTCACCATCCCTTTGCGTTTAAGGGCCCAGTGGACCCTCCCTGTCAGCTGTTTTATGGGCGAGGGTTTAAACTTTAAGTAGGGCTTTAGCACTCTTTGCGACGTTTACATCTTCTTACGATCCCATAATAGAAGGACAACTAAAACGCACGGGCGGTGTTTTTCTGAGGAGCGTCTGAAAGGAGGAATGGGAGGGGGTGGGTTGGGTTGGGGTGGGGTGAGGGTGGGGGAGAGATGGTGATGATAGGATGGTGTTTGGGGTGGGGTGGGTGGATGGGTGGGGTGCTGGGGGGGGAGGAAGAAGAAGGAAGAAGGAAGAGGGAGGGGTAGGGGTGGGGTTGGGGATGTGGGGGAGAGGTGGGAGAGGGAGATGTGTTTGTCTTCTTTTTGTTTTTGTTTTTTTAGTAAAGTGTACGTAAAAAGTAGCGATTCAATAGATGTTTATTTATTCTTTATGTCAAGGATAATGGAATAAGCACTCATATGTTTGTTTACATCCAGTCCCCGTGTGTACGCAGTTTTGTGAATGTCATCTGTTCCCACTGGCTCACAATGGCCTACTCTTACGAAAAGCGGAACAGGATTTAACGTGTGCACAAGATGTTCTACGTGCGTTCGCACACGGGCTTCGGTTTATAGTCTCATCCGAAAGACTTCTGGGGAGAGTGGAGTCGGCAATGATGTTAACTCCAGAGAAAAAAATCGCTCGAATGGGAATCGAACCGGGGTCGTCAAATTGCGAGCGCAATGTTCTGACCATTAATCTATCCTGTCCCGTCCTCTGTTTGACCTCCAGTGTATTGCAATGGTCACGATCTCCCAGTCACTCTCTGTCCAGCCTCAATACAGTATGGCCGGGCACGCTTTTAATAAGACGGACTATAGGGACCGAGCAAGCAGCAAGAGTGTGTAGCCATCCACCTCTCAGTTTCTGTATTAGTTCGTTAGTCTCAGGGGACGGGATAGCTCCGTGGTCAGAGCACTCGCTTTCCCCAAGCCAAGGTTAAGCAGCGACGAGCGTGGTTGACAGTTGGATGGGTGACCGTTTGCGCGCCTTGGCTTCAGTACAGTTCCTGCAGTTCGCCCAGCTGTAAATGGGTACCTGCCCTCTTTAGGGTCAGGGAAGGTTAAGCGGCGAGAGGGAGAGGAGATGGGCGCCGCCCTGAACATGCTGGCCCCTAGAGAAGCTGAGGTCTCTGATGCCTCGTTCCCCTATGACCACCTAGGTTATGGGACACCTTTACCTTTTACCCTTTTCATTAGTCTATGACTGTCCGTTTGTCATCTTCTTTTGTTTTTTGTTTTGTTTTTTTAAATGTAAATTTTCGAGGATAATGGAATAAACACTCATGTGCTTTTTTTTTTTTTTTTTTTTTTTTTTTTTTTTTAACATCCAGCCCTCTGTGTATGCAGTTTTGTAGATTTTGTCTTGCGTTCCCACCAGCACACAATGGCCTACTCTTTTTCTTCTGTCCTCTAACCCGCACGAAATGGCATACTCTTCCGAAAGGCGGAACAGGGGTTTTAACGCGTGCGCAAGATGTGCTTACGTTCGCACACGGAGCCTCGGTTTATGATAGTCTCATCCGAAGGACTTTGACTTGCAGTTGGATTTTCTGACTAGGAAGAAAGGGCAAGGCTGGGGTTCGAACCCAGAACCTCACGGTTTAACTTGTTAGGCGATTACACGTCTTAACCATCCTGCCACCTACCTTCTTAGCCCTCATCTGATAGTGGTGTCCCTAAAAAAGCTACAGGTAAAGGTGTCCCATTACCTAGGCAGTCGTAGGGGAGGAGACGTCAGAGACCTCAGCTTCTCTAGGTGCCAGCATATTGAGGGCGGCGCCCATCTCCTCTCCCTCGCTACTTTACCTTCCCTGACCCTAAAGAGGGCAGGTACCCATTGACAACTGGGTGAACTGGGGGACTGTACTGAAGCAAGGCGCCAAATTGTCAACCATCCAACTGGTAACCACGCGCACGCTCGATGCTGCTTAACTTTCGAACTTGGGGAAAACGAGAGCTCTGACCACTGAGCTATCACGCCCCCACAAAAAAACAAACAAACAAACAAAAACAAAGACGTTCCTTGTGCTTCAACCATTTCCAATCAGAATTGGTGCTACAAAAACGATGCAGTAATGATTATCTCAGGGATGGCCGCTTTAAAAGTTGCTGGTGTAGTATATGAAGAAATCGTTTAACCGGCCTAGAATACAGAGTAATTGATGCTTCGCTATAGAAATGAATTTGTGTCGTCATACTTATGGGGACAGGATAGCTCAGTGGTCAGAGCACTCGCTTTCCCCAAGCCCAAGCTAGGTTAAGCAGCGTCGAGCGTGGTTCCCAATTGGATGGGTGACCGTTTGTGCGCCTTGGCTTCTGTACAGTTCCCCCAGTTCACCCAGCTGTTAATGGGTACCTGCCCTCTTTAGGGTCAGGGTAGGTAAAGCAGCGAGGGAGAGGAGATGGGCGCTGTCCCCATCATGCTGGCCCCTAGAGAAGCTGAGGTCTCTGACGCCTCGCTCCCCTACGACCACACAGGTTATGGGACACCCTTACCTTGCCTTTTTACCTTTATACTGTTTATACGCCGAGAGATATTTGTTATGTAGCGTTTTCATTCATTCATTCATTCATTCATTCATTCATTCATTCATTCATTCATTCATTCATTTATTCATTCTCTCTCTCTCTCTCTCTCTCTCTCTCTCTCTCTCTCTCTCTCT
>CM060335.1:1512466-1514966 GCA_030674155.1 Stramonita haemastoma
GTAGGAGATGCCAAGGAGTCTCCGGGAGCATCTCATCGCAAGTGTACAATATATACCAATTCTTGTACCAAGTAATCTTCAGGCACCAGTTACCAAAACGTCACCGATTTTTACCATCACGAATTTCGAGAATTAGTCATAAGCTTAAGACACCAGAGGTCATTAATGTTTTTTTTTTTGAAAGAAAATGAAAGCGATCAAAAACACAGCAGATTCCATAGCTGAATAAATCAAATGGATGACTTACAAATTTAATCTTTGGAAAAAACTTGTAAAGTCTGTTATCAATTATATACAAATAAAAGCTCACACATCCGATCACGTATAACGAAGAATCACAAACGGACACAGGCATATCAATATCAACACGCGTATTTCAATTTCTCATACAGAGCAGAATAGGATAGCTCAGTGGTCAGAGCACTCGCTGTCCCCAAGTCAAGTTAAGCAGCGTCGAGCGTGGTTACCAGTTGGATGGGTGACCGATTGCGGGCCTTGGCTTCAGTACAGTCCCCCCAGTTTACCCAGCTGTAAATGGGTACCTGCCCCCTTTAGGGTCAGGGAAGGTAAAGCAGCGAGGGAGAGGAGATGGGCGCTTCCCTCAACATGCTGGCCCCTAGAGAAGCTGAGGTCTCTGATGCCTCACTCCCCTACGACCACACAGGTAATAGGACACCTTTACCTTTACCACCTTCACTATCCCATTAGACCCTCAGTAGTGCATCGGTTTTCTACAGGTATCGCACCAGCCTAAAAACCGAGAAGACCGGGTTCGAGCCCCGTTTGTGCCCCAATTTTTCCCCCATCCACTGCACCCTGAGTGGTGGTCTGGCTGCTAGTCTTTCAGGTGAGAGGATAAACCCAGGTCCGTTCGGTCTGTATCACGCCTTCAGTGCACGTAAAAAAACCTATGGCAACAAAAGAGCTGTCTGTGGCACAATTCTGTAGAAAAAGCCACCTTCACAGGAAAATAGATACACACACAGACAGGGCGCTCGCTTTCCCCCAGTCAAGTTAAGCAGCGTTGAGCGTGGTTGCTAAGTGGATGGGTGACCGTTTGCGCACCTTGGCTTCAGTACAGTCCCCCCCCCCCCCCAGTTCACCCAGCTGTTAATGGGTACCCGCCCTCTTTAGGGTCAGGGAAGGTAAAGCAGCGAGGGAGAGGAGATAGGCGCCGCCCTCAACATGCTGGCCCCTAGAGAAGCTGAGGTCTCTGATGCCTTGCTCCCCTACGACCAAACAGGTTATGTGACACCTTTACCTTACCTTTTTACAGACATGAAAATTTGGGAAGGGGGGTGGGGGGAATGAGTGGATGAGGCTGCTCTTGTGGCGACAGTTTATCCCCAGGGAGAGCAGCCCAGTTTTCACACAGAGAGATCTGAAGAGACTGGACGTGGTATATCATACATTGCAACACAAGAAAGCACCATGCAATACAATACCATACAATACATTACATTACATTACATTACAATAGAGTACAATGCAATACAATTCAGTACAATACAACACAGTACAGTACAATGTAATACAGTATGATTTATACAATGCGATACGATACAGTACAGTACAATACAGTACAGTACAGTGCAATATGACACGGTACAGCACAGTACAATACAGTACAGCACAGTACAAGACAGTACAGTACAATACAGTGCAGTACAGTGCAATATAACAGTACAGCACAGTACAATACAGTACAATACAATACATTATAATTACAATACAATACAATAGGGTGCAATGCAATATAATACAGTACAATACAATTGTACCACACAGTACAGCACAATGCAATACAGTATGATTCATACAATGCGATACGATACAGTACAGTACAATACAGTGCAATGGAATACAGTACAATGCAGTACAGTATAGTACAATGCAATATAACACAGTACAGCACAGTACAATACAGTACAGTACAATACAATACAATATAGTACTGTAAGGTGCAGTGCAGTGCAGTACAGTAAATACAATACAGTACAGTACAATACAGTACAGTACAGTACAATACAATACAGTACGGTAAGTACAGTACAGTACAGTACAATGCAATGTAGTACAGTACAGCACAATACAGCACAGTACAATACAGTGCAATACAATGCAATATAACACGGTACAGCACAGTACATTACAATACATTGCAGTGCAGTACAGCACAGTAAAATACAGTACAGTACAATACAATACAATACAGTGCAGTAAAATACAGTACAGTACAATGCAGTACAGTACAGTACAGTGCAATGCAATATAATACAGTACATCACAATCCAGCACAGCACAGCACTGTACTGTACAGTACAGTGCACTACAATAGCTGATCAGAATGTCTGCATTCAGTTAGCTTTTTGCTTGTATTGTTTTTTGTTGTTGTGCTTGTTTGGGGCTTTGGGGTTTTGATGTTGTTTTGGGTGTGTTTTTTTAGGGGGGGGGGTTTGGCTTTGTGTGTGTGTGTGGGGGGGGGGGGGGGGGGGGTTGT
>CM060335.1:1529966-1539966 GCA_030674155.1 Stramonita haemastoma
AGAGAGAGAGAGAGAGAGAGAGAGAGAGAGAGAGAGAGAGAGAGAGAGAGAGAGAGAGAGAGAGAGAGAGAGAGATTATACGTTTATCTATGAGGATCAAGATTTCAGAATGAATTAATGTTATAGGCTTTTACTGAGAACACATTATCTGTAAACTAGGCAAAGACTATGATAGATTCACATGTACATGTCATAAAACGATTCTAAAAGTACCAAAAAAAAATTATAAGAATAAAACAAGAATGTAGAGAGGTAAAATCAAAAGAAAGAGGGACTCAAAATCCGACCACAAGAGTCCGAATACCGAACACTTCGGAATTTGAACCATTGGGGTGTTGGGTAATTGAAACATAACTTTCTGTAAAACTTTCTGTAAATATCCTGTTCAGACAATCTTCAGGTAATAGCTTTTAAAAGGACTTTATTGACTTGAAGATAGATCATATAATTATTTAAAACATACGTTTTCACTAAATTAAAAGAATCTCAGAACCATTATATAACCAAACTTTCAGACGTCAAAAACTGCGGTGAGAGGTCTAAAATCATAAAATAACTCAGTGTTTATGTGGGCCGCTTTTCTCGGCCATTATTTTTTGTACAGGGATGGTACTTCACCATTTCAGCAATCAAATTTGAGCAGTTAAATCCCGTATTTGAGAAATCGGCTGTTCGGTATTAGTCACCTGTTCGGTATTTGAGGACTTTCCCCTATTACACATAATATTAATGATAATATACAACATGATGCACCATAACAGAGTGCAGGGTCGTCGCCACACACACACACACACACACACACACACACACACACACACACACACACACACACACACACACACACACACACACACACACACACACACACACACATCAAGCGCGCGCGTACGTGCCTGCGTGTTGTGTGCGTGAGTGTGTGTGTGAGTGGCCAGCATGCATGAATATTTAATCTTGAAGTACATTTTCTTTGTTATTGTTTTTTCATCTTCATTCTTTAAACCGCCCGAATCCCCATCACCCTGGCAAGGTAATTATGCCACGCGCCCATACGCGAGTGCGCGCGTGCGTGTGTATGTAGGGGGCGGGGGGGGGGGGGGGTTGTTGGGGGGGGGGGGGAGGCGCGTTGGGGTAGAGGGTGCTGGGTGGGTGGGTATATGTGTGTGCTTGTCTGTATGTCTGTGCGTGCATGCGCGTGCGTTCATTAGTGTGTCTTCCTTCGGATGGGACTATAAACCGAGGCCCCGTGTGCGAACGCACGCAGAACATCTTGCGCACATGTCAAATCCTGTTCCGCTTTTTGTAAGAGTAGGCCATTGTGTGCCGGTGGGAACAGATGACATGATTTACAAAACTTAGTACACTTGTGGGCTGGATGTAAAAAAAACAACAACACACGAGTGCTTATTCCATTATCCTCCATGTAAAAGAATAAAAATAAAAAATAAATAAAAATAGTGTATTTAAACTGGTTAAAGTTCTTTATGATTTGGTGCATTTCCGTAGCTTTCTTATGTTACGCATGTTAAATGCCAGCGCTTTGATTTCTTTTTTTAGCAATATGTTTCGTTATACAAATTCCGTATATCAGAGTATTGGTGTTACTTTTTTATTTTAAAAGATATTTTGAACTTTGGATATTTTACAATTATTTGTGTATGTTTATTTCTGAGAGGCATTTCGACATTTTCTGTGAATGGGCTAGAGAGTTTGCGCAAAATTAGATTGGATGTATTTAAATGTTAGGAAAGGGAGAGATCGAGATAAACATGATAGACAAGGGGAGTGGAGTGGAGTGGGGGAGGGGAGTGGGGGAAGAGAGAGAGAGGAGAGAGAGAGAGGAGAGAGAGAGAGAGAGAGAGAGAGAGAGAGAGAGAGAGAGAGAGAGAGAGAGAGAGAGAGAGAGAGAGAGAGAGAGATATGGAAGTAAAGATCAAACGTGTGTATGTATATCTGAGAGATCTTGTGCATGTACTTTACACTTGTAAACACTTGTAAACTAAGTCATTCATGAATGAAACTCTGAACAAAGATATTGATTAAGTTTTCGTTTATTTGTGGTCATATTTCATGTCAATTCAATTCAAACAGTTTAATATCTCAGAGAGAAGTTCAAGAAGGTTACAAGCCAGACAAAAGAGTAAACATGTAAACATAATATCACGGATATATACCACAACAGTATCCGAACATCAGCACCAAAAAGGAAAACAACTATACCTCAGCCAGTTATAAACTCAGCCAAGTAAAATCACAAACACTCGTATTTTGGTGCCTCCTTGTATCACTTTTCATCCAGTGTTGACAATGTTTTTCAAAGTAGTTCTGACATTTTCTTTCCATTTCGCTTGATTTCAGCTGCGAGCCGGCTACCCAACCCTAACTCCAGCCTTTTTTTTTGCTGGAGGGGGAGGTAGGCTTTTCCCAATGCTCTGACCAGCAGTGACATTGACTGACCAACTGACTTCCTTTTGAATTATCACTATTCTAATATTAGACCAAAATGATCGGTTCATTCTAATACGCGTTTAAAACATGGAAATGACAGGACACTTTTGATACCAGTTATGTTATCTTTACAACCAAAAGGCACAGACATCCTGAAAGATGGTCTATTGGTTAGAGTGATGCGCTTGTGGTCTGCTGATCTGGGTTCGAGTCTCGTTCAAGAGGATTTTTCTTCCGGAGTTAACATCAGTGCCGACTCCTCTCTCCCCAAAAGTTCTCCGGATGAGACTATAAACCGAGGTCCCGTGTGGGAATGCACACAGAGCATATTGCACAAACGTTAAAAGATGTTCCGCTTTTCGGAAGAGTAGGTCATTGTGTGCCGGTAGGAACGGATGATAAAATTTACAAAAACTGCATACACACGGGGACTGGATGTAAAAAAAGCACATAAATGCTTATTCCATTATCCCCGAAATAAAAGAATGAATAAATAAAATGATTGAAGTGCAAATCATCAACTTGTAAGTTGTAAGAGGGAGTTGTGCAAAGCTGGTATTTTTCTCAGGGAAAAAGGTCAGTCAGTAAGTCAAGTGCCTATGGTGTGTGCTCACCACTCATGTCTAAACATTCTAATCTCTACAGTTTATCCATTTTTTACAGACCTGTTATGGCAAAGTAAAAATGGAAGCGAAACTAGCAATTAACATTTTCTTTGGTCCTCTAAAGGAACATGAATTATCTTCATCACAAATAATTATAGGTAATCAAAATAGGTAAATATTTTCTACGCTTTCGTACATTTCTAGTTGGGGTTCTAGAACAAGCTTAACTGGGTTAGAAGCAAAATAAAGCAGTTTTTAACTAAGTGTACTAACAAAGCAAGGAAATCATTGATAAAACTTGCAACCCCAAAAGCAAAACGTCTAACAAGCTACTGACAAATGGAGGTTTCAGGTCACGTTTTCTTGGTAGTAAAATTATTTGAAAAACAGCATGTTCAATACAATTTAAAAGAATGCACCTAAAACTCAGCTTCAACTTTAAAATATTTTCTAGTAATACTCTACAACTCTACTGTTGACCCTGGAAGGATGTATGTAATATAGGGGGAAGGGGGAGCAAACAAAGGGGAGTGCATTTATTGAACTTAAGAATAGATACGGATTTTACGCAAAACTGTCTTAGAATCACACGGGGACTGGCTGTGAAAAAGGCATAGAGTGCTTATTCCACTTATCCTCGATATAAAATATTAAAATAAGTAAAATATAATTCCTGTGCTAAAATGCACATTTATCTTTGCCAAATCAGTTTAAAGCACACACACACACACACACACACACACACACACACACACACACACACACACACACACACACACACACACACTATCCTCGATATAAAAGAAAATACACACACACTCTCTCACACACACACAAACACAAACACAAACACACACACACACACACACACACACACACACGCACGCACGCACGCACGCACGCACGCACGCACGCACGCACACGCTGGGTACAACTGCTTGTAAACAGTTTACCATCACCCATTTATTAAATCACACATGCTAAACCATTTTCTAGTTTTACACAACCCAGGTATCGTTTAGAAAAGTAAAAGCAAGACAACAGGCTGATTATAAAAAAAAAGCCCATCAAAATCTGTATTGCATTGTATTATCACAAGAATACAGTAGCCTATTTCACAACATTCCCTATATTGGAATTTTGCTAAAGACATTCAGGTGGAGCTTTGCGCTTTCAGAAAATCAGGCATATATAACATATAGTACAATACAAAGGCTAGACCAATGCCGGAAAACAGACCAGAAATCACGCAGAAATGAGCACTGATCAAAGTCTTTCATTCCAGGCTTACTTTTTTTTTTAAACCTTGTGTGGGGCCTCCAACCCCTCTTTGTCTCCAGTTATTTATTATTTCATTTTGGGGGTGGGTTTTTTTTTTTATTGATTTCTTTTTCCGCTATTTTTAGGGTTTTTAAAAAATTACAATGTGAGATCTCCATTCTGTTGCTCTTTATCATTTTGAGAAAACAAAAAATAAGAGGACTGATTGTCAAGTTTCCAGGGGTGCCCCCATAGTCGCTAGACTAAGGGATGGATGGATAGATAGATAGATAGATAGATAGATAGATAGATAGATAGATAGATAGATAGATAGATAGATAGATAGATAGATAGATAGATAGATAGATATAGATAGATAGATAGATAGATAGATAGATAGATAGATAGATAGATAGATAGATAGATAGATAGATAGATAGATATAAGTTTATTTGAGTTAATGGGAATCAAAAACTGCTGGGAGAGATGCAGATGGAGTAGTCTACTTATGGGCTTATGGGCTGGGAGTGCTATAACCTGGACATGTCCCTGACCTATGGCAAAGCAAAAGGCAAGAAGGAAATAAGGAAACAGGACATACTAAGTTGCGGCTACCTTACATATGTTACAGAATGAAATATCGACATTTTTCTTGCACCTTAACCAGTAAAAAAAGATAAAGGGCACAATGCCTTTTGAAATTCACAAAAAGGTAAAAATGTCCCATACCCTATGTGGTCGTTGGGGAGCGAGGCATCAGAGACCTCAGCTTTTCCATGGGCCAGCATATGGAGGGCGGCTCCCATCTCCTCACCTTCCCTGACCCTAAAGAGGGCGGGTACCCAGTTACAATGAGTTCTCTGACCACTGAGCTATCCTGCCTTTTCTTTGCAAGTTTGTTCCACAAGATGTACACGGTTGTTTTTTAAATACTGCAATTCTTTAAAATCCGCCACTTCACTACTTCCTTCACCTCCACCTTTCCAAATTTACGGCGAGATTTTTTAAAAGTCTTTTACAGCGGCAAATCCAGCAATTTAACCATTTTTCTTTCAATACCCACTACACGCACAGATAACATATCCATGTTATTTCAGTAACGGCTTTTAAAATTTTTTTATCTAGCACCTTGACCCCAATAGATACACACACGCGCACGAGAGCGAACACACACACACAACACACACACACACACACACACACACACACACACACACACACACACACACACACACACACACACACACGAACACACTTTCTACTCTTTACTAACGCCTATTTTATGCAGTGCAATCTCACTGTACATTGCTTCAATAATTCCTTTTAACTTCAGTGCCCCCATTTCTGTTTTACATCTTTTAAAAGAAAAAAAAGTTTAATGCACCCCCTGTTAAATAGTTGGGCATACTTCAACGGTCACCCTCTACTTTTGTTTTTAAATAAACTTTTTTTTTCTAAAATGCACTTTTCTTATCCCTTTGTACAAAAACACTTTACCGCTCCCCCCTGCCCCCTTTCCCTAGCCTTTTCACTAAAATTATAGCATCCCCCCTCCCACTGACCCTGAAAAAATGTTATATCCATTGTGTCAAACCACCCCCCCCCCCCCTCCTGAAAATGCCGGGGGCTCTTTCGGTATAAAGAGCTTCCCCACTTTCTGGAAATGCTCTGCAAGAAATTTCCTCGTTTCTATTCTTCGCTTTCTTTCCAACTTTTTCTTTCTGACTTTCCCTTCGGTTCTATCCACTTGCTTATTTCCTGCCGACCTAGTCTATTCTCGTGTTTTATTTCTTGCACATCTTTTCTCATTTGAAAACTTCTTAATGAACTGCCCCGTAGTGGGAATGTGTCGGCTGAGGCCAGCAAGGCATAGACCTCCTGCAGAGGAGTAGCGTGGAATAAGGCCAGGCACTTTGCATTCTAGCCAACACGAGCCAACGAAAAAAAGTGTCGTCAGCATATACCATAAATCTACCTGCCTTTTGTGTCCACATGGGGGGGTCATGGTTAGAGTTGAGGTTAGTGTAAAGGTTAGTGTTAAAGAGTTAATAGCGGGTAAGGGTTTTCTGTCAGATGGTCGGTCTTAATGTTAGAAAAATGGACACAACAGGCACATAGACAGATAGTAAGTAGCAATAGACACAATTGTACGTAGCTCGCAGTATCATGGAGCTTTAAATCAGAATCCCCAGTCCCAGCAACAGCAGATTTTACTGTCCACTTTTGGTTTATTCCTTGGCTAGAGTTCCGAGGTTTACCAATGATGAGGTTCTGTGTATGCAACTGGTCAAACCCAAGACATTTATTTAGAAGTTTCACCCCTTTAAAAAAAAAAAGAAGCCCGAAATAAACCATGTAAGAAAAATAGCTACATTTTTCTTTCCCCACTGCTTTAAATATGCATCCACACCCTCCTAGACACTCCTTCCTTTCCTTTCCTTGCCTCTCCTTCGAACCTGATGTCTCCTCCACACAACTGCCCATTCTACACACACACACACACACACACACACACACACACACACACACACACACACACACACACACACCATTCTACTCGCACCCCCCCCCCCCCATACACACACACCACATGCGCGTGTGCTCGCGCCACCCGTGTGCATGTTGACAGAGAGGGTTATCCACTCCTACCGGCGCACTATAGCCTACTTTTCCGAACAGAAGAACAGGTTTTTAACGAGTGTGCAAGATGTTCTGCGTGCGTTCGCACACGGGCCTCAGTTTATAGTCTTATCTGAAGATCTGACGTTCATTTTTTTTTTTATAGTCGAAATGGGAAGAAAGAGCTAGGCTAGGAATCAAACCCAGAACCTCGTGGTTTACTTGTCGGCAAGCAAACGTTTTAACCATCTCGGCACCCTTCTTAGGACTTTTTAGTACACATTTCTACTCCAGCCAAAAGGAATGACTATTTCATTGCTTGTTTGCAATTTTGTTTTAAATTTTCGAGGTCTGACACTTTTGCTGCCCAAGGGCTACATAGGTTATGGAACACATGGACCTATTTTCCAATAACGGTGAACAATGCGTTTCATATCCAAAAAAATCAGAGCATTGATAGTAATTATCAAGGAGCAGATACTCTTAAAAACACTATTATTTCATTTAATTTTTTAGAAAAAAAAAAACAATTACCGGTCCCACAGGATATAAAAGTAAAAACAGTTTTGCTACAACTATTTTATAAGGTTCATTAAAAAAAAAAATATTGAGTAAAAAAATTCATTAAAAAAAAAAAATCAGCAGTATCATCAGGTGATTTTTTGTTGTTGCGTTCCTGGATTCAAGCTCTGAAGTTCTCCAATGTTGAAATGATGTAAATGCGACTTTTTGCTCACCATGAAGGCAGCCACATTCGGCTTCGGGGATGATGTCTAAACACGACACCTGTGTGCATGCATTTTTTTTAACGTCATTCTGTCCCACCGAACACAATTGGCTTACGCTTTCAAACCGGTTTGTTTAACGTGCGTGCAAGATGTTCTGCGTTTGCGAAGGGGGGGGGGGGGGGGGGTCTTCTTTTTTATAGTCTCATTTAAAGGACTTTTCGGGGAGTGGAGTTGGCACTGATGTTGACTCCAGGGGAAACATCTCTTGAAGGGATGTCTTGGTGTTGGCAGCCCAAACCTGGGGCTGGGGGTGTTGTCCTCCTTGTTGATCTTTACCTGCAGTCTGGAACTGCTTCTCGACTCCTGGGATGCTTGGTACTGTGGTCTGGCGCCAGAACTCCTGAAACAGCATCAACAAGCAACTTGAGCAAACCTGACAGCTTGCAAGTTCAAACAAATATCAATTATCTGTTTTAAAATAAATCAATTTTCTCTGGAAAAAAGTTCCAGCAGAGCGGGGATCAATTCCTGACTTTTCACTTGTAGGCAGGTAGGTAACCACAAAACTACCTATCCACCAATAGCAAGATGACTTAGGTGACATGTTTCTTCGTTACAACTAGTTCAGAATTCTTTGATCACATCATGCAATCTCTGCAAAAACCACTATCTCCACTGTCCCAAAAGTTCTTTGTATGAGACTGAAGCCGCATGTGCAATAACACGCAGAACATCTTGCTCACCCGTTAGAAACCCGTTCCGCCTTTTGGAAGAGAAAAACTATTTCGTGCCGGTAGGATCGGAATGATAACTTAAAAAAAAAAACTATTTAAAAAAATGTACGCAGACAGGTTTGGTATTTAGACACCATCCCCGAAGTCGGAATGCTGCTACCTTAATGGTGAGTAAAAACGGTCGCATACGCAGAATCTCACTATTGGCAAACCTTGGAGCTCTAACCGAGGAAGGTAAAAAAAAAAAAAAATCTCAACAGCCCTTGATGAATAATGGGTGGACATTTTTTTTTATATTGTTCTATGACATATTAAGATACAGACTTGCCAATGCTTTAGATTTATTTGTGTAGACACTTGTATAAGACCAAAGGTGCACGCTAGAGATCTGTAAATTTCGCCTGCATATGGGCGTAAAAACACCCGGTCAGCATCCATCTACAGCTTCACAGTAGCACGGAAGCATTTAAAAACCAAAACTTTAAAAAAAATAGAAGATGGTTACGGGTGGCGCCATAGCCTGGTGGTTAAACTTGTGCTTGTGATCTGACGGCCTGGGGTTGAGCCACCACCCAGGTACTTGTTCAATGGCATTTTCTCCATGAAGTTTACACAAGTACTGACTCTACTTCCCTGAAAGTCATTTGCATGCGACTATAAACCATGGTCCTATGTTTGAACACGCACAGAAAATCCTTCGGAAACGTTAAAACCCTTTTAGCCTTTTAGCAGAGTAGGCCATCGCGTGCCAAAATAGATAAAAACAAAAAATAAAAAAACAAAAAACAAAACAAAAAACAAAAAATAATGCATGCATAATGGTGTCTGTAGACATCTCTGAAGTAGAGATGCAGCTAAATAGATTGCAAAATTGTTTTGCTTTCGCCAAATCTCACCACTGGTTTACTTCGGAGCTCTATCCAAGAAACGAAAAATAATACTTACGCTTGTGAGTTCTAGCGCTGTCACGATGATTGGATACTTTCTGCAGCCACGATGGTTGTCTGGATACTTGGTTCTGCCACGATGAAAGACACACGCCCAGAACTGTGATTCGATCCCCATGACAACTGTCGACACCTATGCCAGACTTCTGAGGATTCAGGGCAAGAATGGAGTGACCCAGAAGGTCTGGGAAGTGCTTTAAGAAAATGTTTGGGGGCGTAAGGTGTCCCTTCCCCTCGTGAGCACGGTATGCGAGGGTAGGCAGGCTGTGCCGTTTTAGGACACCCAAATCTGGTGCGCTCCATTTGTGACCGCTGCGGAAAAGGTTGAACGGATACTGACGGGAGTACTCAACCCTGTGGTCAGTGAGCCTTGCAGAGAACTTCCGGGACAAAGTTTGATTAGAGCTCAGAAACTAGGAAGGACTGGGTGACTTTTGTGGACATTGAGCACACACACGTTGACAGATCAAACTCTGTATAGACACGCCAGGAAAGTGTGCAAGACAGGGGTTGCATGTTCGGATAATTTGCAGCCCTACCTCTGTCTACTGTCGGTTCTATGTCGACTAGCGGATGTCCACAAGGACCACAGCCCCTCCTGCACTCATCGCCTTTGCTCCCTGAAGTGGTACAGAGATGGAAGGTCATATAGATGCCACTCT
>CM060335.1:1542466-1547466 GCA_030674155.1 Stramonita haemastoma
CTGTGGCTCTAGTAGCAACATTTACTTCAAGTTAAAACCAACATGACCTTATTCCGTCAAGTATCCCACACTGCCAATTTGAAAAATAAATTTAAGACATGAGAAAATATTTCAACATTTAAATTCATTCCTTTAGGCCGATAAAACCATGTGCTGAGAACGCCAGCCGCTCTACTTGATTTATCATCCCCAAGTTACACGAAAGTAAAGAATAACGCTTCAAAGCAGATTACAAAAAACAAACCAGGTTTAAAATGCCATATGGTCATATAAAGCTGTGGAACCGACATACTGTGTTTATCCTTTAAGTTCTTTGGATGAAACAAACTGAAGTCCCCTGTGCGAGTGCACGCAGAACCTCTTGCGCTCACGTTAAAACCTGTTCCACATTTCATAGTAGGCCATTGCCTGCAAGCGGGGACAATTTATAAACCAGCCTACACACAGGGACTGGATGAGTAGCCCACCTTTGCAATCCTTATCCCAGCACTGAAATCTGTACCAAGTGTTAAAAAAATCAGCTAGATAGCAATAAAAACCTAAACATATTTTGTTTCGAATTTGAGTAGTTTACTCCCCGCCCTCCCTTCTTTTAATAGTTACGGAAAATCAAAGATATAAAGAAGACCAGACTGTCAATGTAGAGAAAAAACCCATTTACTAATTCAATATTGGACAATCAGCAAAACTTGATGTGTCTTCAGGTCTAGTGAAGTACCGCTCAGTTTACAATTCGACTTTGGATAATCCAAGAATATATCTACAGCCAGATTTTGTTTTCATAAAAAAAAAAACAACTCTCAGCTTATGACTACTGGTCTAGCTATTAGTATTACTCTTAATTACAATAAAGATATACACTCTGAATGACAGTGATAAAAACACGGACACGTACCGCTTCTTCAGTCTTCACCGACCAGTATGTTGAATGTCAAGTCTTCACAGGTCTTTCTTTTCCCCCTCCCCAGCAGTGCCAGTGGTCTGCACTGCAGCTGTGTGAAATGACACCTTGCAAACTACCTCGTACCGCCCAGTGCACACACATGAACACTTTTCACGCAGAAAGCGACAGTACTCACGGTTTAGTCCGCAAGTTTTTAAAAAAAAAAAAAAAAAAAAAAACGAAAGGAAAGAAAAGAAGCACCCCCCCCCCCCCCCAAAAAAAAAGAGCTAGGGGAAAAAGAAGCTGGCTTTGGTAGTAAATTTGCATGCTGCTTTGGGTGACGTCTCTGATTTCTTTTATCTCTGCTTTTGTCTGTCCCTGTTTCTCCCTATTTTTTTGTTTGTCTGTCTACCTATCCATCTATTTTTCTGTCGGCCTGTCTGTCTGTACGTTTCTCAGTCCCCTCTCTCTGTCTCTGTCTCTCTCACCAATCTTGGTGATGGTGATGTTTTTCCTTCTTGTTTTTGCTTTCTGCTTTATCTTTGCTTTTTGACTTTTCTCCTGTCTTGGTAGTTTTTTTTTCCTGTTTTCTTTCCCCTAATCAGGGCAAGGGCCGGATGAAAAAAAAAGTATGTAAATGCTTACTCTGTTACCCTTGAAAAATAAAGATTATTCATTCATTCATTCTGTCCCCCTCTGTCTCTCTCTCTCTCTCTCTCTCTCTCTCCTGTCAAATTAAGGACAGTGTTGTTCTCTCCCTCACATGTATGCTACTCTTTTACAAAATAATTTTGTGTGCGCCCTTAAGCATGCACACCCCCATACCACCCTCTCCCCCCCCCCCCCCCCCCCCCAAAGAATAAGGTGCATATGAGGAAAGTGTGATAAAATGGTGGTTTGACTCACACCACACCCAGCGTTTTGCGTGGTAACAGAGCCCAGGGTACTATGAGAGGGCTGTACTGTGTGCATACACACTTCATTAGCATCTTTGATATGGGTGGCGCTGTTCCTGTGGTGACACCACCACAATTTGTGGCAATTGCTGGCAATTTGACGACCCGGGTTCGATTCCGGTCGAGGAGATTTTTTTCCTGAAGTTAACATCAGTGCTGACTCCACTTTCCCCAAAAGTCCTTTGGATGAGACTATAAACCGAGGCCCCGTGTGCGAACGCATGCAGAACATCTTGCGCACACGTTAAATCCTGTTCCACTTTCCGCAAGAGTAGGCCATCGTGTGTCGGTGGGAACAGATGACATTTACAAAACTGCATACACACGGGGACTGGATGTAAAAAAGCACAAGAGTGCTTAACCCAGTATCCTCGATATAAAAGAATAAAAAAAAAATGAAATGAACACCACAGCCCCAAAAAGGGCAACCTGGCTTAAATATACCAAGTCTGTCAGAGCGAAAGCTGGTACAGTGTATGCAACAATACATAGTATTACACATAACATTAATGATAGTATATAATATGATGCACCACAGCACAGTGCAGGGTCGTTACCACAAGCAAACACACACACACACACACAAAAACGCACACACAAACACAAGTGCGCCCATGCATGCCCCGCAAGAATACCCACCCTGATACGCACCCTGATACACACCCTGATACACACCCTGATACACACCCTAACCTTTAAATTCTTCTCTTAAAAAAATGGAAAGAAGAGAGACAAAGAAATGACACATACATGAATTGAAAGTCCAGAAAAGAAGGAGAGAAAGATGGCAAAGAAGAAAAAGATAAAACCCCAGAGAAATAAAAACAAATAATAATATAAAAAAATCAAATTTGAAACACACACACACACACACACACACACACACTCACACTCACACTCACACACACACACACACCATGCACAATCACAGAGCAAAATAAAAACACAAACATATGACTCATTTACAAATATATTTCCAAACAAGCAATGTCACAAGTTATACAACTTACAAAACCTTACACAATCTTCATTCAAGACATCTGAATTAAAAAAAAGTGAAGGGTAAAATTCCAAAGCTGACAGTATAAACAAAACTTCTTGTTCAAAACTGTATCCAAGCGGGGCATAAATTACAACCATCTCTCAAAAATATATACATATATTCAGAAAAATCTTAAGCTAAGCAGAACTTATATCTAGACAAGTACCCAAACCTGAGAAAGAGAAAAAATAATGAGAATTAAGCAAGGTTGAAATTTGTCCATCATCTGGCAAAGTAGATACATTGCAAAGTCACTCCACCCCAACAATCTCCTATACTATTTAAACAAAAACAAGAGGGAAGGTGGCAGGATGGTTTAGACATTCCCCTGCCTAACAAGTATACAGTGAGATTCTGGGTTCGATTCCTAGCCTCACCCTTTCTTCGCAGTTGGACAGGAAAAAATTAATAGAAAGTCGAGTCTTTTGGAGGAGACACTAAACCAGTAAAACCAGTCTGCTTATGGACTTGTGCACGACAAAAGAACCCACAGCAGTTGAAAAATTGAAAAGAGAAGGGAGGTACCTCCCGACTGTCCTGGCAAAATTGGTAGGTTCACCTCCCAACTGTATCCCTGAAGTTGGAATGCAGCTACCTTAATGGTGGATTTTTAAAAATTGGTTGCATGCACAAAATTCTCATCGTTGGTGAACCTCACAGCTCTCTAGCTGAAGAACAAAAAACAACAACAACAACAAAACAGGAAAAATGGATATCAGACCCCCCCCCCAAAAAAAAAAAAAAAAACTAAGAAAAAAAAGAATAAAGTGGAAAAGACCAGCATGCAAACATAACAAATACAGAGAAGAGGGCCAGCCAATCATTCCACACAGCTTCTCAACAAGGCAAAAACTACACAGAGATATCATCTTCTGCCATTCACATTCATAAGACATCCAATACTGGTGACAATATTCACACACGATTACTCCTAGAGCTTAGAGAATGGGAGGTAATCATATATATATCCCAGGCCTGAGAACTGATCTTAACTTAAATGAGCAGTCTTCGAGCTGGTTTTATATAGGCAAACTTCCCCAAAGTTGGCTACCCTAATGGTCGGTATAAAATAGTTGAATACCCAAAATCTCACCATTGGTGAACTTCCAAGCTCTAGCTGAGGATAATAAATAAATAAATGAATAAATAAATAAATAAATGAATGAATAAATAAATGAATAAATAAAAACACAGGCAAACTTTTGTCGAACCTACAACCTTCAAGACACAACTCCACTAGTTCTTACAAAATCAAAAAGGAGTTACATCTTCCCATTGTTTATGAACCAGTGTGTGTGTGTGTGTGTGTGTGTGTGTGTGTGTGTGTGTGTGTGTGTGTGTGTGTGTGTGTGGAGGGGGGGACATAAAATTCATATATGTACATAAATCCATTCATACAATGAACAAATATAGAATTTCTTTGTTTAATATATATATATATATATATATATATATATATGTATAATGTGTCTGTGTGTGTGCTTTGCTTTGCTTTGCTTTGATTGTTTACATAATATAAAAATTCATGTTTCACTTCAGTTAAACATCTAAAAAAAAAAAAAAGTTTTTTCAAGATGTTCTTACATTACAAGTTTATCACAGATTAGCTAGTATTCAAAACTTTCATACAATTTTTCTTTTTTTTAGAACTGTGCACATAATAATGCTTTCAACAGTTTGAACATAATGACCACCTCTCCTACCACCATCCTTAGACACAAGTGACATCCAGGCCACAGCTAAGGTGATCTTCAGCTTTGCATGACATACCATCAAGACATCATGAACCCATTTTATCCCACAAGAAGAAAGTACACCTAGACAACAAAACTCATATTTTAATTTTTTTAATTTATTTTATTTTATTCTTTTATATCGAGGATAATGGAATTAGCACTCATGTGCTTTTTTTCATCCAGCCCCCGTGCGTATGCAGTTGTGTCAATATTGTCATCTGTTCCCACCTGCACACAATGGCCTACTCTTACGAAAAGCGGAATAGGATTTAACCGTGTGCACAAGAATGTTCTGCATGCATTCGCACACAGGGCCTCAGTTTACAGTCTCATTCGAAAGACTTTTGGTGAGAGTGGAGTCAGCACTGATGTTAACTCCAGGG
>CM060335.1:1549966-1552466 GCA_030674155.1 Stramonita haemastoma
TAACATCAAAACTAGCTCACCCACTACTAAAATATGAACGAAAGAGGAAAGACTGTAATAATATTAAAAAAAAAAAGAAAAAGGGGAAAAGATTACACAAAAACAAAAATGTTAATTTCAATGTATAAAATTAAAAACAAACACTTACCTCAACAGCTAAAAAAAAGAAGAGAAAAAGACAACGAAAGCACCCCCACGAAAGAAAAGTCAAACAACCAAAACGTTGGCACATAAACATAACAACAGAACAATAACATAGCTGTACTGACAAACACTGTAGCTGAGTGGTTAGGACCCGTTCAACTTCAACCCCATGGGCCCACGAAGTCATGGGTTCGAATCTCCATGTCATTTGGGTAATCAAGGGTGAGGATATTTTAATCTCCCAGGTCAACTTCCAAGTGCAGACCTGCATGTGCCTTAATTCCCTTTGTGTACATACACAAGTAGACGATCAAATATGCACATCAAAGATCCCATAATTCATTATCAGCATTTGGTGGACTACTCATCTACGAACATACTCAGCATACATCCCTGAAGTCAGAATGCGGCTACCTTCATGGTGGGCAAAATTGGTCACATTCACAAAATCTCACCATTGCTGAACCTCGGAGCTCTAGCCAAGGAATCAAAACAAAAAAAACCAAAAAAAAGTTGTACTGCTAACAAGATGATAACACACAAAACTATACAAAATAGGTAAAAGTAAAAGGTAACGGTGTCCCATAACCTAGGCGGTTGTAGGGGAGCGAGGCATCAGAGACCTCAGCTTCTCTAGGGACCAGCATATTGAGGGCGGCGCCCATCTCCTCTCCCTTGCTGCTTTACCTTCCCTAACCCTAAAGAGGGCAGGTACCCATTTACTGCTGGTGAACTGGGGAACTGTACTGTAGCCAAGGCGCGCAAACGGTCACCCATCCAACTGCTAACCACGCTTGACGCTGCTTAACCTTAGCTTGGGGAAAGCAAGCGCTCTGGCCACTTAGCTATCCTGCCCCCTATACAAAATAACAAATACAAATCTCTACTACTTAAAAAATGAAATTAAAACAGGAACAAAGAAAAAAAAAAAACAGACAAAAAAAGGAGATTTCGCATTCTATCACGAAATGAGGTCAGGCACACATGCTTGCTCCCCTTTTCCTCCTTCTAAGTACATACCAGCAGCTATAATTACTTCCAGACTCTCAGCAGGATTTATACCTCTAGCCCGATAGACCTTTGACATGTGGTAGAAATTAGTGATGATCACTGCCTGACAGAAAACTACTGTGTGTAAATCCTGGCAAATCCTGATTTGCGATTCAGGGGGGAGAGGCAAATATTCAATCCTGGAAAATCCCAGTTCAGGACAAAGATGGTTAAAAAGAATTTAAAAGAGGAAGAAAGAAAGAAAAAAAAAAAAGGAGGAAAAATGTCTGATACCTCCGCAGTTGGCATTGGCCAGCACGCCCCCCATGAAGTCGTCATGGAACTCCAGGGCCAGGAAGAGCATGGAGCTCATGGCGCCATCGATGTAACACGCAGACCCCAGCACCCCTGTGGCCTCTTGGTACACATGCAGCCGCTCCTCTGACCCTTTGGGGTATCTACAACCCATGGAGAGTTTGTTAGATGTGTGTGTGATGGCTTAACACAAAGTCTTCTTCTAACTTCTTCTTACACACCACACACACACACACACACACACACACACACACACACACACACACACACACACACACTACATACTACATGCTATGACTTTCTCATGGTTAGATGTTTTTTCCTTGTATCATTCATTCAACTTAACAAACAAACACACTTATGTTCACTTCAATCTCCTCTTTCCCATGTCCAGTCTAAAATCACTTGTTAGAGGACAAACATTAAACCGAACACACACATCCACCCCCCCCCCACACCCACACACTACACCCCCACACATACACCCACACCCCCACCCCACCCCCACCCCCCACCCCAACACCACACACACACCCCAACACCCACCCCTACCCACCAACACCCCCCACCCACCCATCCCCACACACACACACACAGCCCCCCCCCCCCCCCATCCCCCCCCAACTTACTTGTGCGCCCTATCCAGCAACTTGAGCACCATCTCCCTCTTGCCAGGACCCCCCAGGGTGGACGACCCCAGGACTTTCACGACCTCGGACTTGAGGTCATGGCCGTTCATCACCGCGTGAAGCAGACGCGCGTAGGTGTCCACAAAGGGCACGAGGGCCATCACCGGGTGAGTCAGACGGATGAAATCCACCGCGGATTTGGCGCATTCCGATTCCGTCCTGTGCGCGGATCGGATGATCCAAGGAATGGCCGGCACAAAGGATCCGATGACCGATAGTTGGGAGTCTGGGGACGCAGACATCTTGGTTTTGCACCTGCAACAGATTAACGGGAAGATGGAGATCTTGGACGCATCGGGTTTGGTTTAAGTTTCTTTTCCATGTTGCAATTCCATTCCCCCTCCCCTCCCCTTCCCCTACCC
>CM060335.1:1557466-1567466 GCA_030674155.1 Stramonita haemastoma
GTGGGAGAGAGAGATAAAGACAAAGAAAGACAGAGGGGGAAGGGTGTGTGAATGTCAGGGGAAGAGGGCGTAGTTGGTAATGTATGGAAGATGGAATTTCAGAGGATCAATAGGGCCTACATGTGGATTGATAAAAAAAAATAATAATAACAAAAACTTTAACATTACTTACCTAATAAACTACAATGAACAAAAAGGAAAATGCAGTTGTAACAATTCTTAACAAAAACAGTAATTCAAAGAAAAAATGTGAGGTAATTTCACCTGAGAAAAAAGTCGTAATTAGCTCCCTCCCCCCCCCCCCCCCCCCCCAAAACAAAGAAAGAAACACCACCAACAATAACAACAAATAATTTTTTTTTTTTTTTATCAATCCACGTGTAGGCCCTATTGATCCTCTGAAATTCCATCTGTGTGTGTGTGTGTGTGTGTGTGTGTGTGTGTGTGTGTGTGTGTGTGTGTGTGTGTGTGTGTGTGTGTGTGTGTGTGTATTATATAGATACATATATACATATATATATATGTATACACATATATATATACACATAAAACAGATGTACACATATGAATGTAGTATATATTACATGCGACCCCTGCCAACTGATGGGTCACATTGCACTGTAGCATAATACTTAGTTGCTCACAAGTTAACAATTTGCAAACAAACAGCATGCATACATGCATGCGTGCATGCGTGTGTGCATGCGTGCGTGCATGCATGCATTTCTTTTTTGCTTGTTTTTAAAAAAAAATCTTTTTTGCTTGTTTTTACTTATAGGTATGTTTTATTTTTAAGCTTGCCGAAATCATGAGAGTTAAATAATATTCGTGAACTGGTTTAGGGGGGGTTTTCCTAGACAGATGGCTTCATGAAAAAAAAAGCAAATCAATGCTTATTCAAAGTACCATATCTGGAAATAAAAATTCGACTTTGACTTTCACACACTATTGAAAACAAAACCTACTGTGCCTGCGATTCTTCTCCCTCACTGTCTGACTCGCTGTCACTGTGGTTTCTGTGGCTGATGTAGAGAGGGGTGTTCACTCTCCGCACCCCAGTCAGAAACAGCAGGGAGAGGAGGGAAGCGGAGGCAGAGATGGAGAAACAGCGGGTCAGCGGTATCGTCTGAAACATCACAACACAGTCACCCATCAATTCATTCAAATTCTCTGTAGTAGTAGTTGAGCAAACGAAGAAAAGCACACTTGATTATTTCTTTTTCACTTCTCTGCTTAGAACTCCTATTTCACCAATGATGAGATTTTGCATATCCCGCCCGTTTTTACCTACCATGAAGATTGTCACTTTCTGACTTTTTTAATTCCTTTGTGTGCATGCATTTTGGTTTGGAATTTTTGGGTTTTTTTTTAGATTGTTATCTGTTTTTCCAGCACATAATGGCCTATTCTTCCAAAAAGGCAGAATGTTTTTTTTAGGTTGCACATGGAGCCTCAGTTTATAGTCCCATCTAATACAATGTCAATGTGGTATACCCTTGTTCAGTTTGAACATGTGTGTACATGTGCATATGCGTGCGCACATACACACACACACACACACACACACACACACACACACACACACACACACACACACACACACACACACACACACACATGTACACACACAATTTCATATCATCAAACCATCAAAAATGAATACAAACCTTGTGCATGGACCTGGTCAATCTGGCAGAAGAAGTAGACAAGCCGTGCCACCTGCCCACACCCCTCTGACAGCAGTCTGCACACCCCTGGGTACAGGACAACCACGATCTCACGACAGTGTGCCTGCAGAAAGATACGTTGGTTTTCCTACAGATTATTGATTGATTGATTGATTGATTGATTGATTGATTCTTTTATATCGAGGATAATGGAATAAGCACTCGTGTGCTTTTTTCATCTGATCTAGTCCCCATGTATATGCAGTTTTGTAAATATTGTCATCTGTTCCCACTGGCACACAATGGCCTACTCTTACAAAAAGCGGAACAGGATTTAACATGTGCGCAAGATGTTCTGCGTGCGTGTGTTCGCACACGAGGCCTCGATTTATAGTCTCATCCGAAAGACTTTTGGGGAGAGTGGAGTCAGCACTGAAGTTAACTCCAGGGGAAAAATCCCCTCCAACGGGAGTCGAACTTAGGTCATCAAATTGCGAGATGCCTCAGATGGATGGGTGACCATAGGTGGCTAATTCCCCCCAAAGAAAAAGTGTGCATATCCAGAGATCGTGGGATCAAATCCGAGTCAGAACTCATCACATACATAAAGTGGCAGCAGAGAGACACCCAGAGTCATGAACTGGATGTGGGCCGGCCTCCCTAGAGTGTAAGGAAGATTAAAGGCCCGAAACACTTGTCTGAAGGGGGTTTCTCCTCTGAGGACTCTCTGCTGCCACGCTCTAGATACGCGAGTTTCTTACCACTTGTACCCTATGACATCATGATCTACTGCACACCCTGCTGTTTTCACCCCCCCCCCCCCCCCACCCCCACACACATTAAAACTCATTCCGCTCCTAGGATGAGTAGGCCAGTGTGTGCCCAGACGTAGGCCATTGTGTGACAGTGAGAACAGATGACAAAATTTTAAAATTTAAAATTTAATTTAAAATTTTTAAATTGTAAATTTAAAAACAACTGCTAATGCACAGGGACTGGATAATTAAACAAAAAGCACATGAGTGCTTATTCCAGAATCCTCAAAATAAAAGAATAAAAAATTCTTTAAATTGCAAATACACATGATGACAAAAATTCTGGATATATATAAATATACATATTTATAAATATAAAATTTATAAATATATTGATATATGTATATTTATAAATATATAATATACATATGTGATATATAAATATATGCAATAATGCATTATATATCATGATACATAATATATATATATATTATATACATGTTTTATAATATATATATATATATATATATATATATATATATATATATATATATATATATATATATATATATATAGCACATACAACTTCATATGTTTTATGAACATATATATATATATATATATTAATTCATTGACAATTTTCTGTAAGCGTAATAGAATTAGGTTTAATCAATTACTTCCCTTTGAACACTAGCATTGAGAGAAACAGATACAGACAATGACAGATGAGATACTTTCTTTCTTTATTCATTTTCTCTATTTTTCAAGGGTAACAGAGTGAGCATTTACATACTGAGATACACACACACACACACACACACACACACACACACACACACACACACACACACACACACACACAGAGGAAAGATAAAGCAATGCATGACAAAATTCTTCAGTTTGAGGAGAACAGATAAGCACCAATATCATTTTTTTACATGTAGTCCCTACCCTAACTAGAGATTGATATCTGTAACTGTAAGCCAATAACTATGTGCGTGCGTGCGTGCGTGTGTGCGTGCGAGCACGCGCGCGCGTGTGTGTGTGCGTGTGCGTGTATGTGAATGTGAGTGTGTGTGCGGATATATCATGCATCGTGTCTGCTCTACACTCGTTTTTAACTTTCAAATAACTTACAGAATGATATACTGTTATAGTGAAGATCATTCATCAAGTACAATCGATCTTACACGTCATCAGCATCAAATTCTGTAGCATCACTTCCTCACCGTACTCACCTGTACACGATTCTGCTGACGCACTGCTTGCTTACGATTTTAAGTATCATCGTTTTACGAAATGTACTTTATGTAATGTACTTTCATAATCAACACTGCGCTCTCTAAGCCAAGGAGTTAGGAATAGTAGTCCGCTGGTATTTGAAAGTGATCTCCCCTTGTTTTGCTATGCAGTCCTGTTTACTATGGGTTTTTTTTGTGTGTTGTTTTGGGTTGTTTTTTTGTTGTTGTTGTTGTTTTTTTTACTTTGATTTTGACAATGTTTGTATTTTGTATTAAAGCGCTTTCATTTAACCCGTACAACACACAAACAATCAATGACAATTAAACAGTTTTAGCAAATTCCAATGTACACACACGCACGCGCACACGAACAGGCACACACATATCATATGAAAACATAGAGGACCTACAGATGTTAAGAATACATTGTCACACAAAGGTAGTCAAGGTAGATGTGTGGGGAATCTAGCACATCATGATTAATCGTTCCTCTCCAACGCCTCTCTAATCAACATGCACAGGTAGGAAAAAAAAACAATTTCCCCTCCTCCTCTTCCTTGGGTTCGATTCCCATTGGAGGGGATTTTTCCCCTTGAGTTAACATCAATGCTGACTCCACTCTCCCCAAAAGTCCTTCGGATGAGACTATAAAGCGAGGCCCCGTGTGCGAACGCACGCAGAACATTTTGCGTACATTAAATCCTGTTCCACTTTACGAAAGAGTAGGCCATTGTGTGCTGGTGGGAACATATGACAGAATTTACAAAACTGCATACACACGGGGAATGGATGTAAAAAAAAATAAAAAGCACAAGAGTGCTTATTCCATTATCCTCCATAACAAAAAAATTAATTTAGTTAAAAAGAATGCCAAGAGAAAGCTGTCAGTTTCTTTTATGTAATAGAAAACTGTTCGTTTCCTCAAGGATTGCAAGTAATCTAAGAAACTAAGAAACGAACTGCTCATGAACAATCAGATTTTTTTTTTTTTGGGGGGGGGGGGGGAGGGGGGGATACTGTGGGCAAACTTAAAATGTAAAAAGTACACTTTTGACATGCAGGAGATTTCTCTCATAAAATCATTCATGATTAAACCCAGGTTTCCAGCCGCTGTTAAGAGGCGTGAAGTGGTTGGGATCATGTTGTTATAGTTTTTGGAGACAAGGGTGTTGTTTGTTTGTTTTTGTTTTTAAAGTGGGAGTTGTTGTTTGTGTTCTTTTATTCAGTTTTTTATATCAAGGATAATGGAATAAGCACTCATGTGCTTTTTTTTTTTTTTTTTTTTTTTTTTTAACATCCAGGCCGCGTGTGTATGCAGTTTTGTAAATCTTGTCATCTGGGTTTTGTAAATCTTGTCCGTCCCCCCACGGTGGCAATTTGACGACCAGGGTTCGAGTCCGGTGGAGGAGATTTTTCTCCTGGAGTTAACATCAGTGCTGACTCCACTCTCCCCAAAAGTCCTTCGGATGAGACTTTAAACCGAGGCCCCGTGTGCGAACGCACGCAGAACATCTTGCGCACACGTTAAATCCTGTTCCGCTTTTCGTAAGAGTAGGCCATCGTGTGCCGGTAGGAACAGATGACAATATTTACAAAACTGCATAGGCTACACACAGGGACCTGATGGAAAAAAAAGCACATGATTGCTTATTCTGTTATCCTCGATATAAAAGAATAAATAAAATAAATAAAAATAAATAAACAAATAAATAAATCCCGTCCCCACGTTGCCACTAGACAGCCGATCCAGCCTGTGGGACCCACGCAAAAATGGCTGGCTGTCATTTATCAGCTGCACGATTCTAGTGTTCCCTGTTATGTTGCAATTCGACATAAAGCATGCGTGTGTTTTCCCAGCTGTTTTGGTCAATAAGTATTCGTGATAACAACAATACAGCGCCGTCACTGAAAGCTATAGTACAAAATTTGTGTTGCTTGAAATTTATCCGTTCGTTTCTGTTTCTTCTTCTTCTTCTTCTTCTCCTGCTGCTGCTGCTCCTCCTCCTCTCTCTCTCTCTCTCTCTCTCTCTCTCTCTCTCTCTCTCTCTCTCTCTCTCTCTCTCTCTCTCTCTCTCTCTCTCTCTCTCTCTCTCTACTATAAAGATCCGTGTGCGGACGCACGCAGAACACCTTGCGCACACGTTAAATCCTGTTCCGCTTTTCGTAAGAGTAGGCCATCGTGTGCCGGTGGGAACAGATGACATTTACAAAACTACATACACACGGGGACTGGATGAAAAAAAGTACAAGAGTGCTTATTCCATTATCCTCGATATAAAAGAATAAATCAAATCAAATCAAATCAAATCAAATCAAATCTCTCTCTCTCTCTCTCTCTCTCTCTCTCTCTCTCTCTCTCTCTCTCTCTCTCTCTCTCTCTCTCTCTCTCTCTCTCTCTCTCTCTCTCTCTCTCTCTCTCTCTCTCTCTCTCTCTCTCCCTCTATCTCTCTCTCTCTTGTTCCTTCTTTTTCTTTCCCTTTCTTTATTTTTTTCTCTTTAATTTATGTGCTACTGATTCTATAACCGCGGTAATGAGTCAATCAGTGATTAAATGTTGTGTTTCGTGTGTATCTGCAAACTATTTTTCATCATTACAAAGATGGATGTACGTTTAATCTTTTCATGAGAAGGTAATAACCACTGATGCTTATAGACATGCTGTTTATGGTAATAAAGTATGATATTTGTGAATCATGCAAACGATTGAGGGACGTACATATAGTCCTTCACATAAGACTATAAACTGAAGTCCCGTGTGCGGATGCACGCAGAACATCTTGCACACACGTTAAAACCTGTTCCGCTTTTCGGTAGAGTAGGCCATCGTGTGCCGGTGGGAAAGGATGACAAAATTTACAAAACTGCATACACAGGGGGACTGGTTGTAAAACAGCACATGAGTGCTTATTCCATTATCCTCGATATGAAAGGATTAATAACTGAATTAATAACACACACACACACACACACACACACACACACACACACACACACACACACACACACACACACACACACACACACACACACACCACAAGGATGACAAAATTTACAAAACTGCATACACACGGGGACTGCATGTTGGGAAACAAAAAAAAAAGCACATGAGTGCTTATTCCACTGTCCTGGAAATAAAAAGAAAAGACAGACAGACAGACAGACAGACAGAAAGAAAGAAAGAAAGAAAGAAAGAAAGAAAGTCAGAAAACAAACAAACAAACAAACATGCAAACAAACAAAGAAAAGCAGAAAGAAAGAAAGAAAAGAAAAGAAAAGAAAGACACGCGCACATACAAGGGGATTGACAACAAAAGCAAACAGAAGTGTGTCTATATTATTACGGTATGTTGGCTGTGTTCTATAACTGATGTAGGAGGAGCTTAGCAATAGCTTGTAGCTATTTGCAACTGGGACTGTTTCTTAGTTAATTTAAGGTCATGTCACATCGTCATAGTGTATTTCCAAACATACACAAATGAACTAACGTCTAAGCAAGCGCGCAACGCGCACATGCGCACATGCACACATGCACACCACACATAATAATACAGAAGAGAGAGGAGAGAGAGAGAGAGAGAGAGAGAGAGAGAGAGAGAGAGAGGAGAGAGAGAGAGAGAGAGAGAGAGAGAATCTGATGTCAGCTCCCGTGTTGTTTCAATTCAATATCTCATTGTCATGAAAAAAACAACAGCCACTAAAGACGAACACAGTGAGATCCACACAAGTAAAGATGCCTGTCTTACAAACAAAAGTTATCTTTGCCTAGTCTCATCTGTATACCGTACTCATTACATTTGTTTTAAAACTGTAGTGTTGTTAAAAATGTGGAGTTTTGTTGTTGTTGTTTTGTTGTTGTTGTTTTTGGGGGGAGATCAACACAAAGGGTAATGAAAGAGACATTATTGCCTATGTTTCCGCTCAAAATGTTATTTATAACTTTCACTTAGTCTTATCTACATAATTTTGAGTGTAAAGTTATACTGTGCTTTCTTTTTAAAACTGACAATAACAATAAATTAAACCGAACAACAACAGCATAAACAACAACAACAATAACAACAGCTAAGCCCACTGGAGTACTGCTGCTGTCCCTGCTACAACTACTATTTCTTTCACTACCACCACCATTACTACTGTCACTGGCTACTACCACGGGATAGCCTAGTGGTCAGAACATTGCGCTCGCAATTTGACAACCCGGGTTCAATTCCCGATCGAGGGGATTTTTCTCCTGGAGTTAATATCAGTGCTGACTCCACTCTCCCCAAAAGTCCTTTGGATGAGACTATAAACCCAGGCCCCGTGTGCGAACGCACGCAGAACATCTTGCGCACACGTTAAATCCTGTTCCGCTTTTCGTAAGAGTAGGTCATGTGTGCCGGTGGGAATAGATGACAATATTTACAAAACTGCATACACACAGGGACTGGACGGAAAAAAACAACACATGAGTGCTTATTCCATTATCCAGGATATGAAAGAATAAAATAAAATAAATAAATGAATAAATAAATTTCTTATACTTTTACTATTTCTACTGCTGCTGCTGCTGCTGCTGCTATTAACATACTAACATACATAAGCTAACATACTTAATGAACAACAACAAACTCTATCAACAACACTGGAAAAAAGCAACAGCAAAAACGGGTTAAAACCTCAATCTCGTATTGTCTGTCAGCACTTTTTTGTGACAAAACCCTAAACCTTAGGCTACATTTTTTTTTTTCTTTACCAAACTACTACAGAGATCTGAATAGGCTACGTGTACTTTGAGCGTATGGTAAACCACATCGTCAGTTTTCATCATAGCCTTTTCTGTCTCCATTCAGATCTTGAGATCAGACAAGTTTGGACTGGATTGGACAAGTTGTTAAGGAGAGAAAAAAAGGAGAAAAAAAGCTAGTTGTGTGGGAGTGTGTGTTACGGTCAACTCCAGCTGAGGATGCTTAGGCCTACAAGCACTTGGAATCTGACCATCCTCCTGTTTTGCTCTCTGTTGCTAGTGGTACGATACTGTTGTTAGTGATATTGTTGTTGTTGTTGTTGCAATTTGACGACCCTGGTTCGATTCCCGTTCGAGGGGATTTTTTCCCCTGGAGTTAACATCAGTGCTGACTCTACTCTCCCCAAAAGTCCTTTGGATGAGACTATAAACCGAGGCCCTGTGTACGAACGCGCGCAGAACATCTTGCGTACACGTTAAACTTGTTCCGCTTTTTTTTTTTTAAGAGTAGGCCATTGTGTGCCGGTGGGAACAGATGACAATATTTACAAAACCGCATTCACACGGGGACTGGATGTAAAAAAAAAAGCAATGAGTGTTTGTTCCATTATCCTCGATATAAAAGAGTAAATGAATTACATGAATAAATATTCCCCAGCTTAATAACACCACTGCAGTCACCCACGATATGCACTCTGACTCACTCACACCACTTGGGAATCGATGTGAGATTGCAAATACATACTAAGTGAGAAGTCAGCGTTTAAAACTCTTTTCGAGTAGGCTACCACGCCATACTTAATAATTAAAGGCAGGCATACTCTGACTTCAGAGGATTTTTTTCTGACTTCTCGTGGGAAGTGAAGGTTATGATGCTTAGAGCTTTTGCAATGAATGAAGATAATCAATAGAACAGTTTAAAGCATAGCGTTATTTTAATTAATGAAGACCTCGGAACTAAGTAAGCTTAGGGGGCCTACATCATTGACTGACCAAGCATTTGGCATGGGCCTGCTGTTGATGATGGCTTTTGTTTGAATGACTGACTTGACTTGACCTGATTTGACATGAACTGACTTGACTTACTTGACCAGACCTGACCCAACCTAACTTGATTCCTTTAACTCTCTGAGGAAACGTTGGGACACCGAACTGAAACTTCCCGTTCGGGCAGTTATATATGACGGTGGTGATGATAACGACGACGATGATAATGATTATTATTAAAGGTAGTAGTAGTAGTAGCAGCAGTAGCAGTAGCAGCAGCAACAGTAGCAGTAGATCATCATCATTACTTAGTGTTTTTTTTTTCTTTTGGAATGAATTATTATTTACAGGTTGTTTTGGGGGTTGGATTGAGGAATTTTTGGAAGGGAAGACGTGCAAAAATAGATATTGTGCTCCCTTTCACCATTTTCGGTGGGAGTTCTTTATTTTTTGCCATTATCCATAAAAAAGCAAACCCATGTCACACGAAACATTGAGCCTATAGATTCTGAACTGGCAGTGTGTTTGTTTGTTTTTCTTATTCCAAGAAATCGTCAGGGAAGAAAACAATGGCAGAAAAAGACCCACCAGGGTTGCCTTCCCATGGGAAGATGCCAAGAGGAG
>CM060335.1:1569966-1571596 GCA_030674155.1 Stramonita haemastoma
AAAAAAAAAAAAAACCCCCCCCCCAAATTTTTAAAAATTAAAAAACTTTCTTTTCCCCCCTTTTTGCGAAAAAATCAACTATGTCAAGTCCTTGGGGTGAGACTAAAAATAAAAAAAGGGGCCGTTGCAATTAAAATCATCAGAAAAATTTTTGGACATATAAAACTTGTCTGTTTTTTGGAAGAGTGGCCTTTCGTAGGAACATTGACCTTAAAAACCCCCCCCCCAAAAAACCCCCCCCCCCTGCATACGGTGTTGATTCAACACATTCTGCAGCGAATCAACCCCAAAAAATTTTTGGGGGGGGGGGGGGGGGGGGGGGGGTGGGGGGGGGGTTTATAACCAAAAATCCACCACCATGGGAAATCCGAGCTCGCTAAGAAAAAAAAAAAAAATTATTTTAAAAAAAAAAAAAAAAAATTTTTATTTATTTTTTTTGTCAGGTAACTTCATTTTTTTTTAAATATAACAAACATCAAAATTAAAATTTTAAAAATTGAAATAAAAAAAAAAAAAGAGAAAAATAAAAATGAAAAGTTCACTGTTTTTATTTTTGCAGCCACCATTTTGACCACACAGACCGAGCCGCAAAAAACCACCACCCCCCCGGCTTCCAAGTCGATATGGAAGTAAGGGGAGATCCTTGATGTGTTTTCCCCCAAGGGGACATCATCATAACCCCAACCAAACCCACTGCCGAAAAGGGAAAGAAAAACGATTTGACTACAGGGGTATACAACTCTTTTATTTTTGTTTTGTTGTTTTCTTTTTTTTTTGGGGGGGGGGGGGATGTTTTTTTTAATTTTTTCTAACTTCTTTTTATGCTGTCAAAATAAAAGTCGATTTGAATTCAGGTATAATTGCTTTTGTTGTTGCAGTATGTTTTCTTGGATAACGACAAACATCTGCAACATACAACGTAAAAATTTAATTTTTAAATTTCTCTCTCTCTAAAAACACACGAACCCCCACGCACGACGCACCACCCCACCACCACACACACACACCACACACACAAACACACAACAAAACCCCCACCACACTGCAAGCAGGTATTCCACAACAAAAAAAGGGGGTAAATGCACGTTCACACACTCATAAACCTTTATTCAGGCAGAACACATCTTTTTGTCGGCCAACATAGCAAACAATCGTCATTACAACAAAAACAAGAGTTTTTTCTTTATTTTTCGACATAAAAACTCCATCATGTCACCAACTTTAAAAAAAAGATTAAAACAAAATAATACACACAAAAAATTTTTTGCCTGTTTTAAACACATGATCAATGCATCAGAGCACCTGACCATACACATTTTTTTTAAAAAAAAATCACATGGGACACACCACATAGTACCACACACACAACACACTTTTTTCCCCCCCCCCCCCACCCCAAAACACACACACAACTCTCTCTCTCTCCCCCCCTCCCCAACACACACCCAAAAACCCCCCCCCTGCACCAAAACACCACCAACACACAGTTTTTCCACACACACAGTGTCACCACACACACACACACACACACATGTCACCAAAAAAGTGTACACCCACAGTGTCACACACCAGTGGCCCCACACATGTCACACACACACACACACACCCCCCAAAAACCCCAAAACACCCC
>CM060335.1:1574196-1589196 GCA_030674155.1 Stramonita haemastoma
TAGTGGCAGCATGATCTGTGGCTCTGTAGGTCAAATGCAAGCGCTTTGATTTGTCTTTACAAGAGATAGCGCTATACAAATTCCATGTATTAATTAATTAATTAATATACGGAGACAATCTCATATTGACTACTATCCTACAACAAAATGTGTTATAAAAATCGTTTTGAATCGGATATAAAATGATGATCAACTTTAACAATGGAAAAGTTTGTTTCCATATTAGATTTAATGGCTGTGTGGGCGTTGGAAGATGAGGAAAATCAAAAATAGTTGTTTTAAGGATTTAGTTTCGAAACCTGAAAACATTTTCATATCACAATGGTTTGATTTGTAGGGATTAATTCCCATTCTTATTTTTAACTCTGATAGTATTTATTATTTAAGTGAATGAATTAATGAATGAATGAACATCTTTACTGAAGGAAAAGAAGAAGTGCAATGGTGTCATTTAAAAAAAAAAATCAGTGGTTAGATAGAATAAGCAAATCAATCAACTAATCTTTGGATTAAGTGATCAGCCAGTCAGCTGTATCATGAATCAGGGAAAATGGCAATAACATTATTTTACATAACAATAACATATACAAACACTAATATATATATAAACAATGATATATATAAAAACAATGATAGATAAAAACAAAACCATATATAAAATAAACAATCAATATATCAGATTTTTTTTCGTTGCTCAGCTCGAGTTTCGATTTTCCCCAAAATTGAGACTTTGCCTATGCGACCGTTTATACCCACCATCAAGGTAACCGCATTCCAACTTCGCGGATGGTATCTGAAGACGACACCTGTGCGCATGCGATTTTTCTTGTTGATTTGTTTTGTTTTTGTTTGGCTTGGTTTGGATTTTTGTTTAATTTTTCCTACCGAAACAAAATGGCCAACTCTTCCGAAAGGAGGAACGGGGTTTTAACGTGTGCGCAAGACGCTCTCCATGCGTTTGTACACGTGGCTTCGGTTTATAGTCTTATCCAATGGACTTTAGGTGGAGTGGAATCGGGTATGACTCCAGCTTTGCTGGCCAGATTTGACTTGCCGACAATATACTGCCTGACAAATTCAATTCATTGCCCTAACCACCTCTTGAGGGAGCCGGGGGACGGGATAGCCTAGTGGTCAGAACATTGCGCTCGCAATTTTACCACCCGGGTTCGATTCCCGTCCGAGGGGATTTTTCTGGAGTTAACATCAGTGCTGACTCTACTCTCCCCAAAAATCCTTCGGATGATACTATAAACCGAGGCCCCGTGTGCGAATGCACGCAGAACATCTTGCGCACACGTTTTAAATCCTGTTCCGCTTTTCGTAAGAGTAGGCAGTTGTGTGCTGGTGGGAACAGATGACAAGATTTACAAAAGTGCATACACACGGGGACTGGATGTAAAAAAGCATATGATTGCTTATTCCATTATCCTCGATATAAAAGAATAAATAAATGAATAGATAAATATATAAATAATAAATAATATTACAGGGAATGCAGAGAGAGAGAGAGAGAGAGAGAGAGAGAGAGAGAGAGAGAGAGAGAGAGAGATTTGCCAGTGTTGCTCTCTCTCTCACACACACACACACACACACACACACACACACACACACACACACACACACACACACACACATAAAGATTTGCAAGAGTCGCTCGCGCGCGCGCGCGCGCGCGCGCGCGAACGCACGCACACACACACACACACACACACACACACACACACACACACACACACACACACACACACACACACACACACAACACACACACTCACACACAATGTTGCAATGACCCTTTCACAAAATGTTTTAATCACAAAACATGGTTGACAAGCTGGTGTCATTTCTTTTATTTCATTTTTATTCTTATTTTATCTTACTTTTTATTTTATTTAAAGTGCAGCGCCTACCCATTATTTTTTAATATAGATCTACAGCTCTTAGCCGCCCTGGGACTCCAACACCCCGATTTTTCCTCAGGGATGGTGTCTAAACAAGACACCTGTGTGCATGTTTTTGTTTGTTTGTTTGTTTGTTTTTACAATTTTGTCATCCGCTCCTAGCTTTTCCAACGGAGACCTAAATTCCTTTAGTCTCACGAGGTCCGTGCATGGGCAACCTTTGGTACTGCTTGTAAAACAACGCCGAAGACATAGGCTTACTTCATGTTCCATTTAATACGATATCTAGAACAGGGAAAGGTCCTCACATCTAAAAAAAAAAAAAATGCATCGTATGTGTGAAACGGGGACGGCATAGTTCAGTGGTCAGCGCCCTCGCTTTCCCCCAGCCAAGATTAAGCAGCGTCGAGTGTGGTTACCATGTGGATGGGTGACCATCTACGTGCTTTGGCTTCAGTACAGTCCCCCCCCCCCCCCCCCCCCCCCCCAGTTCACCCAGCTGTAAATGGGTACCTGCTCTCTTTAGGATCAGGGAAGGTAAAGCAGCGAGAGAGAGGATATGGGCGCCGCCCTCAATATGCTGGCCCCTGGAGAAGCTGAGGTCTCTGATGCCTCGCTCCCCTACGACCACATAGGTTATGGGACACCTCTACCATTTACTTTTTTTACATATGAAAGTCTGCAAATCTTCCTGCATGTCTTCCTACATAGTTGACCATCTTCCCCCACCTTCCGTTGTGTCTTTGTCTGTCTGTCTGTCTGTCTGTCTGTCTGTCTCTGTCTCTGTCTGTCTGTCTGTCTGTCTGTCTGTCTGTCTGTCTGTCTGTCTCTCTCTCTCTCTCTCTCTCTCTCTCTCTCTCTCTCTCTCTCTCTCTCTCTCTCTCTCTCTCTCTCTCTCTCTCTTTCTCTCTCTTGAGTTATGGAGACAGCTCTTGAAATATGGTGCTTAATTAATGTCATGGAAATATTGCAGAATAACTGCAAGGAATCACAACAATGCCACACTGATATTCATAACCTACTATATAGCATGTATGAACTGAATGCAACCCACCTTCAGAAAATGGTCACACTGCCGCTACAAAAAATTGGAACCGGAGAATAATTTATGTACATAATCAATAAACAATAAAAACTAATTGCATTATTCTACACCAAAGAAAGACACTCAAGGCAATACAATGGACACATCATGTTGGATTTTATTTATATAACTCTTGAAAGAATAGAAACCAAAAGATAAGTCCAGATGATAATTATATAATGATGATCGCTAGCTAGCTTAAAATGCGATAGATGAATATAAAGCAGCGTGCAATGTGTTGCTAAGAGGTGGATCTCCTAAAGTGGACAGGCTCAAATGGAGATAAGAACTTTGCCTGGGTCTGGAAACTTTAGGTAGGAGAAAAAACACACCTTTAAAAATTTTTTTTTTACTACCAATGTACAGACTGCAGAAAGACAAACGATTTAAAATCTAACAACTGTTGTTGCCTTTGTGAGGTCTATCTATCTATCTATCTATCTATCTATCTATCTATCTATCTATCTATCTATCTATCTATCTATCTATCTATCTATCTATCTATCTATCTATCTATCTATCTATCTGTCTGTCTGTCTGTCTGTCTGTCTGTCTGTCTGTCTGTCTGTCTTCTATCTATCTATCTATCTATCTATCTATCTATCTATCTATCTATTAGTCTGGCGACCGTCTAGGCCTATCTATCTATCCCTTAGTCTGACGACCGTGGGGGCACCCCTGAAGACTTGACAACCAGTTCTTTCCGTTCCTCTCTCCATTCCTCAGCCAGTTCTCTCCATTCCTAACCTCTTTGTGAGGTGCGAATCTGAAATAGGCCTAATATATTTTCCTTGAAAAGTTAGGGAGTACTCGTTTTGCGTTAAAGGTCTCAACTGTTTTTTTTTATGTGATATCTTTCTAATATCACTATTTTGAGGCGTGTTTACGTGTGTTGACAGAAAACGATGTGCTTAGCAAGATTTAAAATAATTTCATGTTACTTTTTGACCAATTTCTTCAAATTGACAAAACTGCATACACGCGGGGACTGGATGTAAATAAAAAGCACATGGGTGCTTATTCCATTATTATCGAAATAAAAAGAATAAAATAAAATAAATGGAATAGATAAAAAAATATGTTCTGAAAGTTACAGGTACACGGTTGGAACCTTGGCATTAGGTGAGGACTAGATGTGAAAGTTGTAACCATCTTAGTCTTTCGAATGAGACGAGAAATCGAGGTCCCGTGTGTTACACATCATTATTTGGTACACATAAAAGAACCCACGGCAACAAGTGTGTGTGTGTGTGTGGGGGGGGGGGTCCCTGGCAAAATTCTGTAGAAAAAAGCCCCACTCTGATAGGGAAACAAATAGACCTACAGCTGCAGACAGGAAAAAGAAAAAAAATAATGGGTAGGCGCTGCACTTGTGGCGACGCGCTCTCTCCTCGGAGAGCAGCCCGAATTTCATGCAGAGAAATCTGCTATGAAATAAAATGGTATAAAATAAAATTAAAATTAAAAAATCTCTCCAGCCAACTCAGATTGAAATCTGCTAACGTATTTCTCCATGTCATGTGTATACTCCTAGAAAAAAAGTATTGCACACACATTAAAGGTCAGAAAGAATATTCCTTTATTCCGAGGGTTTATCTATTTATTCTTTTTTGTATAATTATTCTTTTATTTCGATCGAGGATAATGGAATAAACACCCATGTTCTTTTTTACATCCAGTCCCCGTGTGTATGCAGTTTTGTCAATTTTGTCATCCGAAAGTACCCATGTGCTTTATTATTATTATTATTATTATTATTATTATTATTATTATTATTATTATTATTATTATCATTTTAATATGCAGTCCCCACGTAGCTTACTTGCAGAATTGTACATTTTATCCTCCGCTCCCACCGGCACAAAGGGCTTACTCTTCCAAAAGGCGGAACAGGTTTTAACGTGTCCACCCAGTTGGATTGCAGACACATGAGCACATCCACCACAGGCACCCGAGGTTTGACCAGCGCACTGGATCATGCAGTTGCTCAACCCCTTACATGCTATGGCATTTTCTCTTGTATGGTTACTCTGATGTATTGCGCTCGCAGTTTGACAACCGGGTTCGATTCCCGTTTGAGAAGATTTTTCTCCCGGAGTTAACATCGGTGCTCGTGTGTGAACGCACGCGAACATTTTGCGCACACGTTAAATCCTGTTCCGCTTTTCGTAAGAGTAGGCCATCGTGTGCCGGTGGGAATAGATGACATTTACAAAACTGCAAACACACGAGGACTGGATGTAAAAAAGCACAAGAGTGCTTATTCCATTATCCTCGATATAAAAGAAAAAAAAAGAATAAATAGATAAACATAGCAGAAGTCTCAGCAGGTGATATTTATTTATTCATTTATTCGTTTATTTATTTATTTATTTATTTATTTATTTATTTATTTATTTATTTATCATTCGTTTATTCTTCTATGTCGAGGATAATGGAATAGGCACCCATGTGCTTTTTCACATCCTGTCCCCGTGTGTATGCAGCTTTGTAAATTTTGTCATCTGTTCCCACCGGCACACGGTGGCCTACTCTTACGAAAAGCGGAACAGGATTTAACGTGTTCGCATGATGTTCTGCGTGCGTTCGCTTACGGGGCCTCGGTTTACAGACTCATCCGAAGGATTTTTTGGGAGAGTAGAGTCAGCACTGATGTTAACTCCTGAGGAAAAATCCCCTCGAACGGGAATCGAACCCGGGTCGTCAAATTGCGAGCGCAATGTTCTGACCTCTAGGCTATCCCGTCCCCGACTGTCTTTGTGGGGCGCTCCGCAAACTTAACTCTAAAAATAATTCCGACTCCATCCCTACATGCCGAGTGACTAGCAACAATAAACAACATCAACAGATTTAGCCATGGAAAAAAGGTAAAGGTGCCCCATAACCTATGTGGTCGTAGGGGAGCGAGGCATCAGAGACCTCAGCTTCTCTAGGAGCCAGCATATTCAGGGCGGCGCCCATCTCCTCTCCCTCGCTGCTTTACCTTCCCTGTTCCTAAAGGGGGCAGGCACCCATTTACGGGTGATTTTTAAACAATCTTAAACATAAATTATAGACGGCAAAGGTTTACTAGTTGTCAAAATGAAACCTTATTAAAAAAAAAAAAAAAAAAAAAGACATGGCCAGACACAATAAATAAGATCAAGTTCAAACCCACAAACAAAACTATCCCAGCCACCAATCATAAAAAACAATGAATACTAACATACATCAGAATAACCAAAAAAGAGAAAATAACAATGTTACTACTGGTGACCCTACAAAAATTTGTCCCCATTTTCCAGGCAAATGTTTTGGGAGGGTTACAATGTAAAGCAAAACAAAAAAACGGGGGAAAACCCTTTCATTACGAAAACCCATGTAGATAGAGTCTTTTTTTTTTTTTGCATCATCCTTATATACATTATGCACATAGAATATGACATCTGCAGGACTGAAGGCAGAAGGGGGAAGGAGACATCTGAGGGAGAGTGCATTAGTAGACACCATCAAGAATGATGCCGAGGACAGGTAATAATTATACATACACACCCATAGCATCCCACAGCACATATCTAGCCTACCTAGCAAAATCATGGCATGAGGACTTTTTAACGGATAAAGGATCTCTGTGGTATAATGAACCTATGGCATAGTGAATATATGGCAAAACTGACCTGTGCACAACGGACATGTGCATAATGTGCATAACGGACATGTGCATAACGGACCTGTGGCATAGTGAACATGTGCATAACGGACCTGTGCCCAACGGACATGTGCATAACGGACCTGTGTACAAAGAATACGTGCATAACGGACCTATGGCAAGAGGGACATGTGGCATAACGGACATGATTATGGCATGACGGACCCATGGCAGAGCGGATCTCTGACATAAGAAACCTACAGCATTATGAACTTGTCCCATGACAAACGCCTCTTTACATACATAATTATATAAAACACACACTGTAACCCAAGCTATATCTTCCAACAGCAAGCTATGTACATCTACATTATTAATGCTAAGTAACGCACAAACAGCTTGCATGCTATTCGCTATTTTGCTAGCTTACCAAGGGACTATCATGATCCTCATAACATACACACATACACACACACATACACACACACACATACACACATACATACACATACACACATACATACACATGTATACACACATGCATACACACATACATACACATCAATATGCCTGTCAGTATTGTAATTGCCCTTCAGGGATGATTAAAGTGTTTTTGACTTGACTTGACTTGACTTGGCTACACACACAACACACACACACACACACACACACACACACACACACACACACACACACACACACACACACAATTTACTGTGACCGTACTTCCAGTTTTCTGCAAACTTTACTTACCACAGTACAGCCTCTCTCTCTCTCTCTCTCTCTCTCTCTCTCTCTCTCTCTCTCTCTCTCTCTCTCTCTCTCTCTCTCTCTCTCTCTCTCTCTCTCTCTCTCTGTTCATAGATAGATAGATAGATAGATAGATAGATAGATAGATAGATAGATAGATAGATAGATACATACATACATACATACATACATACATACATACATTCATACATACACACAGATATATATATATAATTATATATGTATAATTATATATATATAATATATATATATATATATATATATATATATATATATATATATATATATATATATATATATATATTGGGTCATTGGGTATGACTATGCAACCTTATCCACCTTTTCCATCTATCAAAGCACTTAAGACCAAGTCATGGGTTAATTGTTTTTGTTGTTGTTACTGTTATTGTTGTTGTTGTCGTTAGGCGCTCCCCAGTTTAACACTCTGGAAATCACAACATTTACAAAACCTCATACACACGGAAACTGGATGTAAAAATGCACATGAGTGTTTATTCCATTATTCTCGAAAAATAAAATGAAAATAAATCCAGAATATTATGCACTGTATCTCACTCATTCCACCTGGAAATTATTGTGAGATTCAAAGTACATACTTAAAGGGAAATCTGCGCCGTACGCTGTTAAAAACATCTATGCATGCATGCGTGCATATATATATATATATATATATATATATATATATATATATATATATATATATATATATATATATTATATATATATATATATATATATATATATACACATACACACATACATACATACATACATACGTCCATACATACGTCCATACATACGTCCATACGTCCACGCATCCATCCATCCATCCATGCATGCATGCATCCATCCATCCATCCATCCATCCATACACACCTCACCACAAAGGCAGCGATACTCTAACTTCGGAGGATATTTTTCTCCTTACAGAAAGGATGCAGGTTATTATGCTAGGAGCTTGTCGGGGACGAAAATAGTCTCTACATAACACATTAAAAAATAATTTCTTACTTTTAGTGGATCGGGGGTCTAGAGGTAACGCGTCTACCTACAAAGCGAAAAGTCCGGGTCGGAGTGTGCGGTGCGGAGTGTGCGGTGGTTTGATAACTATTATTAACTATTTCAGTACAGATCAAACACTTTCATCCAATCAACCCAAAACATTATTATAAACAAAAACCACCGAGTTCCCATACCAATATTTAATTAAAGCCAAATCAACTGAGAGTAAAGTACATCACGGGTTAAAAGTATCAGTACAATGTTCACAGCAAGTTCTTGAGTATAATACAGCCATTGGTGAACCTTAGAGCTCTAGCCAGGGAATGGGGGAAAACATCGTAAATGTACACGTAATAATGGGGATTAAGTTAAAGTTAAAGTCTGTCCTGAGCCTAAGGCTCATCAGGCCGGTGCTTATCCCGGTTTCTGTGGCGTTAAGCGACTGAGAGTCATAGACTCCCCCCTGGATAGGACGCCAGTCTATCGCAGGGTTAACCCCCAACACAAGGTTGGTACCCCTTTTACACCTGGGTGGGGTGAGAAAATAGCCGTAAAGTGCCTTTTCCAAGGGCACAACGCCATAGCCGAAAGCTGGGATCGAACCCGCAACCTTTAGATTACGAGTCCAACGCCCTAACCACTAGACTACAGTGGCGGCTCTAATAATGGGGGCAAAGAGAAAAAAAATCGTTTGAGATCAAAATAAAACGAGAGAGAGAGAGAGAGAGAGAGAGAGAGAGAGAGAGAGAGAGAGAGAGAGAGAGAGAGAGAGAGAGAGACAGACAGACAGACAGACAGACAGACAGACAGACAGACAGACAGACAGACAGACCGACCGACTGACTGACTGACAGACAGACAGACAGACTGACAAACAGAGAGAGAGGAGAGAGAGAGAGAGAGAAGAGAGAGAGAGAGAGAGAGAGAGACAGACAGACAGACAGACAGACAGACAGACAGACAGACAGACAGACAGACAGACAGAGAGAGTATGATGATGATGTCATAGCAAGTCATAATCAACGGACAGAAACAGTTACACACTACAAACATTCTTGAAGCACGTCAGTCGTCAAAGTGGACACGGAAGAAGGAACAACTGGAACCCTAATCCTTCGGGTTATCATCACCTTCACTGCACAGGACACAGTGACATTTTTTATTTATTTAAAAATCAGAATCTGTTCTCTCTGGTTTTCTCTGTCCCATGAGAAACTCTGTTCAATGAGAAACTGTTTCCTCTGTCCCATACGAAACTGTTCGCTCTGTCCCATGAGAATGTGTTTCCTCTATCCCACAAGAAACAGTTCCCTCTGTCCCATGAGAATCTGTTCCTGTGTCCCATGAGAATCTGTTTCCTCTGTCCCACAAGAAACTGTTCCCTCTGTCACATGAGAATGTGTTTCCTCTGTCCCACACGAAACAGTTCCCTCTGTTCTGTGAGAAACAGTTCCCTCTGTCCCACAACAGTTCCCTCTGTCCCACAAGAAACAGTTCCCTCTTTCCACAAGAAACAGTTCCCTCTGTCCCATGAGAAACAGTTTCCTCTGTTCCATGAGAAACAGTTCCCTCTGTCCCATAAAAACTCTGTTCAATGAGAAACTGTTTCCTCTGTCCCATGAGAATGTGTTCCCTCTGTCCCATGAGAATGTGTTCCCTCTGTCCCATGAGAATGTGTTTCCTCTGTCCATGAGAAACAGTTCCCTCTGTCCCATGAGAATCTGTTTCCTCTGTCCCGTGAGAATGTGTTCCCTCTGTCCTATGAGAATATGTTTCCTCTGTCCCACGAGAAACAGTTCCCTCTGTCCTATGAGAATCTGTTTCCTCTGACTCTTGGACATGTTATACAGGATACAACTACCACTCGAGTTTTGTACAAGTTCAAGCCATATCTACCCCCACCCACCCACCCATCCATCCTTCTCCGAAAAAAAATCAACTATTTACAGCATAATGCCCACACAGCAAAAGAGTTCGCATTATCATCACAATATTTCCAACATCAAAGGGTACGGCTAATCACAAATCTCAACTGCCTTCGGATGGGACAATGAAGATGATGTACATCTCACTCCATGGCAATAAAAAGAATAATAATATAGCATTTTGGTTACAACGGTACCGAGCATCATATTACAGTTTGAGATACGGATTTCTCCTGTAGGATTCTTATGGCATGATTGATTGCATATACGCTTGCTTTTCCATATCATGCAATGATATAACCACTGAAAAATACTGTGCACAGGGTTTTTTTTTTCCCGAAAAAGGAATTTTTCTGCGTAATGTCGCTGAAACAAAACTCACAAGAAGAAGGACGGAGAACAAACGTTTTCTCTTTGTAAGTATCTGGCATGATGGTATTTCGCAAGTTTCGTGTACACTTCTTTTTTTTCAGACACATCATCACACACATCAAGCTTAGCAGTTTGATCAGAATGCATGTTATTGTCAGCTTTTTGTTCAGTAGTTTGTCTATATTCGTTAGTTGTTGTCTGGCATTAGCTTGTTAGTTATCGTTTGCTATTTTTGTAATTAACTTATGTTACCTTTAGCTGTTTTATCATTAGCTTCTCTGTTGTTATTAGCTGTTTATTATTAGCTGTTTTATTATCAGCTTCTCTTGTTGTCTTTAGCTGTTTTGTCATTAGCTGTTTATCATTAGCTGTTTTATTACTAGCTGTTTATCATTAGCTGTTTTATTACCAGCTGTTTATCATTAGCTGTTTTATCATTAGCTGTTTATCATTAGCTGTTTTATCATCAGCTGTTTATCATTAGCTGTTTTATCAATAGCTGTTTATCATTACCTGTTTTATCATTAGCTGTTTTGTCATTAGCTGTTTTTCATTACCTGTTTTATCATTAGCTGTTTTATCATTAGCTGTTTTGTCATTAGCTGTTTATCATTACCTGTTTATTATTAGCTGTTTATCATTACGTGTTTTATCATAGCCTGTTTTAACATTAGCTGTTTTAGCATTAGCTGTTTTAGCATTACCTGTTTTATCTTTAACTCTTTTATCTTACCTGTTTTATCTTTAACTGTTTTATCATGGGCTATTTTATCATTAGTCTATCTGTTATGATTACCTGCTTTAACATTAGCTGTTTTATCATTAGCTGTTTTATCATTAGCTGTTTTATCATCAGCTGCTTTATCATTAGCTATTTTATCATTGGCCGTTTTATCATTAGCTATTTTATCGTTAACTCTTTTATCATTACCTGTTTTATTTTTAACTGTTTTATCATTACCTGTTTTATCATTAGCTGTTGTTGTTAGTTGTTGTTAGCTGTTTTATCATTAGCTGTTTTATCATTAACTGTTTTATCATTATCTGTTTTATCATTATTTATCAATAGTTATCATTAGCTGTTTTATCATTAGCTGTTTTATCATTAACTGTATTATCATTATCCATTTTATCAATAGTTTTCATAAGCTATTTTTTCATTAGCTGTTTTATCATTAGCTGTTTTATCATTAGCTATTTTATCATTAGCTGTTGTTGTTAGCTGTTTTATCATTATCTGTTGTTTTTGGCTATTTTATCATTATGTTATTAACTGTTTTATCATTATCTGTTGTTATTGGCTATTTTATAATTGTGTTATTAGCTGTTTATCATTATCTGTTGCAATTGGCTGTTTTATCATTATACGTTGTTATTGGCTGTTTTATCATTATCTGTTAGAGGCTGTTTTGTCTTTAGTTGATTTATCACTACCATCGTTGTAACTTGTCTCCCTCACACTCCAATATAGGCTACCCTTCTCCACTTTGAAACACATCCACTGACCCCTCTTTCACCCTCCCCCCACCCCATTCTCTCTCTTCTCTTCTTATCTCCTGCACCCATCACATCACCGTCAATCCCCATGAACATCAATCTCCTCCTCCTCCATCTCCACCTCCTCTTCCTCCTCCTCACCTTCACCAGAAGATACGGACAAATCATCCACACTGACGCAATCTAAGTGAGAAGAACCACCCTCACCCACGTCAGCACTGACGACGTCACGACGGACACGATCATGATGATGACGTCGTCGCTGCATCCTGGGCCTACAAGAAGGGACGACAACCACCTTCTCCTCCTCCGCGGGGTCCTGTCTCACGTGCACTCTCCGATGCCTCTCCAGGTTGCTCTTGTGACTGGTGGCGTAGTCACACAGACTGCACAAAAACTCTTTCTGCCCGCTGTGGACAGCCAGGTGTCTCTTGAGCAGCGCCTTGCGGCAGAACCGCCGCCCGCAGTAGAAGCAGGAGTAGCCGTGGTAGTGGAAGACCAGCGCGTGCTCGCGCAGCGCCGCCTTGGTGCGGAACAGCAGCCCGCAGCATTCCAGCAGCTTGGCCGAGAGCTGGTGCATGGTCAGCATGTGCCGCTTGAGGTTGTTGCGCCGGTCCGTGGTGTAGCGGCACTGCGGGCACGGGAAGAGTTTCCGCCCGTACGGGGACGTGGCGTGGCCCGGAGACTCTGCCGGCATGAACAGCAGCGGGGGGAACCCTGCTGTTGCTGGTGCCAGTGCGGCTGTTAAAGAATGCTGCTGCTGTTGATGCTGATGCTGATGATGATGATGCTCTTGCTGCTGCTGCTGCTGCTGATGATGATGATGATGCTGATGCTGATGATGTTGCTGCTGCTGCTGCTGATGGTGATGGTGATGATGTTGCTGCTGCAGCCTGCTGTGTAAGGACGGCACAGCTCCTAGCGCGCAGCTGGACAACACGTTCTGCAAGAGACCACTGGGCCCCGGAAGAGGCGCTGACGTCATGGGAAGTAGCGGTGAGGTTTTGGGCCACAACATGACGTCATGAGCCAGTCGTTCGGACATCAGCAGACTCTGCTGACGTCGGAGGTGGTGTTGGAAAAGGGCGAGAGGGTGAGGGAGGGTAGGAAAGGGGGGGAAGAGACCGTGGAGTTTGTTGGAAGAGGGTTGGAAAGAGGCCGTGTTGTTGTTGTTGTTGTTGTTGTTGTTGGGTGGGAGAGGAAAGGCGGCCATGTTTTCAGGAGAGTGGATGGGGGTCATCCGTTTGTTGCCGGGGTCATGACTGAAGCTGCCTGTGTCAACACGGGCCTTCTTTGCATTGGCGTCCCTCTGGGAAACAGCGCAGACAGGTGTTTTCATACGGGCAGGTGTTGTTGTGTTCTGACAGACAGGTGTTGTGTTCAGACAGTCAGGTGTTCTTGTGTTCAGACAGGCAGGTGTTGTGTTCAGACAGGCAGGTGTTGTGTTCAGACAGACAGGTGTTGTTGTGTTCAGACAGGCAGGTGTTGTTGTGTTCAGACAGGCAGGTGTTGTTGTGTTCAGACAGGCAGGTGTTGTGTTCAGACAGGCAGGTGTTGTGTTCAGACACACAGGTGTTGTGTTCTTCAGACAGTCAGGTGTCGTGTTGTTCAGACAGACAGGTGGTCTGTTCTCAGTGGCAGAGTGGTCAACGTTCTCTGTCTTGGAACAACTTTGAGCAGACATCTGTCTTTCCGTGGCATCATTCAAGCAAACAGCTTTCTCTGTGACAATATCAAAGAAGTTCTCAGAGCAAGACTGGAAGAGGGAACCTTTCCTGCCATGAGCGTGTACAGACATTTCTTTATCAGAATCCGTCTGAAACACAATCCGCTCAGAGTGAGAGTTCCCACAGAAAGAAATGATTCTGTTCTCAGAGCTAGTAGCGTCAAAAGAGATTCTGTTGATGTGTTCTTCTTCATGGAAGGAAGAGGCCTTCCTAGCAGCGAGATGGAAGATGTTCTTCTGTTCCGAAGCAGGCTGGAAAAGTCTACCTCTCTTACAGCAAGTATGTGGAAGGTCTTCTTTCTCAGAGGCAGTCTTCTGGCAAAGACCCTGTGGCTCGTCCTCAATGCACAGAGGAAGGTTCTTCTTCTTCCTCTTCTTCTCACAGTCTTCCTGGAAGGGTCTTCCTTTCTCCTCAAACTGGGCGTGAAAGAGAACCACTCCTTCCTTCAGGGCTGTGTTGAGAGAATCCCCTTTCCCGGACAGAGACTGGCCATTCTTCATCTTCTCAGAGTCGTTGAGGACAGAATCATCTTTCTTAGAATCTGCATGGTAGAGAATTCCTTTCTCTGGAACAGCATGAAAAACAGGCCCTTTTTCCAAGAAAGAAGGAAGACTGTTTTCGGAATCACTATGACGAGAAAATCGTTTTTCTGAATCAGGAAGGTAGAGATTTCCTTTGTCTGGGATGTTCCCATAAATCACTCCCTTTTCACTATGACAAGAAACCCGTCTTTCTGAATCAGAAAGGTAGAGATTTCCTTTGTCTGGGATAGTCCCATACATCACCCCCTTTCCAGGAAGGAGAGTTTTCTCCTCGTGGAAGGAAAGGTCTTTGTCAGAACCAGCGGTCATCAGGGGAATCCCCTTGGCGAGGGAAGAGTGGACAGCAGAGGAGTGTGTGTCCAGCAGCACGCTCGGGAGGGGAGGGGGGGTGAAGGGCAGGCGGAGGTCCAGACAGCTCCTGGGCAGAGGTAGCGAGGCCGGGAGGAGGACGGGGTCCGTGTGTGGGTGTCCTTGACATTGCAGAGGTAGCGGTATAGGTCTGGAAACACAGACACATACGCACACGC
>CM060335.1:1601696-1619823 GCA_030674155.1 Stramonita haemastoma
GCACAATTTGATTCCTGAAGCTTATTGCATGTTTAAAAGCCAATACTTTCGAACAATTTGGTTCCTAAAGCCTATCGCTTTCTTTAAAAAAAAACAAAAACAAAATTAGAACAATTTGATTCATATAAGCTATTGTTTTATCAAAAACAAAAAAACTTGAAAAATTTGATTCATGAAGCCTTTTGCTTTATTAAAAACTAAAACTGAAACACAATGATTCATGAAGCCTTTTGCTTTAATAAAAACCAAAATTTCAACACAAGGATTCGTGAAGCCTTTTGCTTTATTAAAAACTAAAACTTAAACACAATGATTCATGAAGCCTAGAGCTTTCTTAAAAACAAAAACTTCAGTACAATGATATGACTCATTTAGCATAATACTTTGTTCAGAGCAAAAAACTTTAGTGCAGTTTGGGTCATAAAGCCTATTGCGAAAACCATAACTGGATTTTCACCAGCTTGCAAAAAAAAAAAAAAAAAAGCATCCACCAGATCAAAAGCTACCCAGCCACCCCCACCCCCCAAAAAACAACAACAAAAAAACCACAAACATTTCAAACCTATCCACAAACTGACGTCCTAAATTTAATACAATTATTTTCTTTAATTAAAAAAAAGGATAAGTTCAAAGTTACCTGTGCATTTACCTTGTAAACTGATAAATACACGTTATAATGAAACAAATGAGTAAAAATTAATAAATGAATAAAAGAATGAGTAGATAAATAAGTAAATAAGACAAACAAATAGGTAAGCTATTTGGTTAATTAATTGATAAAAAAAAATTAATAAAAACCCCACTATGTATTTGGTACGCTTACACGTGTGTAGGCATAAAATGTGTATTCTATTAGGTCGTTTTATGTCCTTATTCTTATTCTGCATTTTTTCATCGATTCCTTTATTTTCTTTTATTCCATGTTTCTTAGCCCGTTTCATTGACATACTTTCCATCCATGTGACAAAAACATACATCAACTGAAACTAACAAAAGTTAAAGCCTTTTTCATAACCAGGACTTCCCCTTCAGTCAAGAATGTATATCACCACACACACACACACACACACACACACACACACACACACACACACACACACACACACACAAAAACACAAACAAACAAACATGCACACACGCACGTGCCCACACACACAAACAAACAAACAAACGCATGCACACTCGTGCCCAAGCACACACACACACACACACACACACACACACACACACACACACACACACACACACACACACTAACCAACCCAAACCACCCACGCCGGAACAAACAAAAAAAAAGGAAAGAAATAGTTGAGATATTCATCATTTGAATAAAATGTTTTATTGTATGTCTGCACCGTCTGAACCCGTTTATTGCTCGCTTCTCTCGCTCTTCCTTCTCTCTCTCTCTCTCTCTCTCTCTCTTCTGTCTCTCTTCTCTTTCTCTCTCTCTCTCTCTCTCTTCTCTCTTCTCTCTGTCTTCTCTTTCTCTCTCTCTCTCTCTCTCTCTCCTCTTCTCTCTCTCTCCTCTCTCTCCTCTCTCTTCTCTCTCTCTCTCTCTCTCTCTCTCTCTCTCTCTCTCTCTCTCTCTCTCTCCTCCTCTCTGTGTGTTTCTGTGTCTCTGTCCCTCTGTCTCTGTCTGTCTGTCTGTCTGTCTCTCTCTCTCTCTCGCTCACTTACACATGCTTAGTCATGGCAATATGAGTGACAAGGCAAAAACAAAACAAAACAAAAAACACGACACCAGCAACAATAACAAAACCAGTCTGCATCATGGGAATATCCATTACAGGTTATCTGTGTGTTTTTAATTGAATTGAATTGAATTGAATTGAACATTTCTTTCAGACATGGTTCTGTGTCAATTACTGAATTAGCTGGCAAGCAATGACATGACAGAGTGTAGTAGGCCATAACTAAAATGACTTCATATTAAGAGGTTCCTTCGATGAGACTATAAACCGAGGTCCCGTGTGCGAAAGCACGCAGAACATCTTGCACACACGCTAAAACCCCATTCCGCTTTTCGGAAGAGTAGGTCATTGTGTGCCGGTGGGAAATGATGACAAAATGGACAAAATTTCATACACACGGGTACTGGATGTAAAAAGCACATGAGTGCTTATTCCATTATCCTTGAAATAAAAGAAAGAAAAAAAGAATAGACAGTACTACACTCCACATGCCGAAACATTACCACTACCACCACTAGCCACATCCATCTCTCTCCCCCCCCCCCAATCCATTAGACTGTTAGTGGTGGTCTGAGTGCTAGTCTTCAGGAGGAGATGATAAACCAAGTTACCAGAGTACAACATGCATTTAGTAAATGTATGAACAAGAGCAGCTGACAAGATGGACTAGTGGTCCTTTGCTCAAATTCTGTAAAAAGAAGCCACTCTCATAGGGTATACTCACAGACATTCACACACACATACATTCACACACACATACATTCACACACACATACAGTCACATGCACATAATTTACACACACATACACACACACACATTCAAACACACAAGTTCACACACACACACATTCACACGCACATACATTTACACGCACACATTCAAACACACACACACACACATTTACACGCACACATTCAAACACACACACACATTTACACGCACACATTCAAACACACACATTCACACACACACACACACACACACACACACACACACACACACACACACACACACACACACTACACACAAACATGCACTGAGAGAGTCAGACAGAGTTAGACAGACAGAAAGACAGACAGACAAATAGAGAAAGACAAATAGACAAGAGAGAAACTAAAACAAAATGGGTACAATGTCAGAAGATTTTTCTCTCCCTTTCCAAATAGGTAGGGTCCCTCTTTCAAAGCAGGTAGGGGTCCATACAGTTAAACATACTTGAAAGATATTTTTAAGTCCTAACATCAACACTACAGCAACTCTTATACTTTGATAAATGGTGGAAAACCCAAGACCTGAAGGTTAATAATGTCAGAGAATTCCACATGACTTACCTCAAGGGTGCATGAAGGTGTGAAGATGCTCCTTCCATCATTCCCCAGATATCTGTCCGTCAGGCTACATAATTATCACACACTACTGTCCAAATAAATGAAGAAATAAACAAAGAAGGAGGAAAAGAAGCAGAAGAAGACCTCATTCTCGTCATCAAAGTGGTAAGAGGTTGTTGTTGTGCCACTCTCAGCAACAACAACAACAACAACAACAACAAAGTCAGAGACGAAATATGGCCGACCAATAAAGAGTTCCCATACTTTGCACTGGATAGAAATGGATAAATCTTCCCTCCTCTTCAGGCTAGCATCCAAGATTATGAAGTTGCCCTCAAGGATCAAGAGATTTGTGTGACAAAACACCACCCCACCATCAGATAACTACCTAACCCTCCTCGCGACCTTTCTTCTCACCTTAATCAGGTTAACACCTGAGATTTTCTCCCTACGGGCTAGGTTTCAACCAATGGAAACTCTCTTTTGTACACCACGTGATATATGCAAATCAGGGGGTGGGGTGGTTTACCGTAGTGGGCGGGGCTTGTTACTGACAGGTGACAGTCGGGAAGAGGGAGGGGCGGGTCGGGGGGTGCGTTTACGTTGCCCACAAGATGCATTGCCGAGCCCGGCCCTGTTTGTCAATAAGATGTGAAAAGTCAAGGAGGCTGGAGATAGATGGTGGCACCTTTGGTGAAATTAGTGGCCTTTGCCGCACTGTCTTAAAACTCAATTAAACTGTGGACTGGGGGGACGGTTTTAATGACAGTGAACTCTTTTTCACCTTCACATTAAGCTCTTAACCAAAACAGGAGGACTTAATCTTTGATGCACAGAGAGAGAGAGAGAGAGAGAGAGAGAGAGAGGGAGAGAGAGAGAGAGAGAGAGAGAGAGAGGAGGAGGAGGGGGAGGAGGAGGACAGAAACAGTATAAATGAGAGAGAGAGAGAGACAGAGACATAGAGAGAGAGATCACAGGAGGACAAAAACAGTATGAGAGAGAGAGAGAGAGAGAGAGAGAGAGAGAGAGAGAGAGAGAGAGATCACAGAAACACAATAAGGAAATAAGGAAAAAAGCTTGTCTTTATGTTGACTCTTTCACAGTGACCTTCATGGAAGGAAAATTAGCATCTGGTCCTGTCGCAACTTGTCTCTTTAAAACCTCTGGATGTTTTAATTTGGGCGACCATAACTTTTTCAAATCTGGTTTAGAAGTCGGGAGAACAACATTCAAACCCAGGAGAATAGAAAATGGCTTTTTGATTTAAAAATAAGAAAGAAAGAAGACAAAGTACACGTTGTTAGTCTCTCGACTGATGCATTTTTAGTATTTGACAGTATCTCATGACATCATGATTAATCTGCACTCCCTAATTTAGATCTGGTTGGACTATTCTATGCAAAAGAGCTTCAGTCAAAGAAGAATTTTATTAAAATAACCTTGCTTTTGCGTATGTTTGCCACAAACAAAGAAAAATAGCTCAATTAGGCCTACCCCCTTGCTTTTGTCCAATATCTTTGTTTACTCTTTGTCTTGAAGCAAATTACATTGAGCATAGGTTTTTTTGTAGAAAAATTGTAGGGCCTAGTTAGTCGATTGCGAGAAAAGTCCTTTTGGTAGTGGTACTATCTTATAATAGTAAAACTTTTGCCATAAGTTGCGCATTTTGTTAGGCAAAAATATAAAAGTTAGGAAAAATAAAGGGTAAAAGGTGAAGTTTGAAAAATGTGAAACTAAAACAAAAGTGAAATAAAGACTTTTGGGAACAAACACCTTGAGGTGACGCTTGCGTTTGTTTCTTTTTTGTGGTTTATATATATATATATATATATATATATATATATAATATAGAGAGAGAGAGAGAGAGAGAGAGAGAGAGAGAGAGAGAGAGAGAGAGAGAAGAGAGAGAGAGAGAGAGAGAGAGAGTTTGTATTCATTTTTTCTTTATTTAAGTAGATTTTACGAGAAATCAAACGTTTTTTTTCAAATTCCTCAATCTGTCGTTTTGTGTACAAATTTGTTTTACCCTAGATCTAGTCCCAAGTTAAAATAGAAGTGAAATCTTGAAATTTGCATGACATAATAAATATGATACAAAAATCAAACTAGAGCTATTTTTTTATCACCCACTCGTGGTATTACTTTTGTATTATCGTTTGTTTTGAGGGGGGAGGTATTGTACTGTTTCCCCAATTATTACATTGGTTTTCCCCGATGTCTAAAAGGATAGTCTTATTTCACTCATTTTCTTACACATTTCTTTGTTGCGAATAATTCAAATTTTCGCATGGAAAGTAATGAAATATCACAACAGGAGCGTACTATAGCAGTTAGAACGCATATCATGATATAAAAAAACAAAACGAAAAATTAAAAACAAACAACTCCTTTTTACTTTAACTGCACAGAAGATCAGCAAAATTCTTAATGGGACGTAATTTCTGTCTCCTGGACAGAATTATGTCCCATCCTATATGACACAGACCGCAGGGTGCCTCTTTGATCTATCTTTGTTTCTGCCCTGTCCCTTTCCCTCTCTGTCGCTTCTCTTGCTTACTTTCTGACCAGCCAGTTCATTCTGCTTTCTTTTTTTCTCTTTTTTAACAAATCTTACGCATAAACAGTGTTCCCATAACCTATGTGGTCGTAGGGGAGTGAGATTTCAGATACTTCAGCTTCTCTAGGGGCCAGCATATTGTTGAGGGTGGCGCCCATCTCCTCTCCCTCGCTGCTTTACCTTCCCTGACCTTAAAGAGGGCAGGTACCCATTTACAGCTGGGTGAACTAGGGGACTGTACTGAAGCCAAGGCGCACGAACCATCACCCATTCCACAAGGCTTCCACTCTCAACCTTGCTAAACCCTAGCTTGGGGACGGAATAGCTCAGTGGTCAAGGCACTTGATTTTTCCAAGCTAAAGTTAAGCAGCATCGAGCGTGGTTACCAATTGCATGGGTGACCGTTTGCGCGCCTTGGCTTCAGCACAGTCCCCCGGTTCACCCATCTGAAAATGTGTATACCTGTCCTCTTTAGGGTCAGGGAAGGTAAAGCAGCGAGGGAGAGGATATGGGCGTCGCCCTCAACATGCTGGCCCCTAGAGAAGCTGAGGTCTCTGACGCCTCGCTCCCCTACGACTACATAGGTTATGGAACACCTTTACCTTTTGCCTTTTTAGCATGGGTACAGCCATCCTCCAACGCTGGACAGAATACTGTGAGGGATTGTATAACTACCCACTACGCCCAGATACCAACATAGTTTCCAACAAACCCCCTGAACACCAAGATAAAGACCCACCAATACTAAGGTGTGAAGTAGACACAGCTATTAAACAATTGAAGAAGGGGAAGTCCCCTGGAATCAATAACATCTCAGCTGAACTCATAAAAAATGGAGGGAATGAAACAGCAAGGCGATTCACAGATCTTTGTCAGAAGATCCACGACACCAAAGAATGGCCAAAAGAATGGACACAGTCTCTTGTAATACCCCTGCCAAAGAAAGGAAACCTCAAGCAATGCCAGAACTACAGAACCATCAGTCTCATAAGCCATCCTAGCAAGATCATGCTGCAGGTAGTCCTCAACAGACTGAAAAACCAAGCAGAAAAACTCCTGGCAGAAGAACAAGCGGGCTTTAGACCAAAACGCAGCACAATGGAACACATTTTCAACCTGAGAATTCTGATAGAGAAGCATCTCCAACACCAAAAAGACTTGTACCACAATTTTATAGACTTCAAAAAGGCCTTTGACAGGGTATGGCATGACGGCCTCTGGCAAGTACTCAGGCACTTCAAACATTGACAACTGCCTAATTGAAGTCATCAAGGCTCTGTACGAGAATGCAAGAAGTGCAGTTTTCATGAACAATCACGTGGGCGAGTTCTTCAAGACCACGGTTGGAGTCCGCCAGGGCTGCCTTCTCTCACCTGTACTCTTCAACCTCTTCCTCGAAAACATCACGACAGAGACACTGCAAAACCACCACACTTCCATCTCCATTGGTGGAAGACCCCTTTGCAACCTCAGATTTGCAGATGACATTGACCTCATGGGCAGCAGCAAACAAGAACTGCAAATCCTCACAGACAGTCTAACAGATCGAGCGAGCGCATACGGCATGGAGGTCAGTACAGAGAAATCGAAGATCATGGTCAACAGCGCGAGTAATGACAGCACGGAAATAAAGATGAATGGAGAAATATTGGAAGAGGTGAGCCAATTCAAATACTTAGGCTCCATCCTAACAAAAGATGGCACATCAAACAATGAGGTGAAAGCTCGCATTGCAACAGCAACATCTGCTCTAGTCAGACTCCAGAGGATCATCAGAAGCAACAACATCAGCTTCTGCACCAAATACCACCTCTACAAATCCCTCGTGATATCTATCCTCCTATATGGCTGTGAATCATGGACTCTGACAGTAGAGTTAGAGAGAAGAATCCAAGCATTCGAGAACAAGTGCCACAGAAGACTCCTCAAAATATCATACAAAGAACACAAGACCAATAACTATGTGAAAGAAGAAATCAAAAAGCGTGTGGGCCCCCAAGAGCCTTTGCTCTCCACCATAAAGAGGAGAAAGCTGATGTGGTTTGGTCACACCACAAGACACAACACCCTAGCAAAAACCATCTTGCAAGGAACAGTCGAGGGCAAGAGAAGAAGAGGCCGCCAAAAGAAATCATGGGTTGACAACATCAAAGACTGGACCGCCCAACCCCTGCAACGCCTCCTACTAGCCACACAGGATCGTGAAGCATGGAAAAAGATCTCCGTTGCGTCTTCTCTCATGTCCCCCCTACGTCCTTTGGGACATGGGACTGAGTGAGTGAGTGAACAGCGAGTGCTCTGACCACTGAGCTTTCCCACACCCTGCCACAGGATCTTTAATGGATATGGATGTAAGTGAAGAGCACAGGCGGTACAGATGAGATCCTTCCCGAGACTCCTTGGCATCTCCTACAGAGACCACATCAGTCACGAAGATGCGCGTGACAGAATCCAGCAAACCATTGGTCCCTGCGAAAATCTTGTTATCAATCGTAAAGAAGCGTGAACTTAAATGGTACAGGCATGTCACATGATCAAAAGGACTTGCAAAAACAAAAATACAAGGCACTGTCCAAGGAGGAAGAAAAAGAGGCCGACCAAGGAAGAGATGGGAGGACAACATCAGCGAATGGACAGGCATAGAACTCAGCCAAATTTTTGAGAAAGGCAGAACAGAGAGAGGAATGGAGGGAACTTGTTGTCAAGTCTTAAGGGGTGCCCCCACGGTCGCCAAAATCATAGATAATAGATAGATAGATAGATAGATAGATAGATAGATAGATAGATAGATAGATAGATAGATAGATAGATAGACGTGATATTCTGCACGTGCACTCACTATGTACAGACTGTCAGAACATGTTGATCCGAACAGGCGGATCGGGGGTCTAGAGGAAATGCATAGCTGCCTAGAAAGCGAAAAGTCCGGGTTCAAATCGTGTGGTGGTTCAATCCCCGTTGTTCCCGAAACGTTTCCCCCATCCACTAGACCATGAGTGATCGTCTGGGTGCTAGTCTTTCGGATGAGACGATAATCCCAGGTCCCATGTATAACACGGATTTAGAGCACGTAAAAGAACCCACGGCAATAAGAGAGCCGTCCCTGGCAACATTCTGTAGAAGAAAGCCACTCTGACAGGGAAACAAATACAGTCGCAAGACAGAAAAAGAAACAAAAATAATGGGTGGCGCTGCTATTGTGGCGACGCGCTCTCCCTGAGGAGAGCAGCCCGAATTTCACGCGAAGAATGTCGTGACTGAAAGAAGTACACAATACAACACAACACAACACAACACAATACAATACAAAACAACACAACACAAAACAACACAACACAACACAACAAACAACGCCAACACAACCACAATACAACACAATACAATACAACACAACAGAACACAATACAACACAACAAATACAACAGAATACAACAGAATACAACAAATACAACAGAATACAATACAATACAATACAATACAATCAATACAAACAATTCAATACAATACAATGTCATTCATCCTTCTCTCGAACTGTAACTGATGAGGTGAGAGACTTTGACGGGAGAGAAGAGAGAGAGAGAGAGAGAGAGAGAGAGAGAGAGAGAGAGACTCACATCACACACTCTTACTCCTCCCTCTCATGCTACTGAAACCCCTGAAACCCACTCCCTCCCTCCCTCTTCACACTCCCAAGGCTAGTACCCCGCCCTCCCTTCCAATAGCTGGTTGTCCACAGCTCGTTAAAAACGATCCGCTTTCGGGGTTTAGTGGCTACTACCTGTACATGTCTGGTCAGCAATATTGTGGATCATGTGGTTTTTTTGGTCACTCCTCTTGCCCACACTGGATCTCCCCTGAGCCTTCGAACAAGGAGTGGTGAGACTGATATGACTGAGGTAAAGAAAAAGAAGAAAAAGGCGTGTCTCTATGAAGATTATTCCGTTTTCGTGTCATGTTGTTTTATAGTCTTGCCGACCACCACGAAAACTATATTTATCAGGGCTGGTTGTCAGCTCTTTCAGTTTTAAGTGGCTTCAGTAACATTCACTTCAAGTTCTAAAAGGATACTTTCTGATACTTTTAAAATATTCAACACCTTCACCGTACAAAAAAGGACAACAACAACAACATTAAATTACACAATATGTACATGAAAACCATATCAGGGCTGTCACCTCATTTAGTTTTCTGTGGCTACAGTAACATTCACTTCAATTTCTAAACGGATTTTTCCTAATACTTTTAAATATTCAATACCCTCAATCTAAAAAACCAAAACAAAAAAACACACCACAAAAAACCAAAAACAACAAATGACACAAATATCTACATTATGTCATTTCTTAAGGCTAAAAAAAAACACCGAAAAAACAAGACTGTGCTAAAAATGCCAGCCATTTTGTTTGATTTCTCATCCCCATTACATTAAAAAAGGGGGGAGTTTTAAAAAAGATAATGAATACTTCAAAGTACAAAAATATACATAAAACGCCATATGTGCAAAAAAACACTGCAAAAAATGAACATCCTGTGCCCATCCCATTTTTCTTAATATCACCATGTACCTGGTCGCCAGAACAGAACAATACAGATAAAAATATTAATGTGATATAATGGAAAAAAAAAGATTATTTGGAAGATTTGCTTAAAAAAACAAAAAAAACGAGGGAAGGTGGACTAGGAAGGCAGAAAATGAGCAAGAGAGATGACAGAACTGTGAGGGAAAAGACAGAAACAAAGAGAATGATAGAGAAGAGGAAATTTCTGGCACCAAGATTCCATAAAACGGGGATGTCTATGAAGATACTGCCGCATTTCAGATAACAGTGTTTGTCATGATTAATGTCAACAAAAGACAGAGGAGACACAGACAGACACAGACAGACAAACAGAGATAGGGACAGAGACACAAAGAGATACAGAGGTATTTGTCACACATTAACTAAATACCGAATTAAGAAATAGATCTAGCTTCTTCCTCTACTACTTCGTATTCTTCGCATTCTTCCTCGCATTCTTCTTCTTCGCATTCTTCTTCTTCACATTCTTCGCATTCTTCTTCTCCTGTACAGCCTCATTTGCATTCTTTGCATTCTTCTTCTTCTTTGCATTCTTCCTTTTTGCTTTCTTCTTCTTCTTTGCATTCTTCTTCTTCTTTACATACCTTGCATTCTTCTTTACATTCTTTGCCTTCTTCTGTACATTCCGTACATTCTTATTTACATTCTTTGCATTGTTCTTCTTTGCATTCATCTTTGCATTCCTCTTCTTCACATTCTTCTTCCTCCTCTTCCTCTTCTTCTTCCAATCTGCTGGAAAACATTGTGGCATTACACTTATCTATCTATCCCTTAGTCTGGCGACGGTGGGGGCACCCATGAAGACTTGACAACCAGTTCCCTCCATTCCTCTCTTTATTCTGCCTTTCTCAAAGTTTTGTCGAGTTCTAGGCCTGTCCATTCGCTGATGTTGTCCTCCCATCTCTTCCTTGGTCGGCCTCTTTTTCTTCCTCCTCGGACAGTGCCTTGCTGTATTGTTTTTGCGAGTCCCTTTGATCTTGTGACATGCCTGTACCATTTAAGTTTACGCTTCATTACGATTGATAGAAGGTTTTCGTAGGGATCAATGGTTTGCTGGATTCTGTGGCATTACATACAGATTCGATTATCAGCTACTTCTATGTCTTTAAGTGATGTGCTATAGCCTAGGTCTCCGCAGATCATTCCTCTCTGCGTGCTGCTATACTATTCGCCCGCCCTATGTCCTGTTCTTCTTCACATTATTCGCATTCTTCTTCTCCTTTGCATTATTCTACTTCTTCTTGTATGCATTCTTGTTATTCTTTTTGCATTATTCTTTGCATTCTTCTTTTTTTTGCATTCTTTCTTCTTCTTCTTCTTCTTCTTCTTCTTCTTCTTCTTCTTCTTCTTCTTCTTCTTCTTTCTTCTTCTTTCTTCTTCTTCTTCTTCATCTTTGCATTCTTCTTCTTTGCATTCTCCTTCTTCTTTGCATTCTTCTTCTTCTTTGCATTCTTCTTTGCATTCTCCTTCTCTTTGCATTCTTCTTTGCATTCTCCTTCTTCTTTGCATTCTTCTTCTTCTTCTTAGCACTCTTTTACATAAAAAAACAGCAAAAAATCCTGTCAAAAAAAATCAGGAACCAATCAAAACAGAAGCAAAATCCAGAACTAATCTCATCATTCACCTCTCTCTCTCTCCTCTCTCTCTCTCTCTCCTTCTCCTCTCTCTCTCTCTCTCCTCTCTCTCTCTCTCTCTTGCCCCCTCTCTCTCTCTGCCTTGCCCTCTCTCTCTCTCTCTCTCTCTCTCTCTCTGTCTCTCTCTCTGTCTCTCTCTGTCTCTCTCTGTCTCTCTCTCTCTCTGTCTCTCTCTGTCTCTGTCTCTGTCTCTGTCTCTCTCTGTGCCTCTCTCTCTCTCTCTCTCTCTCTCTCTCTCTCTCTCTCTCTCTCTCTCTCTCTCTCTCTCTCTCTCTCTCTCTCCTTTTGTTTGTTTGTTTATTTTTGTTAGATAGATGGCTTGACTAAAAATAGCGAATTTATTGCTTACTCAATGTACCCTCTGGAAACAAAATTTTTGAATTGAATTGAATTGAATTGAATTGAATTGAATTGAATTGATTTGATCTCTCTCTCTCTCTCTCTCTCTCCTCTCTCCTCTCTCTCTCTCTCTCTCTCTCTCTCTCTCTCTCTCCTCTCTCTCTCTCTCTCTCTCTCTCTCTCTCTCTCTCTCTCTCTCTTGCCCTCTCTGCCTTGCCCTCTCTCTCTCTCTCTCCTCTCTCTCTCTCTCTCTCTCTCTGCCTTGCCCCCCCCCCCTCTCTCTCTCTCTCTCTGCCTTCCCCCCCCCCCTCTCTCTCTCTCTCGTCTCTTGGAAGTTGTTATTATTATCAAGCGAAACCAGGGATGGATACCCAAGGGTTAGGTTTTTATGCCCGCTTTGATTGCCGTGCGAGTCTTCGTGGAGCAGGTACCAAGCTGTCAGGATCTGTTTTCACGGCCTTGTGACTACCCCCCACCCCCACCACCCCCCCCACCCCCCACCACCACCCCACCAACCCCAACCCCAACTATCTTTCACACCTCGCCTCTCCATCCCTTTGCGTTTAAGGGCCCAGTGGACCCTCCCTGTCAGCTGTTTTATGGGCGAGGGTTTAAACTTTAAGTAGGGCTTTAGCACTCTTTGCGACGTTTACATCTTCTTACGATCCCATAATAGAAGGACAACTAAAACGCACGGGCGGTGTTTTTCTGAGGAGCGTCTGAAAGGAGGAATGGGAGGGGGTGGGTTGGGTTGGGGTGGGGTGAGGGTGGGGGAGAGATGATGATGATAGGATGGTGTTTGGGGTGGGGTGGGTGGGGTGGGTGGGGTAAGAGGGGGTTGGGGGGGAAGGAAGAAGACGGAAGAGGAGGGGTAGGGGTGGGGTTGGGGATGTGGGGGAGAGGAGGGAGAGGGAGATGTGTTTGTCTTCTTTTTTTTCTTCTTTTTTTTAGTGAAGTGTACGTAAAAAGTAGCGATTCAATATGTGTTTATTTATTTATTTATTTATTTATTTATTTATTCTTTATGTCGAGGATAATGGAATAGGCACTCGTGTGTTTTTTACATCCAGTCCCCGTGTATATGCAGTTTTGTAAATCTTGTCATCTATTCCCTCGGGCACACAATGGTCTACTCTTACGAAAAGCGGAACAGGATTTAACGTGTGCACAAGATGTTCTACGTGCGTTCGCACACGGGACCTCGGTTTATAGTCTCATCCGAAAGACTTCTGGGGAGAGTGGAGTCGGCAATGATGCTAACTCCAGAGAAAAAAATCCCTCGAATGGGAATCGAACCGGGGTCGTCAAATTGCGAGCGCAATGTTCTGACCATTAATCTATCCGTCCCGTCCTCTGTTTGACCTCCAGTGTATTGCAATGGTCACGATCTCCCCGTCACTCTCTGTGCTCGGCCAGTCATCTGCCTTGTCTCCAGCCTAAATACAGTATGGCCGGGCACGCTTTTAATAAGACGGACTATAGGGACCGAGTAAGCAGCAAGAGTGTGTAACCATCCAACTCTCAGTTTCTGTATTAGTTCGTTAGTTTCTGGCTAACCTTTGTCATCTTCTTTAAAAATTCTTTTTCTGCCCTTTTTTATTTCGAGGATAATGAAATAAGCACTCATGTGCTTAAAATTTTTTTTTTTTTTACATTTAATCCCTGTGTATATGCAGTTTTGTAGATGTTGTCATACGTTCCCACTGACACACAATGGCCTACTCTTTTTCTTATGTCCTCTAACCAGCACGAAATGGCCTACTCTTTCAAAAGGCGGAACGGGGGTTTTAACGAGTGCACAAGATGTTGTACATACGTTTGCACATGGAGCCTCGGTTTAGGATAGTCTCGTCCGAAGGACTTTGACATGCAATTAGATTTTCTGACTGGGAAGAAAGGGCAAGGCCGGGATTCGAACCAAAAACCTCACGGTTTAACTTGTTAGGCGATTAAACGTCTTAACCATCCTGCCACCTACCTTCTTAGCCATCATATGATCGATAGTGGTGTCCCTAAAAAAGCTGAGGGTAAAGGTGTTCCATCACCTAGGCGGTGGTAAGGGAATTCTCAGCTTCTCTAGGGGCCAGCATATTCAATCTCCTCTCCCTCGCTGCTTTACCTTTTTGTATTTTCTACCACTGTATATTACAGCAGATTTCTCTGCGTGAAATTCGGGCTGCTCTCCCCGGGGAGAGCACGTCGCCACAAGTGCAGCGCCTACCCATTTTTTTTCTTCTTTTTCCTGCATGCAACTGTATTTGTTTTCCTATCAGAGTAGCTTTTTTCTACAGAATTTTGCCAGGGTCAACCCGTTTGTTGCCGTGGGTTCTTTTACGTGCGCTAAATAGTGATGTGTAACACACGGGACCTCGTTTTATCGTCTCATCCGAAAGACTAGCGCCCAGACCACCACTCAGGGTCTAATGGATGGGGAAAAAGTTTTGGGCCCAAACGGGGTACAAACCACCGCACACTCCGACTGAGACTTTTTGCTTTCTAGGCAAGGCGCGTTACCACCTAGACCACCGATCCACCGACCCTAAAGAGGGCAGGTACTCATTTACAGCTGGGTAAACTGGGGGACTGTACTGAAGCCAAGGTGCGCAAACGGTCATCCATCCAACCGGTAACCACGCGCACGCTCGATGCTGCTTAACTTTCGAACTTGGGGAAAACGAGTGCTCTGACCACTGAGCTATCCCGTCCCCACAATAAAAACAAAAACAAAAACAAAGACGTTCCTTGTGCTTCAACCATTTCCAATCAGAATTGGAGCTACAAAGACGATGCAGTAATAACTAGATTATCTCAGGGATAGCCGCTTTAAAAGTTGCTGGTGTGTATGAAGAAATTTTTGAGTAATTGACGCTTGGCCATAGAAATGAATTTGTGTCGTCATACATATGGGGACAGGATAGCTCAGTGGTCAGAGCGCTAGCTTTCTATTCCCCAAACTAGGTTAAGCAGCGTGGTTACCAGTTGGATGGGTGACCATTTGCGTGCCTTAGCTTCTGTACAGTTCCCCCAATTCACCCGGCTGTAAATGGGTACCTGCCCTCTATAGGGTCAGGGAAGGTGAAACAGCGAGGCAGAGGAGATGGGCGCCGGCCTCAACATGCTGGCCTCTAGAGAAGCTGGGGTCTCTGATGCCTCGCTCCCCTATGACCACACAGGTTATGGGACACCCTTACCTCACCTTTTTACCATTATACTGTTTATACACCGAAACACATTTGTTATGTAGCGTTTTCATTCATTCATTCATTCTTTCATTCATTCATTCATTCATTCATTCATTTCTCTCTCTCTCTCTCTCTCTCTCTCTCTCTCTCTCTCTCTCTCTCTCTCTCTCTCCTCTCTCTCTCTCTCTCTCTCTCTCTCTCTCTCTCTCTCTCTCTCTCTCTCTGTGCGCCGCGCGCGCGTGCGTGCGTGTGTGTTGTGTGTGTGTGTGTGTGTGTGTGTGTGTGTGTGTGTGTGTGTGTGTGTGTGTGTGTGTGTGTGGTGTGCGTGTGTGTGTGTGTGTGTGTGTGTGTGTGTTGACCTCCCCGGCGCAAGAACAACTCGCCACAAAACCCTCCAATAAGTTTAATGGCAACGTCCATCACACACACACACACACACACACACACACACACACACACACACACACACACACACACACACACACACACACGACACAACACACACACACACACACCACACACACACACACACACACACACACACACAACACAACACACACACAAACACACACACAACACACACTACAACCACATACACACACACAACCCCCCCCCCCACACACACACCTCCCACCACCACCACCACCCTTCCCTTCCCCCCCCTCCCCCCCCCCCTCACCACCACCCCACCCCCTCTCACAAAACGAACCGTCACGCCAACCCTTGCTGACACCTTCAAGGGCTATAAACACCCCGCAGATCATATCAGCCTATAACCCTGACGTGACTACACGGGTACATAACCACCCGGAATAATTCTCCGTGATCCGGAGAGGCTCTCGGATATCCGTTTTATGTGCGGTCTAAAAGCTCCGAGTTTGCTGGTGGGCCGGGGGGGATAAAGTTTCAGTGGGGGGGGGGGGGAGGAGGGGAGGAGGGACTGGAGAGAGAGAGGGAGAGAGAGAGAGAGAGAGAGAGAGAGAGGGGGGGGGAGAGGAGAGAGTTGATTGATTTGATTTGATTTGATTTATTGAGAGAGAGAGAGAGAGAGAGAGAGAGAGAGAGAGAGAGAGAGAGAGAGAGAGAGAGAGAGAGAAGAGAGAGAGAGAGGAGGAGAGAGAGAGAGAGAGAGAGAGAGAGAGATTTGATTTGATTTGATTTGATTTGATTTATTCTTATATATCGAGGATAATGGAATAAGCACTCATGTGCTTTTTTACATCCAGTCCCCGTGCGTATGCAGTTTTGTAAATGTCATCTGTTCCCACCGGCACACGATGGCCTACTCGGAACTCGGAAAAGCGGAAACAGGATTTAACGTGTGCGCAAGATGTTCTGCGTGCGTTCGCACACGGGGCCTCGGTTTAAAGTCTCATCCGAAGGGAGAGAGAGAGAGAGAGAGAGAGAGAGAGAGAGAGGAGAGAGAGAGAGAGAGAGAGAGAGAGGAGAGAGGTGTGTGTGTGTGTTGTGTGTGTGTGTGTGTGTGTGTGTGTGTGGTGTGTGTGTGTGTGAAAAAGTGTGTGTGTGTGTGTGTACGTGTGTACGTGTGTGTGTGTTGTGTGTGTGTGTGTGTGTGTGTGTGTGTGTGTGTGTGTGTGTGTGTGTGTGTGTGTGTGTGTGTGTGTAACAGTGTGTGTGCGTGTGTTATTTATTTATTTGATTTATCTATTTATTTATTCATTCTTTTATATTGAGAATAATGAAATAAGGAAAAACCTCTGTGTGTGTGTGTGTGTGTGTGTGTGTGTGTGTGTGTGTGTGTGTGTGTGTGTGTGTGTGTGTGTGTTCTTCTTCTCATTGGTTTAATGTCCGTTCACTACAAGGTGATTTAGACAATGATACATTCACGTTAAGAATGCACTGAAAAGGGGATGAGGGGAAAAGTGAAAGGATACAGAATATGATGGATGATGATAAATTTATACAATTTCATTTATAGTAACTGACCTACTGGTGACTGGCAAATACTTTCTGCAACTGATACTAGGACATGCGACTCGGAATCATACAGAACACTTTGGATATTTCCGTATTTTTTCCTTAGATCTATCCCTTTGCTTTTATACGAGGCAATGAGCACAGGGCAATCAAACAATATATGATGGACTGATATAATAGCAGAACAGTGCAGAAAACATTTTTTGAATATTTAGTTTTCCAAGCATTTAGACGTAATTTATGAATTATGATTTCTATATTTCGTGGGCAACACAAACGATTTAAGTGAAATCTAAAAAACTTTGAATATACAGAGTTTGCAAGAATTGAAATAATTTCAAATGATGATAAACGTAGACCTATACTATTAATCATTATGTCACTTGTACATTCTGAAGCACCGCGTTTTGCCAGAGAATCTGCCAATTCGTTCCAGTAAAGACCGCAATGTGATGGCACCCAGCAAAATTTTATCCCTATACCTTTAGAAACAAGAGAATGCACAAGGAACTTGGTTTCAAAAATAACATCATTTCTCAATTTAGAGTCCCAATGTTTTAAAGCCAGTAAAACTGATTTTGAGTCAACACAAAAAACGACATTGTAAATCGCAAGAGAAATATTTGAAAGATAATTTAGCGCCATAAAAATTGCAAACAATTCAGAAGTGAATATTGTAAAACCTTTTCCAATACAAAAAGATCTTTTTACTTTGAAGTCGGGTATAACGAATGCAGCCCTGCACATGCCCGATTCTAAGACAGATCCGTCCGTGTATACTTTTAAGTGGTTTAAATACTGACAATTTATATGATTTTGAACCTCAATTTTGAGTAGATTTTGATTAGTGTCCTTTTTTTTTCTGAGTAGTCAGTAT
>CM060335.1:1619923-1632423 GCA_030674155.1 Stramonita haemastoma
AAACGAGAAAAGATATGCTAGAAGAAGAAAAAGCACGAGAATAGACTGGGTCGGTAGGAAATAAGCAAGTGGATAGAGCCAAAGGGAAAGTGAGAAAGAAAGCGAAGGGTAGAAAAGAGGGAATTTCTTGCAGAGCATTTCCAGAAAGTGGGGAAGCCCTTTATACTGAAAAGGGGGGGGGGATATGTTGACACAATGCATATGCATTTTTTTCAGGGTCAATAGGAGGAGGGATGCTAGAATTTTAGTCAAGACTGGGAGTAAGGGGGGGGGGGGGGGGGACAGGGGGAGCAGTAAATTGTTTTTGTACATAGGGATGAGAAAAGTGCATTTGAGAAAAGTTTATTTTTAAAAAAAAGTAGAGGGTGCCCGTTGTAGAATTTCCAACTATTAGACTAGGGGATGCATTAAAAATGATTTAAAGCAGAAGTGGGGGCACTGATGTTATAAGGAATTATTGGATAGTAATTGAAGTAATGTACTGTGAGACTGCACTGCAGAAAATAGACGTTAGTATGTTCGTGTGTTGTTGTGTGTGTGTGTGTGTGTGTGTGTTGGTGTGTGTGTGTTGTGTGTGTGTGTGTGTGTGTGTGTGTGTGTGTGTGTGTGTGTGTGTGTGTGTGTGTGTGTGTTCGCTCTCGCACGCTGTGTGTGTTGGAGTCAACGTGCTTAATAAAAAAAAAAAAAGCCGTTACTGAAATGACACGGATATGTTATCCGTGGGTGTAGAGGGTAGTCAAAAAAAAAGTAAATTGCTGAATTTGCAGCTGTAAAAAAAAAACTGACTTTAAAAAAATACTCGCCGTAAATTTTGAAAGGTAGAGCTGGAGGAAGTAGTGAGGTGTCGGATTTAAAAGCATTTTAGCACTTTTTCCAAAAAATATCACGTGGACCTCTTAACAAACTTGCATTAGGACAGGCAGGATAGCTCAATGATAAGAACTCATTGTAAATGGGTAGACGCCCTCTTTAGGGACAGGGAAGGTGAAGCAGCGAGGGAGAGGAGATGGTCGCCGCCCTAATATGCTGCCCCCTTGAGAAGCTGAGGTTTCTGATAACTCTCTTCCCAACGACCACATAGGCTATGGAACACCTTTACCTTTTTGTGAATTAGAAAAGGCATTGTACCGTTCATCTTTTTTAAATTTTTTATTCTTACTGGATAAAGTACAAGAAAAATGTCAGTTTCATTCTGTAACATGTGTAAGACAGCCGGCAACTTGTATTAGTATGTCCTGTTACCTTATTTCCTTCTTGCCTTTTACTTTGCCATAGGTCAGGGACATGTCCACTACCCAGGTCATAGCACTCCCAGCCCATCAGTAGACTACTCCATCTGCATCTCTCCCAGCAGTTTTTGATTCCCATTTTCAACACATGTAAACTTAAATCTCTATCACTTATTTTTTATGTGTTTTTGTTTTTCTCAAAATGAAAAAGAGCAACAGGATGGAGATCTGACCTTGTAATTAGACAAAACAAAACAACCTAAAAACAACGGAAAATCAATTAAAACCCCCCCCCCCCCCCCCCCCAAAAAAAAAAAAAAAGAAATAATAAATAACTGGAGACAAAGAGGGGTTGGAGTCCCCACTCAAGTTTTTTTTTTTTTTAATTAAGACTGGAGTGAAAGACTTTACTTTGATCAGTGCTCGTTGCTGCGTGATTTCTGGTCTGCTTTCTGGTATTGGTCCAACTTTTGTATTGTACGATCTGTTACGTATGCCTTTTCTGAAAGCATGAAGCTCCACCTGAATGTCTTTAGCAAAATTCCAATATAGCGAATGTTGTGAAATTCCGTAATCTTACTATTATACAATGCGGTACAGTTTTTGATGGGCTTTATTTATTTTTTTAATCAATCAGCCTGTCTTCTTGATTTTATTCTTCTACTCTCAACGATACCTGGGTTGTGTAAAACAAGGAAAATGGTTTAGCATGTGTGATTTGTTTAATTAATGGGTGATGGTAAACTGTTTACAATACTTGGCTCTATTTCAAGTCGAGTCAAGTCAAAATTAGTGTGTGTGTGTGTGTGTGTGTGTGTGTGTGTGTGTGTGTGTGTGTGTGTGTGTGTGTGTGTGTGTGTGTGTGTGTGTGTGTGCTTTAAACTGATTTGGCAAAGATGAATGTGCATTTTAGCACAGAAATTATATTTTACTTATTTTAATTTTTTTATATCGAGGATAAGTGGAATAAGCACTCTATGCATTTTCACAGCCAGTCCCCGTGTGATTCTAAGACAGTTTTGCGTAAAATCCGTATCTATTTAGTTCAATTAATGCACTCCCCTTTGTTTGCTCCCCCTTCCCCCTATATTACATACATCCTTCCAGGGTCAACAGTAGAGTTGTAGAGTATTAGAAAATATTTTAAAGTTGAAGCCGAGTTTTGGGTGCATTCTTTTAAACTGTATTGAACATACTGTTTTTCAAATAAGTTTACTACCAAGAAAACGTGAACTGAAACCCCCATTTGTCAGTAGCTTGTTAGACGTTTTGCTTTTGGGGTTGCAAGTTCCATCAATGGTTTCCTTGCTTTTGTTAGTACACTTAGTTAAAAACTGCTATATTTTGCTTCTAACCCAGTTAAGCTTGTTCTAGAATCCCAACTAGAAATGTACGAAGGCGTAGAAAATGTTTGTTGCCTATTTTGATTACCTATAATTTGTGATGATGAAGATGATGCATGTTCTTTTAGAGGACCAACAAAAAGTTGTTTGTTGCTAGTTTTGCTTCCATTTTACTGTATGTCATAACAGCTCTGTATAGAATGGATAAAATGAATAGATTAGAATGTTTAAACATAAGTGGTGAGCACACACCACAGGCACTTGACTTACGGACTGACTTTTTCCTTGAGAAAAATACCAGCTTTGCGCAGCTCTATCTTAGAACTTACAAGCTGATGATTTACACTTATTTATTTGTTTATTTATACTTTTATTTCGAGGATAATGGAATAAGCATTTATGTGCTTCTTTACATCCAGTCCCCGTGTGTATGCAGTTTTTGTAAATTTTATCATCGTTCCTACCGGCACACAATGGCCTACTCCTCCAGAAAGCGGAACATCTTTTAACGTTTGGGCAATATGCTCTGCGCGCATTCGCGCACGGGACCTCGGTTTATATAGTCTCATCCGAAAGACTTTTGGGGAGAGTGGAGTCAGCACTGATGTTAACTCCAGAGGAAAAATCCCCTTGAACGAGATTCGTACCCATATCAGCAGAACACAAGCGCATCTCTCTAACCAATAGACCATCTCTTTCAGGATGTCTGTGCCTTTTGGTTGTGAAGATAACATAACTGGAATCAAGAAGTGTCCTGTCATTTCCATGTTTTAAAAGCGTATTAGAATGAACCGATCATTTTGGTCTAATATTAGGATAGTGATAATTCAAAAGAAAGTCAGTTGGTCAGTCATTGTCACTGCTGGTCAGAGCATTGGGAAAAGCCTACCTCCCCCTCCAGCAAAAAAGGCTGGAGTTAGGGTTGGGTAGCCGGCTCGCAGCTGAAATAAAACGAAATGAAAAGGAAGTTTCAGAGATACTTTGAATACTTTGTATACTTTGTCAACACTGGATGAAAAGTGATACAAGGAAGCACCCAAACACGGGTGTTTGTGATTTTACTTGGCTGAGTTTATAACTGGCTGAGGTATTGTTAATTTTTTTGTGCTGATGTTCGAATACTGTTGTGGTATATATCCGTGATATGTTTACATGTTTACTCTTTTGTATGGCTTGTAACCTGCTTGAATTTCTCTCTGAAATATTAAGTGTTTGAATTGAAATTACGTGAAATATGAACAAAAATAAAACGAAAACTTGATCAATGTCTTTGTTCAGAGTTTCATTCATGAGTGACTTAGTTTACAAGTGTTTACAAGTGTAAAGTATATGCACAAGATCTCTGATATTTATACATAACACGTTTGATCTTTACTTCCATCTCTCTCTCTCTCTCTCTCTCTCTCTCTCTCTCTCTCTCTCTCTCTCTCTCTCTCTCTCTCTCTCTCTCTCTCTCTCTCTCTCTCTCTCTCTCTCCTCACTCTCCCCAAAAGTCCTTCGGATGAGACTTTAAACCGAGGCCCTGTGTGCGAACGCACGCAAAACATCTTGCGCACACGTTAAATCCTGTTCCGCTTTTCGTAAGAGTAGGCTATCGTGTGCCGGTGGGAACAGATATTTACAAAACTGCATACACACGGGGACCAGATAAAAAAAGCACATGATTGCTTATTCTGTTATCCTCGATATAAAAGAATAAAAATAAAATAAAATAAAATAAAATAAATAAAATAAAATAAATAAATAAACATTATATCTATCTCGATCTCTCCCTTTCCTAACATTTAAATACATCCAATCTAATTTTACACAAACTCTCTAGCCCATTCACAGAAAATGTCGAAATGCCTCTCGGAAATAAACATGCAAAAAAAAAATTGTAAAATATCCAAGTTCAAAATATCTTTTAAAATAAGAAGTAACACCAATACTCTGATATACGGAATTTGTATAACGAAACATATTGCTAAAAAAAAAAAAAAATCAAAGCGCTGGCATTTAACACGCGTAACATAAGAAAACTACGGACATGCAACAAATCACACAGAACTTTAACCAGTTTAAATACACTAACGAACGCACGCGCATGCACACAGGGGACCGGATGAAAAAAGCACATGATTGCTTATTCTGTTATCCTCGATATAAAAGAATAAAAATAAATAAATAAATAAATAAAATACACACACATACAGACAAGCACACACACCCATACCCACCCACCCAGCACCCCCTACCCCAACAGCACCCTCCCAACGCTCGTAAAAGAACCCACGGCAACAAGGGGGTTGACTCTGGCAAAATTATGTAGAAAAAAGCCACTCTGATAGGGAAACAAATAGTGGCATGCAGGAAAAAAGAAAAAAATGGGTAGGCGCTGCATATGTGGCGCACGCGCGCTCGTATGTGTGTGTGTGTGTGTGTGTGTGTGTGTGTGTGTGTGTGTGTGTGTGTCTGTGTCTGTGTGTGTGTGTGTGTGTGTGTGTGTGTGTGTGTGTGTGTGTGTGTGTGGCGACAACGACCCTGTACTCTGTTGTGGTGCATCATATTGTATATTATCATTAATATTATGTGTAAAAAGGGAAAGTCCCCAAATACCGAACTAATACCGAACAGCCGATTTCTCAAAAAACCGGATTTAACTGCTCAAATTTGATCATGCGAGATGGTGAAGAACCGTCCCTGGACGAAAAATAATGGCCGAAAAAAGCGGCCCACGAAAGCGCTGGAGTTATTTTATGATTGTTGGCCCCTCACTGCTGTTTATGACGTCAGAAAGTTTGGTTGTAGAATGGTTCTGAGATTCTTTTAGGGAAAACTTATGGTTTAAATAAATTATACGATCTATCTTCAAGTCAATAAAGTCCTTTTAAAAGCGATCACCTAAAGATTGTCTGAACAGGATATTTAAAGAAAGTTAAAGTTTAAATTACCCAACACCCCAATAGTTCAAATTCCGAACAGTGTTTGGTATTCGGACTCTTGTGTTCGGATTTTGACTCCATCTTTCTTTTGATTTTACTTTTCTACATTCTAGTTTCATCCTTATAAATTTATGGGTTTTGTACTTTTAGAATCGTTTTATCATATATGCATGTGGATCTATTATAGTCTTTGCCTAGTTTAGAGATGATGTGTTCTCAGTAAAAGTCTATAACATCAAATCATTCTGAAATCTTGATCATCATAGATAAACGCACAATCTCTCTCTCTCTCTCTCTCCCCAAAAATCCTTCGGATGAGACTTTAAATCGAGGCCCCGTGCGCGAACGCACGCAGAACATCTTGCACACATGTTAAATCCTGTCCGCTTTTCGTAAGAGTAGGCCATCGTGTGCTGGTGGGAACAGATGACATTTACAAAAACTGCATACACATGGAGACTGGATGTAAAAAAGCACAATAGTGCTTATTCCATTATCCTCGATATAAAAGAATAAATCAAATCTCTCTCTCTCTCTCTCTCTCTCTCTCTCTCTCTCTCTCTCTCTCTCTCTCTCTCTCTCTCTCTCCTCTCTCTCTCTCTCTCTCTCTCTCTCTCTCTCTCTCTCTCTTCGAGGTGTGTGTTGGTGTGTGTGTGTGTGTGTGTGTGTGTGTGTGGTGTGTGTGTGTGTGTGTGTGTGTGTGTTGTGCTAGAAGTGGTAGGTCTACAAGTCGTAGTAATGAATAGCGCTAATAATGGAGCATATATTGCAAAGCTATATGGACAACGGAATCACTGGCGTCAGCTATGGCAGGTGCCAAAGACGAGAGGCTTGGACTTCGAGCAGCTGCAAGAGATGACGGCGTTCCTCCCACCACAATGAAAGATGATAATTATTAACGGGAAGCACAAGTATACCACAGGTGATGTTAAGCACCCGGGAAGATCTTCAGTTCTTCCCCCAGCACTAGAAAAAGAACTGTTGACCATATTTTAAAATGTGAGGGCATGTGTTTGGCCTGACCAGAAAAATGTTATGGCCCTAGCATATGAGATAGCGACCAGGCACAACATTTCACATGTCTTTTATGACAAAAAAAAGACAGAAGGAAAAAGATGGCTGATGATCTTCTTGCAGTGACACCCCCAAACTTCAGTGAGGCAGCCGGAGTCTACATCAATTGCACGAGCACGGGGTTCAACACTGACAGAGTCTACAGGTTCTTTGATCTTCTTCGAGAACTAATTCAGACCAAAGTATTCAATAGGAAAACATGATAATGAAACTGGTGTTTCAACTGTCAGAAACGCTGCCAAAAGATTCTTGGACAAAAGGGCGACCATCAGATCGGGGCTATCTATCTCTAGTGGGGAGAGGGGAGTAAACACAAGTGTCGTGTGCTATGTAAATGCTGCTGGACACTGTGTTACATCAAAGTCCTTACAAAGGCAAACTTGAACTATCACAGGCAAAGGAAAACCTACAAAGAAAGAAAACCAAAGCCCAATGAAGAAAACAGAGAGAAACAGAAAACCAAAACCAAGAGGGCTAGATCCAGACATGTCAGTTATCAGCAAGAAGCGGACAGGTTCTGTTTTCTGTGGCAAGAACACACCTGTGAGGACTTATTATGACTCAGTGTACCATGTGCTTAACATGGGTTCATACAGAGTGTGCAGGAATAGCAGAGAGCCAGAAAGAGCATAAATTTTCTACGATTTCTGCCAGTCAAAATGACTGTGGAATGTGCTGTTTGGAATTTGGACTCCACTGTTCGGATTTAGGGAATGGGTGCTGTAATACCGAACATTTCTTTGACTTTTTAAAATTGAAATAATGCTACTTTACCTTAGCTTGGGGAAAGCGAGTGCTCTGACTGACCCCTGAGCTATCCCTTCCCCCAATGTTCACACACACACACGCACACACACACACACACACACACACACACACACACACACACACACACACACACACACACACACACACATACATATATATATATATATAAATATAAATATGTATATGATATATATTAAGCTATATATATGTACACACACACCACACACACACACACACACACACACACACACACACACACACACACACACACACACACACACACACACACACGATTCAAGATTTCAACAGCCCTTGACCCCCCAAAAAGATGACAATTTCCATCAACAAAAACATTTATAACACTGCTTGTGACAGAAATAGATTTTTTAAAAAGTAGTCAACCATTTCATCAGTTTCATTACACACACACACACACACACACACACACACACACACACACACACACACACACACACACACACATACACACACACAAACACACAACAACACACACACACACACACACACACACACACACACACCACACACACACACACACAGATACACAGCCCAGCCCAGCCCAGGGATGCACCTCACGAGTCACATATGGCCCTACATAACTGTTTGTCGTGACAGACACACAAAAAAGAATAACTCAATCAAACCTGCGGACAAAGCAGACAGCCCTATATAACACAGGCGGTGAGGCACACACACGCCTCTAGCGGTATATAACCGTCACCATGTCGATCCTCGTTGTGACAGTTTTCTATCGATCTTCAGACTTGTGAGGGAACTGACCACATGCTTGCGAACATAGGAGAAATCAGAGTTAGCTAAGATCAAGGCAAAAGACTTAAAGCTTTAGCTAAGAGGCCACCGCATCCAGACCATCCTTCTGTCGCCATGATGGACTGGGGCAGTGAAGGGGATCTGGATGATGCTGTTTGTTTGTTTGTTTGTCCGTCGTGTTCGACGATGACCTCCAAAACAGCAGAGGAGGCAGCTGCTGTTTCGGAAACTGGGCAGAAATTTGATTATAGTGGAGATGCCTTGTCCACAGTACACCCCCACTCTCTCGGCCAAGAGGGCTTAAGGACAGTCAGCGTTGGAGATGTTCTCCAAAGGCCAACTAGCCCCCTGGGCTGCAGTACATAAGGACTGTGCAAGTCAAGCCTCCTAGTCAGAGAGTCATAGTCGATCACTAAAGACTAAGCTGTAAAGTGGCATTCTATGAGTGGGAAAGAAAGCCACTGATCATACAGCCTCTCTCTTTGCTGTTACCCCCAGCATTAATGGTTTAATCAAGAACTGTGATAAAGCCACTGATCATACAGCCTCTCATTTTGCTGTTGCCCCAGCACCAATGGTTTAGCCAAGAACTGTGATAAAGCCCAGGTGTTGAAAGATCATTTGGGCTGCAACCATATTTTGTTTCTTGTTTTTGTTCAATGTGGTTATTTGTGTTGTGCCCAATCCCCTTCCCACTGTCCCCTTGTGAATGGGCTGAAAAAAGCTTAATCACAATAAACTATTGTCATTGTCTGTATATATATATATATATATATATATATATATATATATATATATATATATATATATATATATATATATATATATATATATATATATATATATATATATATATATAGTTAAAGTCTGTCCCGAGCCTAAGGCTCATCAAGCCGGTGCCTATCCCGGTTTCTGTGGCGTTAAGCGACTGAGAGTCATAAGACTCCCCCCTGGATAGGACGCCAGTCTAATATATATATATATATATATATATATATATATAATATATATATATATATATATATATATATATATATATATATATATATATATAGTGTGTGTGTGTGTGTGTGTGTGTGTGTGTGTGTGTGTGTGTTCCTCCAGCGTGAACCATTTCCAGTGTCGGTGTAAACCCCTCCTCTCTCCTTTTCTCTCTCTCTCTCTGTCTCTCTCGTTAGCCACACACACAGTATGTATGTATTTATACGTATAAACTGGAATATATGAATTACACACACACACACACACACACACACACACACACACACACACACACACACACACACACACACACACTGGAATATCTGAATTACACACACACACACACACACACACACACACACACACACACACACACACTGGAATATATGAATTAGACACACACACACACACACACACACACACACACACACACACACACACACACACACACACACACACACACTGGCAGCACAGCACAGCGCCAATCAACACTCCATCGCGGTTTTCTCAACCACGCGAGATCTCGACGTGAGGACGGGATGATGGATGAGGGGGGAGCAGACGACATCTCCCTCTGACGGTTAGACAGTGTACATTATTCACCTAGTGCGTCACACGCACAGAACTCAAAACCTGGCATTTGGCACAAAAGAGAGTCAGTGTGTACACGAAGACACTGTACACTCTTTATACAGAGGAATTCAAGGCTAGGGAGAGAAACAAAGAGAGGTTTTTTTCTCGTCTCAAGTGTGCTGTTCTCTCTCTGCCCGTTCAGATTCAGTTTTGGTCAAGGTATGTGGGTATTTGTTTAAATAGTGTTTGCTGTTTGTTTCTGATGAAATCTGCAGCGTGACAGACAACACTTTAATTTTAGATGTTGCCTACCTACCTGTGACGCAGGTTTTCTTACCTCCCCCTCCTTCCCACGTCAGCGTTCTTACTTTTTTTTTTTTTTTTTTACCTTTTAGGTGTCAGACAACTTATTTGTCAGGTAATTCCATTCAGGAAGAGTGAGTGTTGTACAGTGTTTTTTTTTAGTCACGTTTTCTATTTTTTCCCATTTTTTCGTCCTTATTATCCTTTTTTCCTTTCCTCTCCTTTCTTTTTAATTATTATTATTGTTTTTATAAAGAATATCTTTTGTCTACACTACAGAGGACAAATCTGAATTTCAAACATTGAAAAAATATTTTTTCATTTATTTTGTATTTTGTTTGTTTGTTTTTAGCCCACTCAGTTTCTTCTTTCATCTTCTTATTGTCACTGATTATTTCTGTGCTATTTGCAGCTGACTTCTCTGGTTATTACTCATCCTTTCTTTGGACGGGTGTTTTGGATGTGGCTAAAAAAAACAATTTTTTTTAAAAGGAGAATTTTACGTGCTTAAAATTTGGTGGATTTTTCGTTTCATAATCAAACTTTTAAGAATATAATAATGAAGCTCAAATTTAACACATTTCGCACAGACGATTATAAGCTAGAATGTACAAAGCCATGTACTGATGTTTTTCTTGGTCAAAGAAAATCACATAGGCCTACATAATTAAACAGGAAAAGAAAATAAAGAAGAAAACAATGTATGGACTGTTCTAACATATTCGCACACATAAAAATAAGTATACTTCTGTGAATAATCATAACTATATGTACTCTTACAGAGTACACAGAGTACATATATATATATTTAACGTAGATAAGCAACACACATTGCATTCGATCAAACAAAACAGAGTTAGCAATATTTTCTCTTCACAAAATTTAAACACGGGGGTAACAGTTAACACAGCTGTTGAGGGACAAGGAAGCCAGTAAAGGCTGAATGGATGGTGGGTGTGCTCCAGATTAGCCTTTTGGCAGACGACTTTCTGTGGTCTCTTGTTAGGTTTATCTTCGAAATTTCTCATCCTGCTCTTCTTCTTCTTCTTCCTCCTCCTCCTCCTCCTCCTCCTCCTCCTTCTTCTTCTTCTTCTTCTTCTTCTTCTTCTTCTTCTTCTTCTTTCTTCTTCTTCTTCTTCTTCTCCTTCTTCTTCTTCTTCTTCTTCGCATTTACATTTTTCTTCTTCGCATTCTTTGCATTTTTCTTCTTCTCCTTCTCCTTCTTCTTCTTCTTCTTCTTCTTCTTCTTCTTCTTCTTCTTCTTCTTCGCATTCACATTCTTCTTCTTCGTATTCTTTGCATTCTTCTTCGCATTCTTCTTCGCATTCTTCTTCGCATTCTTCTTCTTCTTCTTCTTCTTCTAGCATTATCTCCGAAACATATTTGGTTTCGTTTCTTCCTCCTTCTCCCCCTCTTTACACGGAGACTGGATGTAAAAAGGCACCTGAGTGCTTATTCCATTATCCTCAATATAAAAAAATGAATGAAATAATAAATAAATAACAGCCAGGCTGTTAATTTCCCATGGCTGAGCCATGTTGTCATCCGTAGGGAGTTGTATAGCGTCTTCATAGCATACACTAACTTCCGTAAGTGGGAGTGGGTTTGGGTGGGGGGAAGAGGAAGATAAAAAGAGGGGAAGGGGGAAGGAGGCCACGCGTGACACGACTTGGTTATCCGTTGTCATAGGTAAGGTAAAGGTAAAGGTGTCCCATATCCTTGGCAGTCGTAGGAGAGCGAGGCGTCAGAGACCTCAGCTTCTCTAGGGGCCAGCATATTGAGGGTGGCACCCATCTCCTCTCCCTCGCTGCTTTACCTTCCCTGACCCTAAAGACGGCAGGTACCCATTTACAATTAGCTGGGTGAACTGAAGCCAAGGCGCGCAAACCGTCACCCATCCAACTGGTAACCCAGCTCGATGCTGCTTAACTTGACTTGGGGAAAGCGAGCGTTCTGACCACTCAGATATCCCGCCCCCATCTGTCATGCAAAGACAAAGACTGAGTAGGTGAATCAAGCCTTTTACAGCTGCATTTTTTTTGGTCATTGGAAAAGTTGGGGGGGGGGGGGGCGTGTGTGTGTGTGTTGTGTGTGAATGTGTTGTGTGTGTATGTGTTGTGTGTGTATGTGTGTGTATGTCTGTGTGTATGCTTGCACACGCATGCACGCACGCACACACATTAATACACACACACCCATACACACACACACACTCTCTCTCTCTCTCTCTCTCTCTCTCTCTCTCTCTCTCTCTCTCTCCTCTCTCTCTCTCTCTCTCTCTCTCTCTCTCTCTCTCTCTCTCTATCTCGCACACGCGCACATGCACACACACACACCACTAACACAAACACTACTACTACTACTACTACTACTACTACTACTACTACTACTACTACTACTACTACTACTACTACTACTGCTGCTGCTGCTGCTGCTGCTGCTGCTACTGCTACTACATCCGCCACAGCTACTACTACTACTACTACTACTACTACTACTACTACTACTACTAC
>CM060335.1:1634923-1637417 GCA_030674155.1 Stramonita haemastoma
GAGAGAGAGAGAGAGAGAGAGGGAGGAGGGGAGAGAGAAGAGAGAGAGAGAGAGAGAGAGAGAGAGAGAGAGAGAGAGAGAGAGAGAGCTTTTTAGGTAAAACAAAGACGTCATACACCCATACCCATACAAATACACACACACACACACACACACACACACACACACACACACACACACACACACACACACACACGCATGCGCAGGGCACACAAAAACACACATGCACGCAGACGCACATAATTAATGATATAATTAATGATATAATTCTGCAAATGTCTCAAATGCAATACATTTTTCGACCCACCTTGTCTTCCACAAAGCAGCCATTTTGTGCTTTCTGGATGACACAGTAGCAGATTCCAATACCTCATCAAAGTGCTTCTGCCTTTTGGGTGAAAAGTTTTAAAAAAATTGCCATGTCAGTCATGGTAGCCAGCATGTTCTTGACTCCCAATACCTGGCAAGACTTTACAATGCACAGACTCAGGCAATGTGAAGGAAATGGAAGTACAACACTTTGTTGTTGAGGGCTGAACTCCTGGCCTTGCACACCTTTGAATATTCCAGCCATGTTGGCAGCTCTGTGGTATCCCTGCCCTCTAACATCATCAACCTCAAGGCCCCAGTCCTCCAGGCACTGAAGAATTTGTTGGGCCAGGCCTTCCCCATTGATAGCTTCACAGGATATATACAAAAGCGAAAAAGTCCTCATGGATTTTGTTGTCCCCATCCACAAACCTGAGAACAACTGACAATTGCTCCCAATTGGCAGAATCCGTGGCTTCATCAGCCAGAATGGTGAAGAATTTGGCTTCCTCCACACTGGCCAGTAGGCCGTGCAATGCGGATAGGGACTGACTTGCAGAACTCCAACTGGCTCATGATTTTGAACAGTACCTATGATTGTAGTGATGATAGGAACTGTATGTCTTTATTAAAAAAAACACACAACTATGTTTAAAAAAAAGCTGATTCTCAGAGGTACATGCATGGGTTAGGGGTGGGGGTGGGGGGCTGGGGGGGGGGGTCCCTGGGTCCGGCCCTGTGTATGTATATATATATATATATATATATATATATATATATATATATATATATATATATATATATATATATATATATATGCGTGTGTGTGTGTGTGTTTATTTATTTATTTTATTTTATATCGAGGATAATGGGATAAGCACTCTTGTGCATTTTTACATCCAGTCTCCGTGTGTATGCAATTGTGTAAATGTCATCTGTTCCCACCAGGCACACAATGGCCTACTCTTATGAAAAGCGGAACAGGATTTAACGTGTGCGCAAGATGTTCTACGTGCTTCGCAAACGGGGCCCCGTGTGTGTGTGTGTGTCTGTGTCTGTGTGTGTGTGTTGTTTTCCTCGTTCGTAGTCTTTAGTTATGACGTTAAAGTGAGAATGACGTATGCACACAGACTCTGACCCCTACGTGACTATGCTCACTAGTTTTGTTTTACCATCCCCCGACTATTGCCCTTCTGCCTAAAGGTTGTGTGTGTGTGTGTGTGTGTGTGTGTGTGTGTGTGTGTGTGTGTGTGTGTGTGTGTGTGTGTGTAACAGTGTGTGTGTGTGTGTGTGTGTGTGTGTGTGTGTGTGTGTAACAGTGTGTGTGTGTGTGTGTGTGTGTGTGTGTGTGTGTAACAGTGTGTATGTGTGTGGTGTAACAGTGTGTGTAACAGTGTGAGTTTGTGTGTGTGTGTGTGTGTGTGTGTGTGTGTGTGTGTGTGTGTGTGTGTGTGTGTGTGTGTGTTGTGGAACAGTGTGTGTGTGGAACAGTGTGTGTGTATGTGTGTTTAACAGTGTGTATGTGTGTAACAGTGTGTATGTAACAGTGTGTGTTTGTGTGTGTGTGTGTGTGTGTGTGTGTGTGTGTGTGTGTGTGTGTGTGTGTGTGTGTGTGTGTGTTTGTATGTGTGTGTAACAGTGTGAGTTTGTGTGTGTGTGTGTGTGTGTGTGTGTGTGTGTTTGTGTGTGTAACAGTGTGTATGTAACAGTGTGTGTGTGTGTGTGTGTGTGTGTGTGTTTGTGTGTGTAACAGTGTGTATGTGACAGTGTGTGTGTGTGCGTGTTTGTGTAACAGTGTGAGTTTGTGTGTGTGGTGTGTGTGTGTGTGTAACAGTGTGTGTGTGTGTGTGTGTGTGTGTGTGTGTGTGTGTGTGTGTGTGTGTGTGTGTGGAACAGTGTGTGTGTGTGTGTGTGTGTGTGTGTGTGTGTGTGTGTGTGTGTGTGTGTGAAACAGTGTGTGTGTGTGATTGTGTGTTATGACCCACTTACCTGCCAGTGACAGCCTGTCCAAAACTTAGACTGTCTGTCTGTCTGTCTGTCTGTCTGTCTGTCTGTCTGTCTGTCTGTCTGTCTGTCTGTCTGTCTGTCTGTCTGTCTGTCTCTCTCTCTCTCTCTCTCTCTCTCTCTCTCTCTCTCTCTCTCTCTCTCTCTCTCTCTCTCCTCTTTCTTTCTGTCTGTCAGCATG
>CM060335.1:1637517-1640017 GCA_030674155.1 Stramonita haemastoma
ACACACCACAAAAAAACAACACACAAAAACACACACAACCCACACAAAACCACCCCAAACCCCAAAAAACCCCCCAAAAACACCAAAAAAAAATAAGAAAACCCCTTTGGGCGGGGGGAAATTTTGGGGGCGTTAGACGGGGCAAAGATAAAAAAAAGGGAAATCTTAGCTTTGAAACAAGTGTGTTTTGGGAGGCTGGTTTTAAAAATGTGTCATGGGGGGGTTTTTTAAAAAAAGGGGGAGAGAGGGAGATTTTCCCCAATCACGGGACCGAAACAGAAAAGCACAAGGCCCCGATGGGGGGTTGTTTTAATCAGGTATTTTAAGCGCAGGGTATCGCAGCAACGAGGGAACGAAAAAGGGGGTGTAGGGGAAAGCATTCACAAGGTAGGAGGTGCTGTTTTGTAAAACCCTTTATAAAGAAGTATGATCTTTATTTTTCTCTCGGGGGCACAGGCACCCAGGGAAGATTCAAGAGAGGAGTAAGGGCCAAATTTTTTTTTTTCTGGGGCCCTCGAGCTCAAGTTTTGTATATTTAAAAGGGGTAAAAAAATACTGGTAGCCACCAAAAAAAAATTTCAAATCGAGACGGAAAAAATCAGGACGTGCGTTTTTGATTTTCTTCATGGAGAGGTACTTTCAAATTTTCCCCTAATCGTTTTTAAATTTTAATGTGCATGACGGGGAGGCCGGGGGATGAATTTTTAGGGAAATTTTGTGTTGTGATAAAAACCCCCCCAGATACTTTACGCAGGGGGAAAAAAATCTGAAGTTTTGCCAAAATTTTACTGAACTGTAAAAAGGGAAAAAAAGTTTGTGTTTGGTGCCCCAGCAGGGGGTTCAGTTTTATCTGAAATTTAAAATTAACTTATTTTAAAACATCCTTTTGGGGGTTCTTCAAGCAGTGGAAAATTTTATCAGGAGAAAAGGGGAATTTTGGGGGTATCACGTTTAAAATTTCTGAATCTATACCCACATGCTTTCCCTTAAACGGGGGAAAAGGGAGGTTTTTCCAGGGAATTTTTAACCTCCCTACATACTGCCCAAGGGGTTAAAATCAGTGCTGACTCCCCTCTCCCCAAAGCCCCTTTGGATGAGACTTTAAACCGGGGCCCCCCCCCTGGTGCGAACCACGCAGAAAATCTTACCAAAAATTTTTAAATCCTTTACCCCTTTTGTAAGAGTGGGGATCGTGTGTCGACGGGGGGAAAGTTTTCAAAATTTAAAAAAACGCATACCAGGGGGACGGGGAAAAAAAATCCCCGAGTGCTTATTCCTTACCCGAAAAAAAAGGGGTTTTTTTTTTAAAAAAAACCAGTAGATTTTTTTTTTTCCCCCCTTTTAATCTGTAAATTTTTTTCTCATTTTATTACTCTGAGTTTTAAAAAACCTTTTAAAAGGGGCCCTTTAGGGTGTCGCTTTTTCATGTAAAAAGTGGTAGGCGTAAAACGGTGGCTAAAAAACGCGCCTTCTACAAGGCCAAAAGGTCGGGTCGGAGTGGGGCAGTGGTTCGAACCCCTTTCCCCCAAAAAAAATTTTCCCCCCCTCCATTAGACCTTGAGTGGTAATCGGGGGGCTAGTCTTTGGGAAAAGACGAAAAAACCCCGGTTTCCCCCCTTTTTTACACACCATATTAAGGCACTTTTAAAAGAACCCAGGGGAACAAAAGGGTTTGTCCCTGGCAAAATTTTGAAAGAAAAAAACCACTCTTGGGGGAAAAAAAAATACATTTTGGCCCGAGACGAAAAAGAAAAAAAATTAAAAGGGTACGCTGCACTTGTGGGGACGTCCCCTTTCCTGGGGGAAGAAAACCCCTTAATTTCCCCGCAGAGAAATCTGCTGTGACATAAAGTGGTATAAAATAAAGTATTAAAAAAAATATAGAAAAAGTCTGCACTGTGGATTGGGAAAAAGGGTATACGTCCTTCAGGGGGTGTCTGCTGTTCATTTCCCATGGGGTTTTAAAATGGTGCTTCAAAGATGTGAAAGAGATTGCCCCGGGTATGAGGTTATTACGCTTCTTTTTTTTTTATTTTTCTTTTTTGATCAAGATATGGAATAAGCCCCAAAAAGTTTTTTTTTTGCCCTCCATCCCCCTGTGTATACAGTTTTGTAAAAACTTGTCATCTGTTCCACCCCACACCCCACTGACCTACACTTACAAAAAAAGGAACAGGAATTAATCTTTTTCGCAAAAATTTTTAAGCATGCGTTCGCACACGGGGCCCCCGGTTTATGTAAAGGGTTTTCATGTAACATACATAGTTTTTAAAAGGTCTGTCCTCTTTTGGGGCAGGGGGTAAAGCACGAGGGAAAAGGGGATGGGCGCCCGGGCCCCCAATATGCGGCTTTCCCGGGGAAGCTAGCTCTGACGCCTCGCTCCTCCACGACGACATAGGCTATGGGAAAACCTTTGCCTTTCCCCTTTTTCATAATAAGTAATTGTGTGTGGGGGAAAGACGAACAAGGAACAAAAACCAAAAATGGGGGGAAATAAATT
>CM060335.1:1657517-1665737 GCA_030674155.1 Stramonita haemastoma
GGATTCAACGTGTGCGTAAGATGTTCTGCTTGCGTTCGCACACGGGGCCTCGGTTTACAGTCTCATCCGAAAGACTTGTGGGGAGAGTGGAGTCAGCACTGATGTTAACTCCAGGGAAAAAAATCCCCTCGATCGGGAATCGAACTCGGGTCGTCAAATTGCGAGCGCAATGTTTTGACCTCTAGGCTATCCCGTCTGCCCCCCCCCCCCCCCCCCCCCCCCCCCCCCCTCCTAGCTCTTTGTGTGTGGAGAAAAGGCTACTGCTGTTCTATTATGCTTGATATCGATGATAATGAGGAGGAGGAGGAGGATCATCATCATCATCATGATAATGATGATGATGACGATAGTAATGTATAAAATCTGTATAGTGCTATATCTTGTAAATATAATTCAAAACGCTTGCATTCAGCCTATTCTTACAGATTCAACCTATCTCAAACTGTTTTCACAATTTCAAATACACACACACATACATACACACACGCACGTACGCACGCACGCAAATACACACAATGGAAAAGCGCTTGTTTTCATCCAATGCCTGTGTGTTTATTGTTTTGTACATTTTTTGTAAACATCAATGAATTCAGAATTCAAGTGTAAGACAGCTAAACCAAGCAACAACAACAACAAAAAACACCGAAAGAAAAGTTCTGTTTTTACCTGTGGGCGTTAGAAGGAAATGAAACATCATAATCAGTATAATTTGTGTAGTCACCGGTGTTAAAATAAATATATTATCCGATTTCATCGCTTCATGACGTTGAAAAAAAATTATAGTATATTACTTCCTGTTTTGTGATCAGGCTGAAAACAAGGCAGAAAAATTACTTCTTGTTACACACACACTACACACATACGCGCGCGCGCACACACTACACACACACTACACACACGCGCGCGCACGCTCGCACCCATGCCCCGCGCCACACACACACTCACACTCACACACACACACACACACACACACACACACACACACATACACACAAAACACTATCTCTTCTCTCTCTCTCTCTCTCTCTCTCTCTCTCTCTCTCTCTCTCTCTCTCTCTCTCTCTCTCTCTCTCTATCTATCTATCTATCTATCTATCTATCTATCTACCTATCACATATATACACACACACTATCTATCTATCTATCTATCTATCTATCTATCTATCTATCTATCTATCTATCTATCTTATATATATATATATATATATGTATATATACATATTATAATTATGTGTGTGTGTGCGCGAGAGAGTGTGCAAGCATGCGTTCATGCGTGCGTGCGTGTGAGTATGTGTGTGTGTCTCTCTCTGTGTGTCTGTGTGTCTATGTCTGTGTGTATGCGTGCACGCGCGCGTGTATGCGTGCGTGTGTGTATGCATGCATGTGTGTGTGTGTGTGTGTGTTATTGTGTAAAATATAGATTGAAAGTAAAAAAGAAGTGCAAAAAACTTTTTTTTTAAGAAACAGAAAAAAATATCGACAATAAAGAATGCGCTTAGTTGCACAAAGTAAGGGAAATCTGATATTGTAGAGAATTGTCTGTAAATTACCAAGTCCGTGAAAGCTCGACAGAAAAGCAAATGAAAACTAGCACAAAAAAAACCCCTTAAACTCTGACACGATTTTTTTTTTAAATGTTCACTGAACTTTACGACATCTATCTTGTTCCTTCATTCTGCTGTGTGTGCCCTCAGCACTGAACAAAGGTCATTTTTTTAATAATTGCTTAGAGGACAGAACTGAAGGGTGATGAAGGAACTAGGGCATTTTTAGATGAAAATGGTTAGGCAATCAGAGAGTGTGGAGGATTTCTTGTTGTTGTTGTTGTTGTTGTTGGGGGTGGGGGTGGTGGGTTGTAGGTGGGTTTGTTTGCTTGTTCTTTTGTTTTGTTTGTTGTTGTTTTTGTTTCGGGGTTTTGTTTTCTTTTGTTTTTGTTTGTTTTTGTTGTTGATTTTTTTTTTTTGGGGGGGGGGGCCTTCCTTGACTGACACTTTAAGGTTTACCAATGGTGAGGTTTTACTAATCCTCTCCTTTTTTTTTTAATCCACCATTAAGGTAGCCGCATTCCGCCTGCGGGAACGGTATCTAAATACGACATCTACGTCATCGGTTCTTACCAGTAACGCTAAATAAAGTACTCCTCCAAAGAAGCGGAACGGGTTTTTAACATGTGCACAAGATGTTCTGCGTGTGTTCACACACGTTACAGTACCATCCCTTAAAATGGTATATACAAAATACTATACATCCGAAGGAATTTTTGAGGTGAGAAGAGTTAAGTACTAACGTCAACGTTAGTGGATCGGTGGTCTAGAGGTAACGTGCCTGTCTAGAAAGCGAAAAGTCTGGGTCAGAGTTTGCGGTGGTTCGAATCCCGTTTGGGCCCAAAACTTTTCCCCCATCCATTAGAACATGAGTGGTGATCTGGGCGCTAGTCTTTCGGATGAGACAATAACCGAGGTTCCATGTATTCGCGTTATTATTCAGCGCACGTAAAAGAACCCACGGCAACAAGAGAGTTGTCCCTGGCAAAATTCTGTAGAAAAAAGCCACTCTGATAGGGAAACAAATACCGTTGCAGACAGGAAAAAAGGGGAAATAATGGGTAGGCGCTGCACTTGTGGCAACGCGCTCTCCTCGGAGAGAGCAACCAGAATTTCACGCAGAGAAATCTGCTGTGACATAAAGTGGTATAAAATAAAATTAAAAAATTTTTAACGTGAAATTCCCCAAAGCGAGACGGGAGTCTCCGAGGTGGCTCGATCCTAGGCCGTCAGATCACAAGTGCAACGGTTCAAACCACTAGGCTACCCGCCCCCCCCCCCACCCCCCCACCCCCACTCCCACCCCTCCACCTCCAAAACTGTTGTTTGGCTGTAACCGAAATTGAAACAAAAGCTGGTGGATACCATGTCTGTAACAGTGCTAAAAGGTTAAATAATAATAATAATAATAATAATAATAATAATAATAATAATAATAATAATAATAATAATAATAATAATAATAATGATAATAATAATAATAATAATAATAATAATAATAATAATAATAATAATAAGGTAAAAGGTGTCCTGTAACCATTGTGGTCGTAGGGGGGAGCAAAGCATCAGAGACCTCAGCTTCTCTAGGGGCCAGCATATTGAGGGCGGCGCCCATCTCCTCTCCCTCGCGGCTTTTAACCTTCCCTGACCCTCAAGAGGGCAGGTATGTACCCATGTACAGCTGGGTGAACTGGGGGGGGGGGACTGTACTGAAGCCAAGGCGCGCAAACGGTCACCTATCCAACTTGGTAACCATACTCAATGCTGCTTAACCTTAGCTTGTGGGGGGGTGGGGAAGCGAGTGCTCTGACCACTGAGCTATCCCGTCCCCTGTATCAATGCTCCTGTCCAAAAAGAAAATCTGGAACTGTCTCCCGCTCTGCTTTGCTTTGTCCTTTCTGTCAGAATGTAATCATACGTTAAATCCTGTTTCGCTTTTCGTAAAAGTAGGCCATTGTGTGCCGGTGAGAACAGATGACAATTTTTTACAAAACTGCAAACACACGGGGACTGGATGGATGAAAAAAAAGCACATGAGTGCTTATCCCATTATCCTCGATATAAAAGAATAAATAAAAAATAAGATAAATGGATAATTAAGCCTTTAACCTCTTGCACTAGACCGTAACCAGCTTTTTTGTTTTCTTCCTTGTCGTGATCAGTTTCTCGGGACAGATTGATTAACCCTGTCTGTGTGACTGTTCTTCTCATTTGTTGCTGTTTGTGTGTATGTGTGTGTGTGTGTGTGTGTGTGTGTGTTTGTGTGTGTGTGTGTGTGTGTTCGTGTGTGTTCGTGTGTGTGTCAGTGTGTGTTTGTGTGTGTGTGTTTGTGTGTGTGTGTTTTGTGTGTTTGTTTGTCCGTCTGCCTGTTTGTTTATCGGCCTTTCTATCTGTTTGTCTGTCTCTCCCTTTCTCTTTCTCCCTCCTTCCCTCTCTCTCTCTCTCTCTCACACACACACACACACACACACACACACACACACACACACACACACACACACACACACACACACACACACCACAGATGACACGATTTACACACAAAAAACTGCATACATACTGGGATTGGATGTAAAAATGCATATGAGTGCTTATTCCGTTATCGTCGGTATAAAAGAATAAAATACACACACACACACACACACACACACACACACACACACACACACACACACACACACACACACACAGAGGCAGACAGACAGACAGAAATACAGACAGACATACAGACATAGGATTACTGAATTCTGACAACAATAACAACAACAACAAAAACAGTCTAGTGTCGTTTCAAACCAGATGATATAATTTTAAACCATCTGGTATCTGTGTTAAACTTACATGGTCTTCGTTTTGTAAACGATCTGGTCCCGTTTAAAATTTACTGGTGCTGCTTTTAATTCTCTCCTATTGTTAAGAATTTTCTTACCTCAAACTACCTGGTACCGTTTTCAAACCTACATGATATCGTTTAAAACTTATCTTGTTTTACACTTCCTGGTACTGTTTTAAACTGTTTAGTATTGGTTTTTTAAAACTGTTTGCTATCGTCCTGAAGCAACTTACAGCGTTCTAAACCATCTCCTACCGTTTTTAACTTAACTGGTACCGTTTTAGGCAATCTGAGAACATTTTGAAAACCGTTCAGTAGCGTTTATATAGTTAAAAGTTAAAGTCTGTCCCGAGCCTAAAGCTCATCAGGCCAGTGCTTATCCCGGTTTCTGTGGCGTTAAGCGACTGAGAGTCATAGACTCCCCCCTGGATAGGACGCCAGTCTATCGCAGGGTTAACCCCCAACACAAGGTTGGTACCCCTTTTACACCTGGGTGGGGTGAGAAAATAGCTTCAAGTGCCTTTTCCAAGGGCACAACGCCATAGCCGAAAGCTGGGATCGAACCCGCAACCTTTAGATTACGAGTCCAACGCCCTAACCACTAGACTACAGCGGCGGCCGTTTATATAGCATCTCGCTTTTAAACTATCTAATTTTGCTTTCAACGTATTTGATATCGTTATAAAGTATACATGGTTATAGTTGCATCGTTGTCTTGTAGGGAGGGGGGGAGGGAGGGAGGTAAAAGACAAATGAATAGGCGTTTCTACTTTCATCAAAGTAGACTAATGCAATAATACTAAGGGTGCTCTCTTTTTTTTGGTATTGTTTTCAGGCAGGTGGAAAAAGGGGAAACAACTAAAAAGCAGACGACAAAATGGCTTCGTTCCTCAGTCACCTGCTCCTGGTCACGTGGGCTGTGTGTGTGTTCATCTGGTGAGTAGGTTGATGTTTATCTGTCTGTTTTTTTCTGTTTATGTTTTGTCTGTCTGTTTGTTTGTCTGTTTATGTTTGTATGTTTTTCTGTCTGTCTGGTTATATTTTTCTGTCCGTTTTTTCTGTCTTTCTGCCTGTATGTCTCTTTATGTTTGTCTATCTGTTTTTCTGTCTTTCTGTTTATGTCTGTCTCTTTGTGTTTGTTTGTCTATGTCTGTCTTCCTGTATTTCTGTGTATGTCTGTATGTCTCTGTCTGTCTCTTTGTCCTTCTATTTATGTCTGTCTGTCTGTTTCTGTGTCTTTGTCTGTATGTCTACATGTATGTCTGTTTGTCTGCATGTCTGTCTACCTCTGTTTTATCTGTCTGTTTATGTCTATTTCTAGCCCTGTGTCTGTTTGTCTGTCTCTGTCTGTCTGTCTCGTATGTAAATATTTCTCTTTCCTTTGCCTTTTGCCTATTTTGTATGTGTGTTTGTCTGTCTGTATCTCTAGTCTGTCTTTCAGTTTGTGTGTGTGTGTGTGTACGTGCGTGCGTGCGTGTGCGTGTTTGTGTATGTGTGCGTGCGTGCGCGTTTGCATGTGTGTGTATATGTGCGTGTGTGTGTATGTGTGTGTGCATGTATGTGTGTGTATGTGTGTGTATGTATGTGTGTGTGTGAAAGAGAGAGTGACTCTTTATGTACGCAAGTGTATATGTTGTTCTTCAGTTTAATGTCTATTCACATAAGTGATATTAGACAAAAAAAAAAAAAAAAAAAAACTTGTAAAAACTTTTAACCAATGGTAGAAACAAAAACACAAAAAGTGAACACTAAACGCTGAACAATCAATCAGAACTTTTTAGAAAATTAAGAAACAGCACGAGATTAAAGTCTCTGTCTCCAAACAAGCTACTAACATTTATATGTGTATGTGCTTACATGAGTCTGTAATATAAAACTGTTTTTTTTTCGTTTTGTTTCTGTGGGTTTTTTTTTAATTTTTAATTACACTCTGTGTATCTAGTTTGACAAATCAAAGACATGATAGGGTGGGGGGGGGGGGTTGGAGACTTTTTTTTTTCATTGCGATCATTTAGTCAACAGTGGACAATGGACTCTTTTAGAAGTTGAAAGTAAAAGCTTTTTTCTTCTCCCACTTCTCTCGCCCGCGTCTGTTCAAATTTACGGGCAATATTCAACTGGACTTGACCTTTGGGGGATGTGTACATTTGTTTGGCAGTGCGCACTCTGGCTTTGTGCAAAGATAAACACATTTTCCCTCTGATAGGATCAGTGTATTGATCGAACGAAATTTGTTTTCACCAACCCCCAAAAAAAAGAAAGAAAGAAAGAAAGAAAGAAAGAAAATAAAGAAAGAAAGAAAGGAAGGAAGGAACGAACGAACGAACGAACGAACGAAGGAAGGAAAGGAAGGAAGGAAGGAAGGAAGGAAGGAAGGAAGGAAGGAAGGAAGGAAGGAAGGAAGGAAGGAAGGAAGAAAGAAAGAAAGAAAGAAAGAAAGAAAGAAAGAAAGAAAAAAAGGAAGGAAGGAAGAAAGAAAAGAAAAGAAAGAAAGAAAGAAAGAAAGAAAGAAAGAAAGAAAGAAAGAAAGAAAAGAAAGAAAGAAAGAAGAAAGGAAGAAGAAAGGAAGAAAGAAAGAAGAAAGAAAGAAAGAAAGAAAGAAAGAAAGAAAGAAAGAAAGAAAGAAAGAAAGAAAGAAAGAAGAAGAAGAAAGAAGAAAGGAAGAAGAAAGAAAGAAAGAAAGAAAGAAAGAGAAGAAAGAAAGAAAGAAGAAGAAAGAAAGAAGAGAAAGAAAGAAAGAACGTGGGATTTATGAATATGATTTTTTATGGGTTTTTTTTTGTTTGTTTTCTGTTGGATTTTTCTCTATTCCTTGGATAGATCTACGAGGTTTTCCCAGGTGAAATTTTTGGGAGTAATGCAACTGTTTTTGCCCATCAGTAAGTTAGCCGCGTTCCGCTTTCGGGGTAATATCTAAACACTACACTATTGCACACGTTTGTATAATACTGATGTAACTCCAGTAGAGAAAAATTCTCCTTGAACCGGCGAGCATCTCGAAGGTGGCTGAAAACTGGACTCGAGCTCTGGCGGTCAGATTGCGAAAGCGATGTTCTGACCGCTCGACTTTTCTGCCCTCACCCCCCACCCTTTCCCTTTTTTCAAAATTTAAACATTCAATTAGACATTGAAAGAAGGATACAGACAACTGAGATGAGATTTTTGTCGCAAACTTCTTTGTATTTCATACAGAGATCATAGCACTAATGAAGATGTGAAAAACAGAAGAAAAAAATCTGCCATCGGTCCATATGAAGACCTCCTGACTTCAGTATTTAAAAAAAGATAATAATAATAATAATAATAATAATAATAATAATAATAATAATAATGATAATAATGATGATAATAATGATAACGATAATGATAACGATAATGATAACGATAATGATAACGATGATAAATAATAATAATAATAATAATAATAATAATAATAATAATAATAATAATAATAATAATAATAATAATAAATTAACGCAAGCTAAAGTGGTACGGACACTTCACGCGAATATCTGAACTGGCCAAGACTGTCCCACAGGGAACAGTACAAAGAGGGCAACGAAGAGGCAGACAGAGGAAACGATGGGAAGACAACATCAGAGAGTGGACAGGCCTTGGGTGGAGCGATCTGCTACGGAGGGCGGAGGACCGTGGGGAGTGGGGGAAGCTGGTTGCAAAATCTTCAGAGGTGCCCCCACGGTCCGCGGGACTACGGGACAGGTGAAAGGGAAAGGTGAAGGAAAACATCAAGGTCCACTTAGCAAACAGCGGTTAATGTCCGCACTGTCTGTGCCACCAGAAAAGATTTCCAACGAAGATCTACTGAGGAAATGCAACCAAAC
>CM060335.1:1665837-1668337 GCA_030674155.1 Stramonita haemastoma
ACACACCACACACACACACATGCAAGCCACTATTTCATGTGGGTGTAAATGACTCTCGGGTGTAAATATTCATAGAGTTAGAGAGAAAAGAAAGAAAGAAATTAAGATATGTTTTTTAGATAAAATTATTCTAGGCTTTTTCAGCACAAAAGAATGAGAAGCAAATATGATTATAAAATACTCTCTCTAAAAAGAAATGAACGGGAAAAAAAAGACTGAAAGAAAAAAAAAGCAGAAAGATATGACAAAAATGAAGAAACAAGTAACAACAACAACAACAACAACAACAACAAAACATGGAAACGTAGAACAAAGGCATAAGTGCTTGTTCCATTATCCTTGAAATTGAAGAATAAAATAAATAAATAAATAAATGAATGAATAAGATAGATAAATACATATTTAAATAAATAAATAAATAAATAAATAAATAAAAAAAGACAAACAAAAAGACAGCCCAGCTAACTTAACAATGAAAATTAATAGGCAAACAAAAAGCAGAAAACAATGAAAGAAAGGAAAAGCAAATACAAAAACAGAAAAAGTATGAATAAAAAAGAAATGGAACACGTTGCATGCTAGAGGCATCAGTGCCATCCACACCACAAGCCATCACTGGCCTACTCTTGCATAAGGTGGATGAGGGTTTTGGGTTGGTTTTGGTTTGTTTTTTTTGTTGTTGTTGTTGGTTTTTTTTGTTGCGTGTGTGTACCTTGGGGCGACGGGATAGCTCAGTGGTCAGAGCACTCGCTTTCCCCAAGTCAAAGTAAAGCAGCATGGAGCGTTGTTACCAGTTTCATGGGTGACCGTTTGCGCGCCTTGGCTTCAGTGCAGTCCCCCCCAGTTCACCCAGCTGTAAATGGGTACCTGTCTTCTTTAGGGACAGGGAAGGTAAAGCAGCGAGGGAGAGGAGATGGGCGCCGCCCTCAACATGCTGGCCCTAGAGAAGCTGAGGTCTCTGATGCCTCGCTCCCCTACGACTGCCTCGGTTATAGGGACACTTTTACCTTTTACATGTTCACACAATGGTGAAACTATTGCGTATGCGACTGCCACACACACACACACACACACACACACACACACACACACGCACACGCAACACAACACACACACACACACACACACAACACACACACACATACACACACACACACATACACACCACCACCACCACCACCACAACAACAACACACCATCATCATTTACGTAACCGCATTCCGACTTCAGGGATACAGTTGAAAATTGAACTTACCGAAACTGCCTGGATAGTTTGGGAAATACCTCCCTGCTCTTTTTCCCATTTTCAAATGTCGTGGGTTCTTTTGATGACGCGCGAAAGTCTGTTAAGTACACGTGCTGGTCTGGTTTAGAGTCTCTTTTCGAAAGGTTTGACATTCTGTTCAATTTTTCTTTCCTCAAAGTGGGTAGAAAGGGCAAGGCTGGGAATGGAACCCAGAACCTGAAGGTTGACTTGTTAGACAGGTGAGGGTGTACACTGTCCTACCACCTTTCTTTGGGGTGAGGGTTCAACATGTGCCTATTATGTTCTACTCTTCTTTATCCTCTCACCTGGTAAAAGGTAAAGGTAAAGGTGTCCCATAACCTACGTGGTCGTAGGGGAGCGAGGCATCAGCAGAGACCTCAGCTTCTCTAGGGGACAGCAAATTGAGGTGGCGCCCATCTCCTCTCCTTCGCTGCTTTACCTTCCCTGACCCTAAAAAGGGCAGGTACCCATTGACAGCTGGGTGAACTGGGGGGGCTGTATTGAAGCTTGGCGCGAAAACGGTCACCCATCCAACTGGTAACCACGCTCAATGCTGCTTAACCTTAGCTGGGGGAAAACCGAGTGCTCTGACCACGCTAAGCTATCCCGACCCCGCAAGAAGTAAACACGCTAATATAAATTCATCACTCTCACCTTCTTTCTGTTTTTTTCTTCTTTTTTTTAAAAACAAATTTCAAAGGATAAACAAAATAAGGTAAAAGGAGGGAGGGAGAAAGCCATTCTTTTCAATAGTAACACATCGGTACGACTGCATGATAAACCTGTGTGGAACTAATGAGAATACTCGAAGAGAGGAGAAGAGGAGAGAGAGAGAGAGAAGTCTCTGAAAGGACTTGATGATATCGCTCTTTCTTTTTATCCTGAAGCATAGACAATGATATATGTTAGAGGGTGGGAGTGCGAAGAGGAGGGGGATAGTATGTGTGTGGGGGTGGGGAGGTGTGGGGAAGGGAGATGGGGAGGAGTGATGTTGTCATCAGTCATTCTGCGTCTTTAAGGTTTTCCCTTCGTTAAAATGGGTATAGTTGAGGTTTTTTGTGGTTTTCAGGTTTTTGGTCTCTTTCAGTTATGTGTGTGTGGGAGGGGGGTGTGGGTGTGGGGTGTGTCTGTGTGTGTGTGTGTGGGTGTGTCTGTCTGTCTGTCTGTGAGAGAGAGAGAGGAGCGCAGTGTGTGTGTGTGTGTGTTGTGTCTGTGTGTCTGTGTGTCTGTGTG
>CM060335.1:1680837-1693337 GCA_030674155.1 Stramonita haemastoma
CAAACACAGATTTAGAAGATTAAGATGACTATGGGTTAGGGAAGGGTGTGGGTATGAGTGTGGCAGTGGAGCTGATGTGTAGAGTAATGACAGGGCTAAAAAAAAAAAAAAAAGGTGAAGGTGTCCCATAACCTATGTGGCCGTAGGGGAGCGAGGCGTCACAAACCTCAGCTTCTCTAGGGCGCCAGCATGTTGAGGGCGGCGCCCATCTCCTCTCCCTCGCTGCTTTACCTTCCCTGACCCTAAAGAGGGCAGGTAGCCGTTAACAGCTGGGTGAACTGGGGGGATTGTACTGAAGCCAAGGCGCGCAAACGGTCACCCATCCAACTGGTAACCACTCTCGATACTGCTTAACCTTGGCTGGGGGAAAGTGAGCGCTCTGACCACTGAGCTATCCCGTCCCAAGGCTGCGCTTGCTAAACCTCACATCCGTCTCTTGCGGTGCCTCCCTCCCCTCCCCTCCCCTCCCCTATGAGATCATTGCACTCAGAAAATTGTATGCAGTCTGGCTTATATGTTGCTCTGCACTTGAAGACCTCTGCTCTGTGTTTGCTGTCCAACAGAAGAACGACTGGAAAGAAAGCATTGTTGGAATTGGGTGAGTGCCGTTGATGTCATCTTGTCCTTGTGACACCGCGGGAATGGTGCGGTCTGTTTACTGCAATGGAGGCCAGAAGAGAGAGAAGAGACAGGTCAATATATGTCTGCATTATTAGCTGTCTTCCAACTAGGTCTGAAATGAAGGTTTCGTGACAGGCTTTTTAACATACACACACACACTCGCACGCACGCACGCACACATACACAAACAACACACACACATACATACATACATACATACATACATACATACATACATGCATACATACATACATACATACATACATACATACATACATACATACATACATACATACATACATACATACATACATACATACATACATACTCGCATACATACACACATACACAAACGCACACGCGCACACACACCACACACACACACACACACACACACACACACACACACACACACACACACACACAGATATACACAGACTTTTGGATGAGACTATAAACCGAGGGAGGCCCTGTGTGCGAACGCACGCAGAACATCTTGCGTACACGTTAAATCCTGTTCCGCTTTTCGTGAGTGTGGGCCATCGTGTGCCGGTGAGAACAGATGACAAGATTTACAAAACTGCATACAAACGGGAACTGGATGTAAAAAAAAAGCATATGAGTGCTTATTCCATTATCCTTGATATAAAAGAATAAAATAAATAACTAAAGAAATAAATGTAAATAAAACACACACATATATATAGATATATAGATAGATAGATAGATTTTTTTCTCACTGTTGCTTTGTACTGTGTAACATGCATATCTAAAACATATATAAGGTAAAGGTGTCCCATAACCTCGGCAGTCGTAGAGGAGTGAGGCATCAGAGACCTCAGCTTCTCTAGGGGCCAGCATATTGAGGGTGGCGCCCATCTCCTCTCCCTCGCTGCTTTACCTTCCCTGACCCTAAAGAGGGCAGGTATCCATTTACAGCTGGGTGAACTGGGGGGGACTGTACTTAAGCCAAGGCGCGCAAGCGGTCACCCATCCAACTGGTAACCACGCTCGATGCTGACGCTGCTATATCATCGGGGACAGGGAGGGAGGAATTGATAGAAAAGACTACATACGCACATTTGGTGAAAAAAATAATGCACACTTGGTTAAAAAAAATGCACACTTGATGAAAAAAAATAATGCACACTTGGTGAAAAAACTTATGTACACTTGGTGAAAAAATAATGCACACTTGGTGTAAAAAAACAAAATAATGCACACTTGGTGGAAAAACAATGCACACTAGGTGGAAAAATAATGCACACTTGGTGTAAAAAAAACAAAATAATGCACACTTGGTGGTAAAATAATGCACACTTGGTGGGAAAATAATGCACACTTGGTGGAAAAATAATGCACACTTGGTGGAAAAATAATGCACACTTGGTGGAAAAACACAACAAACGCACACTAGCTCTTGCTAAGCTGATGTCCACTTAAAGCAAAAGGGTACAACATTTTTTCTTCTATTTGGTTCTTTATTTGACGGTAAGTCAGAAGAAAGTAGGGCAGCAAGGTTCTTTTGTTGCGTTAACAATCAGTTTTTGACAAAAAAATAACGTCCTAGATATTCAAAACTGTGATATTATGTGAATAGACGACAAAGGTCACCATTCCTAGAGGAAGGCGTGTTTACAATGTGTCCTGTCTTTCTCAGGAAAGAGGCAAAGAGAAACAGAGGGTGAACAATTATTTGGTAGATGTTTTTTTTTTTTATTATTATTATTATTATTATTATTATTATTATTATTATTATTATTACTATTATTACTATTATTACTATTATTATCATCATCATCATCATCACTGTTACTTTTTATTTATTATTATTATTATTATTATTATTATTATTATTATTATTATTATTATTATTATTATTATATATTATTATTATTATTATCATCATCATCATCATTATTATCATTACACTCCCCCCTCTTTCTTCCCCCACAAGAAAGATAACAAAAGTCTATGACCCCTTATCTAGCACAGTAATATAACAACCTTCAATAATCAGAGTATAATTATCATGATAATCATCACCTTTACTTGCAATGGCCACAGATAAGCAGTCACATACTTTTTTTTATTTTTCATCCAGCCCTTGCCGGAATGATAATAATTAGGAATATCAATTATCATAAAAGCATTAAACCTTTGGGGATTAGCAAGGGAATGTTTTATTACGAATCACAAAGTGCAGCCACAAATTGTTGCGGATAATCTAACTCGTAAAATATCTAGCCATTTTATGGGGATTGATCATGCGTTCTCTTGCTCTTTATCTTTTGGAGGGGTCGGTGCTTTCAAAACAGGGAGCTTTTTTGCTGTTGTTGTTGTTGTGATTTTTGATTACATATCTCAAAAAAACTCTTTCACGAAAACATTGTGCAGAATAGTGTGGAGATAGAAGGAGCAGGTTTGTTTAGCATACACATAAATATAGATAGATAGATAGATAGATAGATAGATAGATAGATAGATAGATAGATAGATAGATAGATAGATAGATAGATAGATAGATAGATAGATAGATAGATAGGTAGGTAGGTAGGTAGGTAGGTAGGTAGGCAGGCAGGCAGGCAGGCAGGCAGGCAGGCAGGCAGGCAGGCAGACAGACAGACAGACAGACAGACAGGCAGAGAGAAAGACAGACAGACAAAGACAGTCAGAGACAGAAACAGATTTTTAAAAATTTATTTTATATATCGAGGATTATGGGATAAGCACTCATGTGCTTTTTTTCATCCAGTCCCTGTGTGTATGCAGTTGTGTAAATATTGTCATCTGTTCCCACCGGCACACAATGGCCTGCTCTTAAGAAAAGCGGAACAGGATTTAACGTGTGCACAAGATGTTCTGCGTGCGTTCGCACACGGGGTCTCGGTTTATAGTCACAACCGAAGAATTGCCAGAGAGAGGGGGGTAAAGAGAGGGAGGGAGAGAGAGAAAGAGAAAGGGAAAGTGAGAATGAGAGAAAGAAAGAGGAGAGAGAAAGATGGGAGAGATGGGGGGGGGGTAAACCTTGACATTGCAGATGCTAATATTTATCGCACATAATAATATTATTTACTGAAGAAAACACCCGATGAACAAAATCTTAAGCTTTGTGCAATGAAAACAAACAGTACTATCAATCTGATTTTTGTTCTGTTTTGTTGTGTTCTTAAACTGGCTTTTATCTCGTGTAAGTAGCTTCAGTATGGGAGAAGTTTATGTTTTAGACTATTATAGCACACAATTATTTTCCAAAATTGTTTTCTTTTGTCTATACATTGTTCAACAGATCAACTCGGCAAGGCTTAATCTTCTTTGCAGTCTGTCATAAACGAAGTGTTTTTTTATGAGAGGGCGGGATAGCTAAGTGGTTAGAGCACTCGCTTACCCCAAGCCAAGGTTAAGCAGCATCAAGTGTGGTTTCGAATTGGATGGGTGACCTTTTACGCGCTTTGGCTTCAGTACAGTCCCCCAGTCCACACAGCTGTAAGTGGGTACCTTCCCTCTTTAGGGTCAGGGAAGGTAAAGCAGCGAGGGGAGAGGAGATGGGCGCCGCCCTCAATATGCTGGCCCCTAGTGAAACTGAGGGGTCTGATGCCTCGCTCCTCTACGACCACTTAGATTATGGGACACCTTCACCTATACCTGTTACAGTTGCCTCGGTTTGTTTAAACATAACATGGTTACAGCCCTGGTAATATGTCTTTTTGTTGTCAGCTTGGTTATCTATTTATTTATTTACTTATCTATTTATTCATTTACTCATTTATTTATTTGTTTATTTATTTATTCTTTTATATTGAGGATAATCGAATCAGTACTCGAGTGCTTTTTTTACATCAAGTCTCCGTGTGTATGAAGTGTTCTAAATCTTGTCATCTGTTCCCACCGTGCGGCACACAATGGCCTACTCTTTCGAAACGCGGAACAGGATTTAAGGTGTGCGCAAGATGTTCTCTGTGTGTTCGCACACGGGGCTCGGTTTATAGTCTCATCCGAAGGACTTTTGGTCATGAAGAAATGAAAAGGCTTGACAGCTCTCATTTCCATATTGAAATCTGAAACAAGCATCGCGGCTTTTTCCCCTTCCTCAGCTCGTAGAGCTAGCTCTGAGATTTGCACATGGTCAGATTGTGTGTAAGAACCCGTTTTTCCCCCGCCATCAAGGTAACCGCACTCCGACTTCAGAAATGATGTCTAAACACGATACTTACGCGCATGCGTTTTGAGTTGTTTATGATGTTGTTTTTACTTTTGTCATCTGTTCCTTCTTCTTCACCTTCACCTGTCCCGAAGTCCCGTAGACCGTGGGGAGCACACCAGAAGATTCTGCAACCAGCTTCCTCTACTCCCCACGGTCCTCCGCCCTCTGTAGTTTGTCGTTCCACCCAAAGCCTGTCTGTGGGCAAGCATGAGGTTGTATAACATCTGTTCCTACAGGTACGAAATTTCATACTCTTTCGATAGACTAGAACGAGGTTTTAACATGTGCGCAAAGTGTTCTGCGTGCGTTTTGCACACGAGGACCTAGGTTTATGGTCTCGTCAGAAGGAGTTTTGGGCGGAGTGGAGTCGGCACTGATGTCAACTCCAGGGGGGAGAAAATCCTCTAAAAACGGAGGTGCCTACTTTGGTGGTTCGATCCCGGGGGCATCAGATCACGAGCACAACGCTCTAACCACTAGGCCATCCCCCGCCCACCTCCCCCCCACCCCCACCCCCACCCCACCCCACCCACCCCACCCCTGTTTATGATTTAACAGCGAACAAAGAAGAAACATTTTCTAACCCGCCACACTGAACTGAATGCACACAAAAAAGTGGAAAAGTTTAAAGGGGGAAGACAACAGACAAGGATACAAAAGGTTTTAGGGAAGCTTTTTTTTCCCTTTTTTTTAAAGAAAAAAAATATTTTCATAACTAAAGACTTGACCTTTCCCAGTAAAATGTAGGTAGGTGGTGAAGAAGTGATTTGTCAGCAGCAGGGCTGTGTGTGACTGTGTGTGGTTTTGTTGTGGACCAGACTGTCATCGGAGTAGACAAGGTTTTGCTTAGGCTATTATACAGTCAGAAAATTGTTTCCAACACACACACACGCGCGCGCGCGCGCATACATACGCACGCGCGTGTGTGCGCGCACACACATACATACACACAGGCGCGCATGCGTGCGTGCGCACACACACGCACATACACACACGCGAGCACGCACACATACATACATACACATATACAGACATACATACACGTGCGCGCGCACACACACATACACATACACACACATACTCGCGCGCAAACACACACACACACGCGCGCGCGCACATACGTACACAAACTCACACATAGATAGATGGATAGATAGATACATAGATACATAGATATATAGACGGACACATAAATACATAGATACATAGATACATACATACATACATACATACATACATACATACATACATACATACATACATACATACATACATACATACATACATCCAGCCATACCTCCATTCAGCCAGCCAGCCAGCCAGCCAGCGATACGTACATATACATATGCATACGCGACCTGGACCCTCATCTCGGTTGCTTCACAGACTGGCTACAAACCCCCATCACCCTCATCACCCTCGTTACAGGTGACAGAACCTCCCTGACTCATTTACCCGCACTGTGAGGGGCTGAGGTCAGGGCAACGAGGGCTGGTTTGGTCACACACTGGGGCTGAGCCACCTGACTGATTGCCGCTAGTGGGGCTTGGCTGATTATTTCATCACTCCTAATCAGCTGGACGGTCAGAAATCACTGATTAGGTCTCTCTCTTGCTAAGGGACAGGGTAGCTCAGTGATCAGAACACTCGCTTTCCGCTTTGCCCCCAAGCTGAGGTTAAGCAGAAACGAGCGGGGTTACCGAGTTGGATGGGTTGAGCTTTGCTGTGCCTTGGTTTCAGTACAGTTCACCCAGCTGTCAACGGGTACCTGCCCTCTTCAGGGTCAGGGAAGGTAAAGCAGCGAGGGAGAGGGGAGGGGCGCCGCCCTCAACATTCTGGCCCCTAGAGAAGCACACACACACTCACACACATACACACTCACACACGCACGCACGCACGCACGCACACACACACACTCACACACGCACGCACGCACGCACGCACGCACACACACACACACACTATACCCAGCATGCGTTCGTCTACCTGGAGAGGCAGGTATTCCATGAAGTTGAACCTGCCCGTGACATACTGCCTGAAGGAGTTAACATCAGTGCTGACTCCACTCTCCCCCCAAAAGTCCTTCGGATGAGACTATAAACCGAGGCCCCGTGGTGCGAACGCACGTAGAGCATCTTGCGCACGCGTTAAATCCTGTTACGCTTTTCGTAAGAGTAGGCCATTGTGTGCCGACGCGGTGGGAACAGATGACAAGATTTACAAAACTGCATACACACGGGGACCGGATAAAAAAGCACACGAGTGCTTATTCCATTATCCTCGATATAAAAGTTTTTTTTTAATTAAAGGACAGTATAGTTGTTTTTATACCCGTTTTAATCTGTAAATTGTTGCACAGTTCTATTATTCTGAGATTTAAAATCTTACAATGTCTTTCAGGAGGTTTCTGCTGTTCATGCCAATGTGGTCAGGCTGGTGGATCGGTGGTCTAGAGGTAACGCGCCTGTCTAGAAAGCCAAAAGCCCGGGTCGGAGTGTGCGGTGGTTCGAATCCCGTTTGGGCCCCAAACTTTTCCCCCATCCATTAGACCTTAAGTGGTGGTCTGGGTGCTATTCTTTCGGATGAGACGATAAACCGAGGTCCCGTGTTTTACACATCATTATTAAGCGCACGTTAAAGAACCCACTATTGCAACAAGGGGGTTGTCCCTGGCAAAATTCTGTAGAAAAAAGCCACTCTGATAGGGAAACAAATACAGTTGCAGACAGGAAAAACGGAAAGAAAATAATAGACCATGATCTAGGAGAGGGAAACCTCCCCCCCCTGGGGGGATTTTTGACTTTGTTTTTCTGAAAGCTTATGATGTTGGTAGAAACATTTGACATGTTACCCTCTGGGATACAGGTTATTTCAGGAGTGAGAGGTGTATCAACAGTGCATTTTCCCCTCTTTGCGCCATATATTTAGGTTTTTGGGGTAGGGATGTTCACCCTGTGATTATTGCACAAAATCTGGCTTAACTTCTCATAATTTTATTGTGAATAGCATCTAGTATAATTTTCCCGATTATATAGGCACAGTTTTTTGCTGACCTATTTAAAACAAAACTACAGTGATGACTTTAATGTGCGGCCGTCCGAACCGCACGCAGCTGAAATCTGTCTTACCACTCAACCACAGCCGAGCGCTGTTCCGTTCTCTCACCGTCAGTTGAGCGGCACTTTCTCATCTCACGCCTTGTGTGTCCGGTGCCAGAAATGTATCCAACTATCAGTATGTTCCACAAAGTATGCACAAATAAGTCTAGATCAAGATGTTATTATTGATCAGAGAATGTCTGTAACACACAGTAAGTACTGCAACAGCCATAAGTGTCATTAACGAAGAGGATGTGTTAACCACAGGGCTTTGAGTCTATGATTTTTTTTTGTTTCTTTTTTTTTTCCTCAAGAAATTACACATAATATGCAGATCAGTCGCGCGCGTGTGCACGCGTGTAACACACACACACACACACACACACACACACACACACACACACACACACACACACACACACCACAGCACATTCAAGTGACACACAATAACATACATCTTAAAATAGAACAAGGCGTGGTCATAATTCGTTGTTCTTTTCAGTTCCGCGTCCTCCACCACAAACGTTGGGTATAAGGCAAACTGTTGAGTAGTACTTTTAGTATCCATTTTAACCATCATGTTTGAGGTCATTTTATTTATTTTTATTTTTATTTTATTTTTTTATATCGAGGATAATGGAATAAGCACTCATGTGCTTTTTTCATCCAGTCCCCGTGTGTATGCAGTTGTGTAAATATTTTCATCTGTTCCCACCCGCACACAATGGCCTACTCTTACGAAAAGCGGAACATGATTTAACGTGTGCGTAAGACGTTCTGGGTACGTTCGCACACGGGGCCTCGGTTTACAGTCTCATCCGAAAGACTTTTGAGGAGAGTGGAGTCACTGGCAAGTGTGCAGTCTCTCACTGAAAGTGTATTTCATCTTCCCCATGTGACGTTTCCTGTATAAAATGAACATTTCAACATGGCAGATGAACATCCAGTGACCTTCAAAAGTACATTTAAGTGCAAAAGAAAAACTTCCAGGGGTGGGAGAACTTGTATAATTCATTTCCAAAATAACAGAAAAGACTGTAACTCCACTAACTGAAGAAAGCACAAAAAAAACTATTTAAAAGTCTCTTCACTTGAGACGTTCTTCAGATGTGGCATGTCATAGACTAGATGAGATTTGTAATTGTATTCCAGGAGACCTTGACTTTACACGCCATGGTTATCACAGAAGCTGTTATGCACAGTTTACAAGTGTGAAATTTGCCAGGAAAAGAAAGCGTGAGACAGGTATGAAGAGGTTGCAGGACCATCAAAACCTAAAGGACTGTCGCTACTTCAGGCCCATTGCTTCCAAAAGACAGTTGCATTTTTTGCAAGAAGAAATTTAAAAAGAAAGTTTCAAAAGGGGTTCCATGTTTTGAAAAATTTGGAAAATGTATCACCAAGACAGCAGAACAGTCTATACAGGATGCAGCCAAAACTAAACAAGATGACATTTTCACTCATTATCAAGATACAGATCTTGTAGTACGTGAAGCTCACTATCACGAAGGTTGTAGAAAAGACTATCTGAGATGTGAAGACAGGCATGCTGAAACATCAACAGACCAGAAAACTACTGAGCAGCTACAGGCATAGGAGAGGGCATTTGAGTACATATGCGAGTATGATGAAAATGCAATAATCAGAGGTTCACAGGTGGAGAGAATGACCATGCTAGGTGAGAAGTACTGTGAATACATGCAACAACATTCTCCTGACTTCTACAACCCAGGATACAAGACTTACAAACTGAAAGAAAAAAATAATGAGACATTTTGGCTTCAGAATTCAATTCTGGGCTCCGAACCACCGCAGTGATCTTGTTTATTGTGATGAACTTGCCCAGGGTCAGGCAGTTGAGACAGCATTTGTGTCAGCAACTTCAGAAGAAAGACGTCTTGAGGAATCTGCATATGTTCTTCGCCGATACATTATGGATGCTTTCAGGGCAACACCTGATATGCCATGGCCTCCTTCTGCAGAATTTCTTCAGTCTGATGCTGTTAAACCTCCAGATATTTTCACAGACTTTCTAAAAACACTGCTATCTGGAAAGAGTAGTTCTATGGAGCAACCCAAAACCACCAGATTGGCATCCTTAATTGCCCAGGACATATGCTAATCTGTGACAGGAAGGAAGTGGAAAATGCCTAAACATGTTTTGCTTGGAATGTCTGTCAGACATGTAACTGGCAGCTCTGAAATCATAAGTCTGTTGAATAGGTTTGGTCATGTTGCTGGATACAAAACCATTGTGCGACTTGAGACTGCTATGGCCAATTCTGTACTTCAGTGCGCAAGTCTTCTTCCTTCAACAGTGAGTTTGACAGAGAACATGGTTATCCATTTTTGCTGGGATAACTTTGACCTGAACGAAGAAACTCCATCAGGAGCCAACACCACCCACTCCACTCAAGGCATTGTCATTCAAGAGGTTACTGGGGACACAATGCCTGACACTTTTCTGTCTCAGACAGAACCTCCTCCTCATTATCAGGACCGTCAATGCTCAGTGCAGTATGAGCCACATGATGTTCCTCCATGCTTTGCAAAAGTAAAGGCAGAACCTAAGTTGCATGTTGTGGAAACTCATTTCTCAAACACAGAGGCAGTCTACAAAGCTCAACTTGCTGATTTTTGGTGTGTGTTTTTTCTCCAGATTCTAGGCCACAAATGGAAGTCAACTTGTCCCTGGATGGGGAGGGTGGGTATCACTCACAGGAGAAGGGACAGAAAAGAAGCAGTCTACTGTGGACTATATGGCACCCATCCACCACCCTGTCACTGAACATCATCATAATAATAATAATAATACATGGAACTTGTATAGCGCTATATCTTGTAAAAACAAATCAAAGCGCTTGCATTCGACCTACACAACACACAAGCAATCAACAGCAATTTACAGTTTTAACAAATTCGAATGTACACTCACTCGCATGCATGCACACACACACACACACACACACACACACACACAACACACACACACACACACACACACACGCACGCACGCACGCACGCACGCAGCATGCGCGCGCACACACACACCTATAAACGTTATACACTTTGGCAGGTAGATGTTGAAGGCAGGACAGGATTGTACGGCGTTTTCATTTCAATTTTCTGTTTTGTTTTTAAAATATGGGACAGGCGTTCCTTGTGCAGTGGTGACATTAACTTATGTTGATAGCCTGTTTAATACCCTTTATTTTGGTACCAAATTTGATATGAATGTGTAAGAATATATTTATATAAATAATGTAAATTAACCTCACCCCCTAAATATTTTCCTTCTGAAGGGTTACTATATTGAATTGCTTGTATATCCTGAAATAACCTGGTTACATGAGGGTAACATATACCATAAAACGTTAAAATAAACAAAGTTTCAGAAAAATGCACCCATAAATCCCCCCCAGGGGGGGGGAGGGGGGTCTACGGAGGGACCAAGGTCTATAATGGGTAGGCGCTGCACTTGTGGCGACGCGCTCTTTCCTGGGGGAGAGCAGCCCCGAATTTCACGCAGAGAAATCTGCTGTGACATAAAGTGGTATAAAATAAAGTAAATAAATATACCAATGTCTGCACTGTGGATTGGAAAGGCTATACGTCCTTTAGGGATGTCTGCTGTTCATGCCCATGGGGTCAGGCTGGTGCTTCAAAGACGTTTATTTTATTTATTTATTTATTTTTATTTAGTCTTTTATATCAATGATAATGGAATAAGCACTAATCAATCCGTGATGATGATTGTCAGGCTATGAGGTTATACGCTTCTTGTATTTTTTTATAAATTTATTTATTCTTTCAGATCGAAGATAGTGGAATAAGCACTAATGTGCTTTTTTTTTTTACATCCAGTCCCTGTGTGCATGCAGTTTTGTAAATCTTGTCATCTGTTTCCACCGACACACACTGACCTACTCTTACGAAAATCGGAACAGGATTTAATCTGTTCGCAAGATGTTCTCCGTGCGTTCACACGCGAGGCCTCGGTTTATGTACGCGTTTTCATATACATACGATAGCTGTCAATGGGTACCTGCCCTCTTTAGGGTCAGGGTAGGTAAAGCAGCGAGGGAGAGGAGATGGGCGCCGCCCTCAAAATGCTGGCTCCTAGAGAAGCTGAGGTCTCTGACGCCTCACTCCCCTACGACCACACAGGTTATGGGACACCTTTACCTTTCCCCTTTTACATAATAAGTGATTGTGTGCGTGGGAAGAGCCGAACAAGGAAGCAAACCAAAATGGTAATACAGACTGAACTTGTATTACGAAAGGAAATTAATTTCTTTTAAATACTGCCAACGCCTACGAAATAAAATATAAAAAAAAAAAAGATGAAAGCCTTTGAAAGTGAGGACCTACAAAAACGTGGCGAAAATTAATTAGGAAAGACGAGATACCACAAACCGAAAAAAAAACCTATTCTACTAGCTAGGAGTTTAAAAAAAAATAAAGAACTATTGAAAACAGCTGACATTTTAGAATCATAGTATTTTGGCCATATAATGAAACAAGATTGTCTGTCTAGCCACAACAGTGCTGACAGGGAGAGAGGAAGGAAAGAGAAG
>CM060335.1:1703337-1723337 GCA_030674155.1 Stramonita haemastoma
CTATCCAGAGACAAGGTTTCGTTCACAGAGGAACAGACTACACAGACAAGTCCGAGCCTGCTATATGCGACGCTCCACCACATAATGAGTCGCATTGCACTATAGGCCAATTTTTAGTTATTGACATATTATCAATTTTCCATGAAAAGGCTATTCAATACAAAAAAAACATATTGGAAATTGGACAATTCTATGAAAAGGTCTTCCAAATTGAAATGATGCACTGCAGGATGTGACAAAATGAGAAACAGACAAGTTTAGTTTTGATACAGGTGGTCAGAATGCGAGCTTGGGTATATTGAAAACGCATTTAAAAGCCTAAAGGAAACAAAATTATGCCTTGGTATTTCCTACAAGGTAGAATATCAGCTACAGTTTTATAATCAATCAAAATCTTAAAATGGACAACTTGATCCCCGCCTCCCTTAAAATGGCTCCTAGCGCAAAAAGTGAATCAAGTGCTAAGCGACTCATTTCGTGGTGGAGCGTCACATATCAGAACAGAGAAGGAAGGTACAGAGTTCCTTCACTTCTGTTTCTCATTTCATTGATGAAAAAAAAGAGACAGAAAAAAAAAATGTTCTTCCCGTTTCATTTTGTTGAAAAACTTCTGGTTCTGTTAACTTTTTCCTCTACGTGCCGCTGAACTGCTAATATATGATATGAAATCTTGGCACAGCTTGCGTAACCCTGGAAAGGTTGACTGTGTAGTGTACGTGGGGAAAGAGTATTACAGTTGTTTGTCGTATTCCTGCCCACCCCCCACCCCCTTAAAAAATGAAGGAAAAGTAATATCAGGGCTTTAAAAAACAAACAAATATATGCTTTCTTTTGCCAATCTGGCACTGAGCTCTCGCGGTAGGAGAATGGATAGATTGAAGATATGTTAAGAAGTGACACTTTCTCAAAGACCAACCTGGATAAACCCTGCAAACCTCCTGCCTCATGTGTGTGTGTGTGATGGACATTTAACCACATCAACTGGTACAGTTCCAGATTCCAAGGTATTATTTTTTTAATATTTTTATTTCAAGAAAAAAATCCCGAATGGTATATGAAATTTTGGGTGACGGTTTGTACGCCTTAGTTTCAGTACAGTCCCTCCAGTTCACCCAGCTGTGAACTTCTGTTTTTTTTATTTGTTCATAATTTATTTATTTATTTATTTATTTATTTATTTATTTATTCTTTTCTATCGAGGATAATGGAATAAGCACCCATGTGCTTTTTTACATCCGGTCCCTGTAAGTATGCAGGTTTGTAAATCTTGTCATCTGTTCCCACCGGCACATAATAGCCTACTCTTAATGAAAAGCGGAACAGGATTCAACGTGTGCGTAAGATGTTCTGCTTGCGTTCGCACACGGGGCCTCGGTTTACAGTCTCATCCGAAAGACTTGTGGGGAGAGTGGAGTCAGCACTGATGTTAACTCCAGGGGGAAAAAATCCCCTCGATCGGGAATCGAACTCGGGTCGTCAAATTGCGAGCGCAATGTTTTGACCTCTAGGCTATCCCGTCTGCCCCCCCCCCCCCCCCCCCCCCCTCCTAGCTCTTTGTGTGTGGAGAAAATGCTACAGCTGTTCTATTATGCTTGATATCGATAAGAATGAGGAGGAGGAGGAGGATCATCATCATAATCATGATAATGATGATGATGACGATAGTAATGTATAAAATCTGTATAGTGCTATATCTTGTAAATTTAAATCAAAACGCTTGCATTCAGCCTATTCTTACAGATTCAACCTATCTCAAACTGTTTTCACAATTTCAAACACACACACACACACATACATACACACACGCACGCACGCACGCACGCACGCACATACACACAAATGGAAAAAGTACTTTTTACATCCAATGCCTGTGTGTTTACTGTTTTGTACATTTTGTAAACATCAATGAATTCAGAATTCAAGCGTAAGACAGTTAAACCAAGCAACAACAACAACAAAACACCGAAAGAAAAGGTTCTGTTTTTACCTGTGGGCGTTAGAAGGAAATGAAACATCATGATCAGTATAATTAGTGTAGTCACCGGTGTTAAAATAAATATATTATCCGATTTCATCGCTTCATGACGTTGAAAAAAAATTATAGTACATTACTTCCTGTTTTGTGATCAGGCTGAAAACAAGGCAGAAAAATTACTTCTTGTGATACACACACGCACACACTACACACACGCGCGCGCGCACACTCTATACACACACACTACACACACACGTGCGCACGCTCGCACCCACGCCCCGCGCACACACACACTCACACTCACACTCACACACACTCACACACACACACACACACACACACACACACACACACACACACACACACACACACACACACACACACACACACACACACTATCTCTCTCTCTCTCTCTCTCTCTCTCTCTCTCTCTCTCTCTCTCTCTCTCTCTCTCTCTCTCTCTCTCTCTCTCTCTCTCTCTCTCTATCTATCTATCTATCTATCTATCTACCTATCACATATACATACACACACTATCTATCTATCTATCTATCTATCTATCTATCTATCTATCTTATATATATATATATATTTATATATATATATATATATTATTTATATATACATATTATAATTATGTGTGTGTGTGCGCGCGTGCGTATGCAAGCGTGCGTTCATGCGTGCGTGCGTGTGAGTATGTGTGTGTGTCTCTCTGTGTGTCTGTGTCTATGTCTGTGTGTATGCGTGCACGCGCGCGTGTATGCGTGCGTGCGTGTATGCGTGCGTGCGTGCATGTGTGTGTGTGTGTGTGTGTGTTATTGTGTAAAATATAGATTGAAAGTAAAAAAGAAGTGCAAAAAACTTCTTTTTTTTAGAAACAGAAAAAAATATCGACAATAAAGAATGCGCTTAGTTGCACAAAGTAAGGGAAATCTGATATTGTAGAGAATTGTCTGTAAATTACCAAGTCCGTGAAAGCTCGACAGAAAAGCAAATGAAAACTAGCAAAAAAACCCTTAAACTCTGACACGATATTTTTTTTAAATGTTCACTGACCTTTACGACATCTATCTTGTTCCTTCATTCTGCTGTGTGTGCCCTCAGCACTGAACAAAAGTCTCTTTTTTTAAATAATTGCTTAGAGGTACAAAACTGAAGGGTGATGAATGAACTAGGGCATTTTTAGATGAAAATGGTTAGGCAATCAGAGAAGGTTGAGGAATTCTTGTTGAGGTTGAGGAATTCTCTAGGGGGCCAGTATGTTGAGGGCGGCGCCCATCTCCTCTCCCTCGCTGCTTTACCTTCCTTGACCCTCAAAGAGGGCAGGTACCCATTTACAGCTGGGGGAACTGTGCTGAAGCCAAGGCGTTCAGATGGTCACCTATCCAACTTGGTAACCACGCTCAATGCTGCTTAACCTTGGCTGGGGGAAAGCAAGTCCTCTGACCACCAAGCTATTCCATCCCCTGTAACAGTGCTCCTGCCCAAAAAGAAAACTGGAACTGTCCCCTGCTCTGCTCTGCTCTGCCTTGCCCTTTCTGTCAGAATGGAATCGCACGTTAAATCCTGTTCCGCTTTTTGTAAGAGTAGGCCATTGTGTGCCGGTGGGAACAGATGAAAATATTTACAAAACTGCAAACACATGGGGACTGGATGGATTGAGAAAAAAAAAAGCACATGAGTGCTTATTCCATTATCCTCGATATACAGGAATAAATAAAAAAAAAATTAGATAAATAAATAATCAACCCTTCAACCTCTTGCACTTGACCTTAGCCAGCTTTTGTTGTTTTTCTTCCTTGTAGTGATCTGTTTCTCGGGACAGATTGATTAACCCTGTCAGTGCGACTGTTCTCCTCATTTGTTGTTGTTGGTGTCAAAACTCAGTTTTCTTCTGTGTGTTGTGTGTGTGTGTGTGTGTGTGTGTGTGTGTATGTGTGTGTATGTGTGTGTGTGTGTGCGTGCGTGCGTTGTGTGTGTGTGTGCATGTCTGTGTGTGTCTGTGTGTGTGTGTGAGTGTGTGTTTGTCTGTTTGTCCGACTGTCTGTCTGTCTATCGACCTTTCTATCTGTTTGTCTGTCTCTCCCTCTCTCTTTCTCCCTCCTTCCCCTCTCTCTCTCTCTCTCTCTCTCTCTCTCTCTCTCTCTCTCTCTCTCTCTCTCTCTCTCTCTCTCTCTTCTCTCTCTCTCTCTCTCTCTCTCTCTCACACACACACACAAACACCACACAGATGACACGATTTACAAAAAAACCTGCATACACACGGGGACTGGATGTAAAAAAAAAAAGCATATGAGTGCTTATTCCGTTATCGTCGGTATAAAAGAATAAAATACACACACACACACACACACACACACACACACACACACACACACACACACACACACACACACACACAGAGGCAGACAGACAGACAGAAATACAGACAGACATACAGACATAGGATTACTGAATTCTGACAACAATAACAACAACAACAAAAACAGTCAAGTGTCGTTTCAAACCAGATGATATAATTTTAAACCATCTGGTATCTGTGTTAAACTTACATGGTCTTCGTTTTGTAAACGATCTGGTCCCGTTTAAAATTTACTGGTGCTGCTTTTAATTCTCTCCTATTGTTAAGAATTTTCTTACCTCAAACTACCTGGTACCGTTTTCAAACCTACATGATATCGTTTAAAACTCTTATCTTGTTTTACACTTCCTGGTACTGTTTTAAACTGTTTAGTATTGGTTTTTAAAAACGGTTTGCTATCGTCCTAAAATCAACTTACAGCGTTCTAAACTATCTTCTACCGTTTTTAACTTAACTTGGTACCGTTTTAGGCAATCTGAGAACATTTTGAAAACCGTTCAGTAGCGTTTATATAGTTAAAAGTTAAAGTCTGTCCCGAGCCTAAGGCCCATCAGGCCGGTGCTTATCCCGGTTTCTGTGGCGTTAAGTGACAGAGTCATAGACTCCCCCCTGGATAGGACGCCAGTCTATCGCAGGGTTCACCCCCAACACAAGGTTGGTACCCCTTTTACACCTGGGTGGGGTGAGAAAATAGCCGTAAAGTGCCTTTTCCAAGGGCACAACGCCATAGCCGAAAGCTGGGATCGAACCCGCAACCTTTAGATTATACGAGTCCAACGCCCTAACCACTAGGCTACAGCGGCGGCCGTTTATATAGCATCTCGCTTTTAAACTATCTAATTTTGCTTTCAACGTATCTTATATCGTTATAAAGTATACGTGGTTATACCGGTAGTTGCAACGTTGTCTTGATGGGGGGGTGTTAAAAGACAAATGAATAGGCGTTTCTACTTTCATCAAAGTACACTAATGCAATAATACTAAGGGTGCTCTCTTTTTTTTGGTATTGTTTTCAGGCAGGTGGAAAAAGGGGAAACAACTAAAAAGCAGACGACAGAATGGCTTCTTTCCTAAGTCACCTGCTCCTGGTCACGTGGGCTGTGTGTGTGTTCATCTGGTGAGTAGGTTGATGTTTATCTGTCTGTCTGTTTGTCTGTCTGTTTATGTTTTGTCTGTCTGTTTGTTTGTCTGTTTATGTTTGTATGTTTTTCTGTCTGTCTGGTTATGTTTTTCTGTCCGTTTTTTCTGTCTTTCTGCCAGTATGTCTCTTGATGTTTGTCTATCTGTTTTTCTGTCTTTCTGTTTATGTCTGTCTCTTTGTCTGTGTTTGTTTGTCTATGTCTGTCTTCCTGTATTTCTGTGTATGTCTGTCTGTCTCTGTCTGTCTCTTTGTCTGTGTTTGTTTGTCTATGTCTGTCTTCCTGTATTTCTGTGTATGTCTGTCTGTCTCTGTCTGTCTCTTTGTCCTTCTATTTATGTCTGTCTCTCTGTTTCTGTGTCTTTGTCTGTCTGTCTATATGTCTGTCTGTTTGTCTGCATGTCTGTCTACCTCTGTTTTATCTGTCTGTTTATGTCTGTCTGTCTGTCTCTGTCTGTCAGTCTGTTTATGTCTATTTCTGTGTCTGTTTGTCTGTCTATGTCTGCTTGTCTGTCTGTCTATCTGTCTGTCTCGTATGTAAATATTTCTCTTTCCTTCGCCTTTTGCTTATTTTGTATATGCGTCTATCTGTGTTTGTCTATCTGTATCTCTAGTCTGTCTTTCAGTTTGTGTGTGTGTGTGTACATGCGTGCGTACGACCGTGCGTGCGTGTGTGTGCGTGCGTGCGTGCGTGCCTGCACGTGCGTGCGCGCACGCGTGCACGTGTGTGTGTGTATGTATTTGTGTATATATATATATATATATATATATATATATATATATATATATATATATACATACATGTGTATATATATATATATATATATATTATGTGTGTGTGCATGCGTGCGCGCTTGTGTGTGTGTGCGTTTGTGCGCGTGCGTGCGCGCGCGCTTGCGTGTGTGTGTGTGTGTGTGTGTGCGTATGTGCGTGCGCGTGTGAAAGAGAGAGTGACACTTTATGTACGCAAGTGTGTATGTGTATGTGCTTGCGTGAGTCTGTCTGTCATGTAAAAGTCTTTTTTTTTCATTTTGTTTTGTGGTTTTTTTTTTCATTTTTAATTACACTCTGTGTATCTAGTTTGACAAATCAAAGACATGATAGGGGGGGGGGGGGGGGGTTGGAGACTTTTTTTTTTTTCATTGCGATCATTTAGTCAACAGTGGACAATGGACTCTTTTAGAAGTTGAAAGTAAAAGCTTTTTTTCTTCTCCCACTTCTTTTGCCCCGTCTGTTCAAATTTACGGGCAATATTCAACTGGACTTGACCTTTGGGGGATGTGTACATTTGTTTGGCAGTGCGCACTCTGGCTTTGTGCAAAGATAAACACATTTTCCCTCTGATAGGATCAGTGTATTGATCGAACAAAATTTGTTTTCACCAACCCCCAAAAAAGAAAGAAAGAAAGAAAGAAGAAGAAAGAAAGAAAGAAAGAAAGAAAGAAAGGAAGAGAAGGAAGGAGAAGGAAGGAAGGAAGGAAGAAGGAAGGAAGGAAGAAGGAAGAAGAGAAGAAGGAAGGAAAGAAGGAAAGAAGAAGAAAGAAAGAAAAGAAAGAAAGAAAGAAAGAAAGAAAGAAAAGAAAGAAAGAAAGAAAAGAAGAAAGAAAGAAAGAAAGAAAGAAAGAAAGAAAGAAGAAAGAAAGAAAGAAAGAAAGAAGAAAGAAGGAAGGAAGGAAGGAAGAAAGGAAGAAAGAAAGAAAGAAAGAAAGAAAGAAAGAAAGAAAGAAAGAAAGAAAGAAAGAAAGAAGAAAGGAAGAAGGAAGAAGGAAGGAAGGAAGAAAGAAGAAAGAAAGAAAGAAAGAAAGAAAGAAAGAAAGAAAGAAAGAAAGAAAGAAAGAAAGAAAGAACGAAAGAAAGAAAGAAAGAAAGAAAGAAACGGTGGGATTTATGAATATGATTTTTATGAGGGTTTTTTTGTTTGTTTTCTGTTGGATTTTTCTCTATTCCTTGGATAGATCTACGAGGTTTTCCCAGGTGAAATTTTTTGGAGTAATGCAACTGTTTTTGCCCATCAGTAAGTTAGCCGCGTTCTGCTTTTGGAGATAATGTCTAAACACTACACTATCACATACATTTGTATAATACTGATCCTAACTCCAGTAGGGAAAAAACTCTCCTTGAACGGGCGAGCATCTCGAAGGTGGCTGAAAACTGGACTCGAGCTCTGGCTTTCAGATTGCGAAAGCGATGTTCTGACCGCTAGGCTCTTTAGCCCTCACTCCCCACCCTTTCCCTTTTTCAAAATTTAAACATTCAATTAGACATTGAAAGAAGGACACAGACAATTGAGATGAGATTCTTTCGCAAACTTCTTTCGTATTTCATACAGAGATCATAGCACTAATGAAGATGTGAAAACCAGAAGAAAAAAAATCTGCCATCGGACCATATGAAGAGCTCCTGACTTCAGTTTTTTTTTTTGTTTTGTTTTTATTATTATTATTATTGTTATTATTATATTATTATTATTATTATTATTATTATTATTATTATATTATTATTATTATTATTATTATCATCATTATTATTATTATCATAATGATGATGGTGATGGTGATGATGATGCTGATGATGATAATAATGATAATCATAATCATAATCATAATAATAATAATAATAATAATAATAATAATAATAATAATAAAAATTTTAAACGCAAGCTAAAGTGGTACAGGCACTCACGCGAATACCTGAACTGGCCAAGACTGTCCCACAGGGAACAGTACAAAGAGGGAAACGAAGAGGCAGACAGAGAAAACGATGGGAAGACAACATCAGAGAGTGGACAGGCCTTGGGTGGAGCGATCTGCTACGGAGGGTGGAGGACCGTGGGGAGTGGAGGAAGCTGGTTGCAAAATCTTCAGAGGTGCCCCACGGTCCGCGGGACTACGGGACAGATGAAAGGGAAAGGTGAAGGAAAACATCAAGGTCCACTTAGCAAACAGCGGTTAATGTCCGCACTGTCTGTTCCACCAGAAAAGATTTCCAACGAAGATCTACTGAGGAAATGCAACCAAACTGACATGAGCACCCATCATTATCAAACGAAGATGGAGATGGATTGGGCATGTCCTCTGGAGAGACACACAATCTGTCACACGAACAGTATTGCACTGGACCCCAGACGGCAAGAGAAAGAGAGGAAGACCAAGAACAACATGGAGGAGGAGGACAGTGGAATGTGAGATGGAAGCCATGCAGCACTCTTGGAGTTCATTGACCAGGCTGGCCCAGGATAGGCAGGGGTGGAAAGTCTTTGTTGCTGCCCTACATACCACTGGTGTAAAGGATGACGATGATGATGAAGATGAGGAGGAGGAGGAGGGAGGAGGATGTCTGTGCCACCAGCCCCGGCCGGTCTTCTCTGAGAGGAAGGATTTTTTTATTATTATTCTTTTATATCGCGGATAATGGGATAAGCACTCGTGTGCTTTTTTTCATCCAGTCCCCGTGTGTATGCAGTTTTGTAAATATTGTCATCTGTTCCCACTGGCACCCAATGGCCTACTCTTACGAAAAGCGGAACGGGATTTAACGTGTGCGCAAGATGTTCTGGATGGATGGAGAAGTGTGTAACGTGTGCACAAGATGTGAAGAGGGGACGGGATAGCCTAGTAGGTCAGAACATTGCGCTCGCAATTTGACAACCCGGCTTCATTTCCCCGTTCAAGGAGATTTTTCCCCCCTGGAATTAACATCAGTGCTGACTCCACTATCCTCACAAGTCCTTAGAAGACTATAAACTGAGGTCCCGTGTGCGAACGCACGCAGAACATCTTGCGCTCAGGTTAAATCCTGTTCTGCTTTTCTTAAGAGTAGCCATTGTATGCCGGTGGGAACAGATGACAAGATTTACAAACTGTATACACTGAGGACTGGATTTTAGAAAAGCACATGAGTGCTTATTCTATTATCGTCGATAAAAAAATTAAATAAATAAATAAATAAAATAAAAAATAAGAGGGCATCATTACCCCAGTGAGCCTCGACTTAGAGCTGTCGTCAGAACGGTACGTTCGGGAAGCTAGAAGTGTCGGGTAGACTGTAACACCTAGATTTTTTAAACTGACGTACATGGAAGTTAGGTAAAAGGTAATGGTAAAGGTGACCCATAACCTATGTGGTCGTTGGGGAGCGAGGTGTCACCCATCCAACCCAGGATAACCCATGCTCGAAGCTGCTTAAGTTTGACTTGGGGAAATGAATGATGCTCTGACCAACTGAGCTATCCCCCCGTGTAACCGTATTTTATTGCTAAATCTATCTATCACTATCTATCCATTATCTACTATCTATCTATCTATCTATACTATATATATATATATATATATATATCTATATATATATATATATATATCCATTATATATATATTGATATATATATACATATTGATTATAAAGCTTTAAAAGATAGCAAATTGAAAATGTCCTCGTTCCTCATTCACAACTCTCACACCATTTTTCTCGGTGTTATATATATATATATATATATATATATATATATATATATATATATATATATATATATATATTTATTTAGTATTATTTAGTTATTAATTTAATTATTTAGTTATAATATTATCTACATACCTACATACTACATACTACAGACAGACAACTGACCAGACAGACCATACATACATACATACATACATACATACATACATACATACATACATACATACATACATACATACATACATACATACATACAAAAAAACTTTAAAAGATAGCAAAAAATAGGAAAAAAATGTCCTCGTTTCCTCAATTCACAACTCTCACCACCCTGTTTCTCACTGTGTTCACAGCCTCTCAGGAACCTCCGCCAGCACCGCCACAGCAGACTCCGGCCACGGTCCAGCAGCAGCAGCAGCAGCAGAGGAGAGAGGAGACAGGCGCCAGAAGCGATCCCCCTTTGAACTGGTCAGCGGGCTGGTGGGCAAGAAGAGCTACTGGCGACGCCGTCCTGCCTACTACCGCTTCTTTCAGAAACGCCCTTTCGACGAACTGGCCAGCGGCTTGGTGGGCAAGCGAGCTTCAGCAGGCAGAGAGGTTTTGGGGTCTGGTCAGCCCTTAAGGGTCAGTCTGGCCAGCAAGCGTCTCCACGAAATCGCCAGTGGCTTGATCGGAAAGAGGCCTTTTGACGACATTGCAGGGCTTGTGGAAAGCGTGGGTTTGATGATATTGCCAGCGGGCTTGTGGGAAAGCGTGCGTTTGACGATATTGCCAGCGGGCTTGTGGGCAAGAGGCCGTTTGATGATATCGCCAGTGGTCTTGTTGGAAAACGACCTTTCGACAATATCGCCAGGGTTGGTTGGGAAACGACCTTTTGACAATATCGCCAGTGGTCTGGTTGGGAAACGACCTTTTGACAATATCGCCAGTGGCCTGGTTGGGAAACGCTTTCATGAAATCGCCAGTGGCCTGATCGGCAAGAGGCCGTTTGATAACATCGCCAGTGGCCTAGTCGGCAAACGACAGTTCGACAACATTGCCAGCGGGCTTGTGGGTAAAGCGACAGTTTGATGAATTGGCCAGGGATTGGTGGGAAACGGCAATTTGACGAACTGGCCAGTGGCTTGGTTGGAAACGGCCATTTGACGAACTGGCCATGGCTTGGTTGGGAAACGGCCATTTGATGAATTGGCCAGTGGATTGGTTGGGAAACGACAGTTTGATGAACTGGCCAGTGGTTTAGTTGGCAAACGACAATTTGATAATATTGCCAGTGGTTTGGTTGGAAAACGGCCATTTGACGAATTGGCCAGTGGCTTGGTTGGAAAACGGCCATTTGACGAATTGGCCAGTGGCTTGGTTGGAAAACGGCCATTTGACGAATTGGCCAGTGGCCTTAGTTGGAAAACGGCCATTTGACGAATGGCCAGTGGCTTGTTGGAAAACGGCCATTTGACGAACTGGCCAGTGGCTTGGTTGGAAAACGACATTTCAGCAAACCGTCCAGTGACATGGCCGAAAAAGAAGACGACGTCTGATTGCCGAAACTGGAGCCAACAAGCTCTGCTGTGATGCACAAGGCGAAGAACCATTGCACTTTACAACGTAGCACCTTGCACCAGTGATGAGGGACCGTGCCAGTTGTTATTATTTGTTTCCTTAGACCAACTTCCCTATTTATTTATTTATTTCGTTGACTTTAATTTGCTAGAACCTTTATGTTGTTCAACTGAATCTGATATTGATATTTGATTTAGCGTTTTACGTCACTTTCTTTGAAAAAGAAATTCTATGAAAAATGTCTTGGGTATAAAAGTGGTATTTAACGCTAAACCTTACGCTTGTTTTGGGGATTTGGATTTTTTTTTTGTTGTTGTTTAGCTGAATTTTAAACAAACATTTTGATTCAGTATTGCAAATTTTCTGTCTCTTCCTTTACAAATATTCATCTATGAAAGATTTGCTGGTACAAAAAGCGTATTCAAAACAGAAAATACTAACCAAGAGTAAACTTGCTTCTTAAGCTGAATTCTAGACCAATTTTTGATTTCGTATTGTACAGTTTCTGTGTTTTATTTTCAAATGTTCATCTTTCAAAGATTTTTTTGGCATAATGTGGTATTCGAACCACACACCAACTAACCAGGATAAATTCTAAGTGAGTCAAAGTCAAAATTTTATTTCCAGTAAAACATATTGCCTTTCTTGAACGTTAAGTACCAAGTATAACATCTGCCATAAGACCTTTACAGCAAAGATGACCTGTCGTCAAATACAGAAGTACCCGCCCGCAGTTTAGTTACATACTGACTCGGTTGTTATTCAATCACTTGGTTTCAACAGATTTTATTCACAAAAAGTGTCACAAAAAAAATTTTATACCTTGACAGGTCAACAAAAAACTTATGATAGTTCTGTCATAGTTACGGACATACATACATTGCGACGGATGACTTTACAAAACAACAGATGACATACATAGTATACTAACATCAACAGTTGCATACATATTTCAGCAGTTAAGCAGACTTAAATGAAAGAATCGTATTCAGTCATTTGTTTTGTAAGGTCCTTTTTGTATGGAAACAGTTTTGTTTCTATTGTCTTTATTTCAATGTTTTGTTTTATTCTTTATGAGGCGTAATAAAGTTCTGTGATATTTTTTTTTTTTTGAGACATACTCTCTGGACATTTTCTGAATCCCTTTCCTCACAAACTAACAACAGTTTCATATTCAGCTGCAGAACACCATTAAAGTGGAATGTCAACATGGGCTTTCGCTGATGCTCTGCTCTGAGAGTTCTGTGTATGTTATATTTGCTGCTTGCTTTGATGCTGTTTTTGCTGTTGTTTGCTGCTGCTGCTGCTGCTGCTGCTGCTGCTGCTGCTGCTGCTGCTGCTGATGATGATGATGATGATGATGATGATGATGATGATGATGATGATGATGATGATGATGATGATGATGATTGAAAATAAAACCTATTCAAGACACATTGAGGAGCAGATGCAATATAAAAAAAAAATTTAAAACAGCCAACATCATCATAGAATTATGTCGCCAAACACGTTCTCTACATGGTATGGGGGCGGGATAGCTAAGTGGTCAGAGCACTCGCTTTCCCCCAGCCAAGGTTAAGCAGCGTCGAGCGTGGTTACCAAGTGAATGGGCGACCTTTTGCACGCCCTGGTTTCAGAACAGTCCCCCCAGTTCACCCAGCTGTCAATGGGTACCTGCCCTCTTTAGGGTCAGGGAAGGTAAAGCAGCGAGGGAGAGGAGATGGGCGCTGCCCTCGATATGCTGGCCCTCGGAGAAGCTGAGGTCTCTGACGCCTCGCTCCCGTACCCACAGGTTATGGGACACCTTTACCTTTTACCTCTACATGGGCTTAAAGAACTGATCAGCACAGTCTCAGACACACCAGAGAGCAATGCTATATGAACCAGAAACCAAAACATGAAAATTATGTGGGGAGAACCCGTGTTTCTTTGGGGTGAAGATGCGTGATAGATCATGTATTTATTTTTTTATTTTTTTTAATCTTTTATATCGAGGTTAATGGAATAACCATTCATGTGCTTTTTTTTACATCCAGTCCCCGTGTGTATGCAGTTTTGTAAATGTCATCTGTTCCCACCGGCACACGATGCCTACTCTTACGAAATAGCGGAACAGAATTTAACGTGTGTGACAAGATGTTCTGCGTGCGTTCGCACACGGGCCTCGGTTTAACAGTCTCATTCGAAGGACTTTTGGGGAGAGTGGAATCAGCACTGATGTTAACTCCAGAGGAAAAATCCCCTTGAACTGGATTCGAAACCGGTCGTCAAATTGAGAGTACATAAACCGTGCTGCTTGTATCCAGTTTGTACTGAAGGAATGTATGCTGTTGCTATCAAAGAAATTTCCAAAGGTCAACCAGACATAGCAACAGTCATCATATTTAAACACAGCTGTCAGTTTCCCCCACTTTCAGCCACTCTCGACTCTTATCTATTCCATCTCAACTGGTGACAGCCCCGATATGGCCTGTGTGGTCGGCGGGGCTATAAACAACATGGATGGATTGGATTGACATCTCAGCTGGTGCTAATTATTATAAAAATAAAAAAAAAACTGACCACACTTGACTTGGTAGAAGCAAGCGGATAATGTTAGTACACTCGCCCTGGATGCTTGAATGAGTGATGCTGGATGTATGGGCTGTGATATGCCTTACCATACGCTCGTTTGCTTTCTAAAGACACTAGTTTGTTGGGAGCGAATACAAAAAATCTGTGTTGAATTACCTGTTAAATCCAATGCCAGATCTGGCAGCAGAAGTGCCACAGGGTGTGGAATATTTCATAAATGCTACGCCACATTCACCCAGATAATAGAGAGACAGACAGACACACAGACAGACAGACAAAAGAGACAGAAAAGAGAGAAAGAGGAGAGAGAAGAGAGGGTGAGAGAGAGAGAGAGAGAGAAAAGAGAGAGAGAAGGAGAGAGACAGAGAGAAAAGAAAGAAGAAGAGAGAGAGACACGAAGAAAGATACAGACAAAAGAAGAGAGACAAAGAGACAAAAGAGAGAGACAAACAGAAAGAGATATAAAGAGATATGCAGACAGAGAGAGAGACATTTATGTATTTATTTATTCTTTTATATCGAGGATAATGGAATAAGCACTCATGTGGATTTTTTTACATCCAGTCCCCGTGTGTATGCAGTTTTGTAAATCTTGTCATCTGTTCCCACCGGCACACAATGGCCTACTCTTACGAAAAACGGAACAGGACAGACAGAGAGAAAGAGGGGGGGGGGTGATAAGAGGTTAGGATAAGGAATTCCAATAGGAAGACACACGGTCTCTCAGAAGCATTGCAGATGTGTGACTGTTGCGGTGCTGTTCAAAACGATGGACAAGCCTTGGGTTCCTGTCAGATAAATTTATGTAGGCTGAAAAAAAATCGTGTGGTATATATATATATATATATATATATATATATATAATATATATATATATATATATATATATATATATATATATATATTTGTGTGTGTGTGTGCGTAGTGTGTGTGTGCGCGTGCTTGCGTTTATGCATGCGCGCCCGCGTATGTGTGTGTGTGCTGTTTGTGGATATTGTGTGCGTGCGTGCGTGCGTGCGTGCGTGCGTGCGTGCGTGTGTGTGTGTGTGTGTGTGTGTGTGTGTGTGTGTGTGTGTGTGTGTGTCCGCCTATCTGTCTGTCTGTGGCTTTCTGTGTGTGAGTGCGTGTGTGCGTGCTAGCGTGCGTGCATTTGCGCACGCGTATATGTGTATATGTGTGTGTATGTTTGCCTGTGTATATTTCTGTGTCTATTGGTCTGTCTATCTGTTCGTCTGTTTGTCTGCCTGTCTGCCTCTTTGTTCGTGATGTTCAAATAGAATTCATCCGAAATATTTCAAAAAAGATCATCCAAAACAACACCTACCCTATAACAACTTAACGCATGGAAAAGAGGTTGCAGGTATCCTACCCCTCATGAAAAAACAGTAACATCTCAAGGGTCGGATTCTGAATCTCACACAAAATACAATGTTTGTTTATATTTATTTCTTTTTATTCTTTTATATCGAGAACAATGGGATAAGCACTCTTGTGCTTTTTTACATTCAGTCCCTGTGTGTATGCAGTTGTGTAGATATTGTCATCTGTTCCCACCGGCACACAATGGCCTACTCTTACGAAAAGCGGAACAGGATTTAATGTGTACGCAAGATGTTCTGCGTGCGTTCGCACACGGGGCCTGGGTTTACAATCTCATCCGAAAAAATTTTGGGGAGAGTGGAGTCAGCACTGATGTTAACTCCAGGAGAAAAAATCTCCTCGAACGGGAATCGAACCCGGGTCGTCGAATTGCCAGCGCAATGTTCTGACCACTAGGCTATCCCGCCCCCCCCCCCCCCCCCACCCCCCATATTCATATATGGACGCCCCCCCTCCCCCCCCCCCCCCCCCCGTGGGGACACATGGGGGCCTGTCATCAGTATAAATAGCATCCCCACCTTCCAAAAAATCTGTGCTTGGAATTCCCTCTTATCTATCCCTCCCTTTGTTTCTGCCTTACTTTTTCTGTCACCTCCTTCTTGTCTATTTTCTGATTTCTGGGTCCATTCTCCCCCCCCCCCCCCCCCCCCACCACCACCACCACCAAAACAAAAGACTTGAAAGATAATTCTCCACCCCCTGCCTCACCCCCCACCCCCACCGAAGTCGGATGTGTTGTGCTGAGTCGCAACGCATTTTCGCTCAAATGACAGATAACAGTAGTTATGGTCTGAGCGTTCGACGACGACGACGACAACGACGACGACGACGACGACTAAGAAGAAGAAGAAGAAGAACAACAACAACAACAACAACAACACACAACAAGAACAGAAGAACAACAACAAAACAAGAGAACAAGGACAAGAACAAGAAGAAACAACAACAAAAAGAAGAAGAACAACAACAAAAAGAAGAAGAACAACAACAACAAGAACACACTGACTCCACTCTCCCCCAAAGTCCTTCAGATGAGACTATAAACCGAGGCCCCGTGTGCGAACGCACGCAGAACATCTTGCGCACACGTTGATTCCTGTTCCGCTTTTCGTACGAGTAGGCCATCGTGTGCCGGTGAGAACAGATGACATTTACAAAACTGCATACACACGAGGACTGGATGTAAAAAAAAAAAAAAAAACACATAGTGCTTATCCCATTATCCTCGATATAAAAGAATAAAAAAAAACTTAAATAAAAAAATAATTGAGACACAAGCGCAGCAGCTACTCCAAATTTCAAAAAGAAAAAAAAGAAAAAATGATTGTCATCTTCTGGTATTTGTAGGTAAGACAATCTTTCTTCTGACGACAGTAAAAATCTGATACCTATCACTTTGGGTTTTTTTTTAGCGATTCAAGCACATGAGGCTCCTCAAACATGGAATACGTAGTATTGAGTTTGTCCTTACACACACACACGCACACACACACACACACACACACACACACACACACATACACCGCGCACGCACGCACACACACACACACACACACACACACACACACACACACACACACACACACACACACACACACACACACACACACACACACACACACAAAATAACACGAACTAGCACACACACACACACACACACACACACACACACACACACACACACACACACACACACACACACACACACACACACACACATATGTTGTTGTCGATGATGAAATTGTTGTTGTTGTTGTTGTCGTGGTAAGGTTGTTGTCATTCAGTGTTATTGTTGTGTTGTTGTTGTTGTGTTGTTGTTGTTATTGTTGCGTTTGTCATCTTTCATGGTCCTATGTTTGAGTTTTGTTTACAGTCGTCCAGTATAAATTATGTTTCCACTTTCTGTTTCTGTGTGTCTGTGTGTATGTCTATCTGTCTCTTCCCACCCCCACCCCCCACCCTCTCTCTCTCTCTCTCTCTCTCTCTCTCTCTCTCTCTCTCTCTCTTCTCTCTCTCTCTCTCTCTCTCTCTCTCGTTTTCATTCCCTCTCATCTCTCTCTCTCATCTCTCTCCTCTCTCCTCTCTCTCTCTCCTCCTCCACTCCTCTCTCTCACACTCTCCTCTCCCATCTCTCCTCTCTCTCTCTCTCACCTCTTTCCTCTCTTCTTCTCTCTCTCTCTTCTGATCTCTCTCTTCTCTCTCTCTCTCTCTCTCTCTCTCTCTCTCTCTCTTTTACATACACACACTAACACACACACAACTAACCACACACACACACACACACACACACACACACACACACACACACACACACACACACACACACACACACACACACACACACACACACGTTCATTTTACCTTATTTTCTTTTTTTATTTGGGATTTTTTTTGTCTTCACATAATTATTCACTGCAATCTTAACTTGATACCATCCGCTAGTTACATGCATGTTCAAAAAAGCAATTCATGACCTTTTAGATAAAAGAACTATCTCAAATACATTAATAGCATTTGTTCCAGTTATGTTCTGTGCATATTTGTTTTCTGTATCTCTTTGTTTTTGCCTCTACAGTTTTCTTGTAGTTTCTGTTCTATCTTTCGTCGTATTTATTTAATTTTGCTCCTCAGTATTAGCGAAACAGCTGGAGACTGTAATGCAATTATTCCCTCTCTTTACGGAAGTTGAAAATGTAGGAAATAAAGTGTTAGGACTGCACAACAATTTGAGATTTAGGGTGTGTGTTTGTGTGTGTGTGTGTGTGCGTGCGTGCGTGGTGTGTGTGTGTGTGTGTGTGTGTGTGTGTGTGTGTGTGTGTGTGTGTGTGTGTGTGTGTGTGTGTGTGTGTGTGTGTATATATATAGGGGTGTGTGGGGGTGTAGGGTGTGTGTGTGTATGTGTGTATGTGTATGTGAGTATGTGTATGTGTGTGTGCGTGCGTGCGTGTGTGTGTGTACATGTGTGTGTGCGCGTGCATGTGTGAGCGTGTACATGTGTGTATGTGTGTGTGTTCTGCGTATGCATTTAAATCCCCATCCATTTTCAGCATGCAATCCACGGGTTGGGCTCCGTCAGGTTCAACTTGCCTATAAGGCACCATCTGAAACACGGTGCTTTAGACTGACTGCTCGAGGAAGTGAAAGGGAGCATCACAGAATGAGAATCGTCACTATCAGCCTCAGGGGACGGGATAGCCTAGTGGTCAGAACATTGCGCTCGCAATTTGACGACCCGGGTTCGGTTCTCGTTGGAGGGGATTTTTCCTCTGGAGTTAACATCAGCGCTGACTCCACTCTCCCCTAAAGTCTTTCGGATGAGACTGTAAACCGAAGCCCCCGTGTGCGAACGCACGCAGAACATCCTGTGCACATGTTAAATCCTGTTCCGCTTTTCGCAAGAGTAGGCCATTGTGTGCCGGTGGGAACAGATGACAATATTTACAAAACTGCATACACACGGGGACTGGATTAAAAAAAAAAGCACATGAGTGCTTACTCCATTATCCTCGATATAAAAAATATAATATAATATAATAAATATAATACAATATAAATGATAAACAATCAATCAATCAATCAATCATATCAATCAATCAATCAATCAATCAATCATCAATAGGCTTTCTCTGTTCTCCTCTAGAGTTCCTATTTGGATCGGTGGTCTAGAGGTAACGCACCTGTCTAGAAAGCAAAAAGTCCGAGTCGAAGTGTGCGGTTGTTCGAATCCCGTTTGGGCCCGAAACTTTTCCCCCCATCCATTAGACCATGAGTGGTGATCTGGGTACTAGTCTTGGCTGAGACGATAAACCGAGGTGTTAACATATTGTTTATTTAGCGCACGTAAAAGAACCCACGGCAACGAGAGGGCTGTCCCTGGCAAAATTTTGTATAAAAAGCCGCTCTAATAGGGAAACAAATACAGTTGCAGACAGAAAAAATAGAAAAAAAATGGGTGGCGCTGCACTGTGTGCGACGAGCTCTTTCCTGGTGGGGAGAGCAGCCCGAATTTCACGCAGAGAAATCTGCATGACATAAAGTGGTAATAGATAGATACATAATAAATAGATAATAATAAATAAATAAATAAATAAATAAATGTTCACCAATGTGAGATTTTTGTCGTATGCGACAGTGTTTGTCCATCACTGAGGCAGCCATATTCCAACTTCGGAGAGGAGTCTAAACACGACACCAGTGTGGTCCCAGGTTTGGGTTCTTTTGTGTGTGTTTTTTGTCATCCATTCCTACAGGCTGTATATGGCAACCTTCTGGTGGCTCCTGCGACGGTACGAACCATTCGTATAGGTCATAGCCTTTCCAATGGATCATTTCAGTGGCGTGGAGAGGGGGGGGGGGTCTGCTGCATGGGTAACAGTTTGCCCTCCATACTTACTTACCCAGGCTTTACGCTCTGAAGATTAGAGTGCAACCCCATAGTCTTCCGAGAGTGATGGGTGCCTACTACTACCTACATGCACGCAATAGTCTACTCTTCCAAATCGAGCGTGCGTGCATGCACACACACACACAGAGACACGCGCGCACACACATGCACA
>CM060335.1:1725837-1733337 GCA_030674155.1 Stramonita haemastoma
GTGTCTGTCTGTCTGTGTGTCTGTGTCTGTGTCTGTTTCTGTGCCTCTTATGAGTCTGTATGTGTCAGCGTGCATGTGTATCTGTCTGTGTATGTGTCTACGTACACTTCTGTATATGATATGCATGTGCCTGTTTGTATGTGTGCCTACATATATGCATGCTCGAGTAAGTGCCCGCGTGTGCGTGTGAATACTGTGCGTCTTGTCTTTCTTTCTGCCTGTCTGCCTGTCTGTCTGTGCATGTATGCACGCGCGAGTAAGTGTCCGCGTGTGTGTACGTGTGAATACTGTGCGTCTTGTCTCTCTTTCTGCCTGTCTGTCTGTCTATCTGTCTGACTGTGAATGCATGCATGCATGCATGAGTAAGCGCCCGCGTGTGTGTACGTGTGAATACTGTGCGTCTTGTCTTTCTTTCTGCCTGTCTTCCAGTCTGACTGTCTGGGTGTGCATGCATGCATGCATACATAAGTGCGCGCATGTGTGTGAATACTATGCGTCTGTCTTTCTTTCTGCCTGTCTGCCTGTTTGTCTGTCTGTCTGTGCATGTATGCATGCGCGAGTAAGTGTCCGCGTGTGTGTACGTGTGAATATTGTGCGTCTTGTCTCTCTTTCTGCCTGTCTGTCTGTCTGTGCATGCATGCATACATAAGTGCCCGCGCGCGCGCGCCCGCGCGCGCGCGCGCGCGTGTGTGTGTGTGTGTGTGTTGTGTGTGTGTGTGTGTGTGTGTGTGTGTGTGTGTGTGTGTGTGTTTGTGTCAATCAATCAATCAATCAATCAAATTTTTATTTCCAGATGGTACATTGAGTAAGCATCGATTTGTGTGTGTGTGTGTGTGTGTGTGTGAATACTGTGCATCTTGTCTTTCTCTTTGCCTGTCTGTCTGTCTGTCTGTCTGTGTGTGCATGCATGCATGCATGCATGCATGCATGAGTAAGTGCCCGTGTGTGTGAATACTGTGTGTCTTGTCTTTCTTTCTGCCTGTCTGCCTCTCTGTCTCTCTGTGTGTGCATGCATGCATGCATGCTTGCGTGCGTGTGTGTGTGTGTGTGTGTGGGGGAAGGTTGGCGGCTGAACATGGGCATGGTTGCGTGCATAAGTGTGGGGGTCATTTGTCTCGGTTTAAAGGACGACCCGAAAATGGAGGGAAAAAATCTGTTTCATAATTCCAATCTCCTTTAAAGAGACGTCTTTGGCGTGTCAAGACAGGGAGGTAACACCTGCACACGTTCCCAGCCTTTGTTACCCTCTCCTGCATCATTTCGAGCGAAGTTCTATGGAAGAATGTTTGGGTCTAAAACCCTGCTTTTTAAAATTAAAAAAAAAAAAGTTTTCAGTATGGAATTATCTGGGGGTGGGGTGGGGTGGGGGGTTGAAAGTAATTTGTTCGTGGTTTAATGCGAAGAATATTTTGGAACTGAAATCAGGATGGAAAAGTGGTTTGTGTGAAAACAGAATGGTAAATTTTTATGATGAAAAGAGTAGTTTTGAACTAAAATCTTTGCACTCTTGAGTCTTGAGTTTTTATTCCATACGTGTAGTTTTGGGGGGCAGGATAGCTAAGTGGTCAGAGCGCTTGCTTTCCCCCCAAGTCAAGTTAAGCAGCGTCGGGCGTGGTTACCAGTTGGATGGGTGACCATTTGCACATCTTGGCTTCAGTACAGTCCTGCCAGTTCACCCAGCTGTAAATGGGTACCTGCCCTCTTTAGATTCAGGGAAGGTAAAGCAGCGAGGGAGAGGAGATGGGCACCACCCTCAACATGCTGGCCCCTAGAGAAGCTGAGGTCTCTGATGCCTTGCTCCCTTACGACCGCCTAGGTAATGGAACACCTTTAGCTTGTTTTTAGTGTCGTTTTCGTCTGGAAAATGCATGTTTTTCATATCTGGAACTTGTGTCTGTAGCTAAAACTTCAACATTGTTTTCTTTTATTTTCGGATGAGACAATAAACCGAGGTCCCGTGTGTTACCCATCACTATTTAGCGCACGTAAAAGAACCCACAGCAACAAGGGGTTTGTCCCTGGCAAAATTCTGTAGAAAAAAGCCACTCTGGTAGGGAAACAAATACAGTAGTTGCATGCAAGAAAAAGACACAAAATGGGTAGGCGCTGCACTTGTGGCGACACACTCTCCCCGGGGAGAGAGAGCAGCCCGAATTTCACGCAGAGAAATCTGCTGTGACATAAAGTGGTACAAAATACAAATACAAAAAGGAAGGACGAGACTCCTTGGCTGCTGTTCTGGGGTTCACCAGTGTTGAAGGTTTTTGCGTGTGGGATCTCCCCCTCCCCTCCCTCCCCTCCACCATTCAGGTACCTGCATTCCGAGGTCGGGGGTGTTTTCTGTATGAAATCAGTGGATTTGTGGAATCAACATCGTGATTATTATATTGCTAGCTCAGAAACAGTTGTTCTATTACTATAGTTTTAAAGTGCATCTGACTGATAAAAAAAGGTACACACACAGACACAGACACAGACACAGACACAGACATACACACACACACATACACACACACATACACACACACACACATCTTGAACATCTTGCACACACGTTAAATCCTGTTCCACTTTTCGAAAGAGTAGGCCATTGTGTGCCGATGAAAGAATAAATAAATAAAATGAATAGATAACCCCACCTTCACCTCCTCTCACCTTTAACCCCACCCTCACCTCACCTCACCTTTAACCCCACCCTCACCTTTAACCCCACCCTCACCTCACTTTTAACCCCACCCTCACATCACATTTAACCCCACCTTCACCTCACCTTTAACCCCACCCTCACCTCACCTTTAACCCCACCCTCACCTCACCTTTAACCCCACCTTCATCACCTTTAACCCCACCTTTCTCACCTTTAACCCCACCCAACTCAACTTTAAACCCACCTTCATCACTTTTAACCCCACCTTCATCACCTTTAACCCCACCTTCATCACCTTTAACCCCACCTTCATCACCTTTAACCCCACCTTCATCACCTTTAACCCCACCTTCATCACCTTTAACCCTACCTTCGTCTCACATTTAACTCCATCCCCTTTAACTCCACCTTCATTTCACCTTTAACCCCACCTTCATCTCACCTTCAACCCCACCTTCATTTCACCTTTAACCCCAACTTCATCTCACCTTTAACCCCACCTTTATCTCACCTTTAACCCCACCTTTATCTCACCTTTAACTCCCACCTTTATCTAAACCTTTAACCCCACCTTCATCTTCACTTTAACCCCACCTTCATCTCACCTTTAACCCCACCTTATCTCACCTTTAACCCCACCTTATCTCACCTTTAACCCACCTTCATCTCACTTTTAACCCCACCTTCCTACACTTTAACCCCACCTTCTTCACCTTTAACCCCACCTTCATCTCACCTTTAACCCCACCTTATCTCACCTTTAACCCCACCTTCATCACCTTTAACCCCACCTTATCTCACCTTTAACCCCACCTTCATCTACCTTTAACCCCACTTTTCTCACCTTTAACCACCTTTTCTCCCTTTAACCCCACCTGTTATCCTCACCTTTAACCCCACCTCATCTCACCTTCTAACCCCACCTTATCTCACCTTTAACCTCACTGTCTACTACCCACTCTCTCTTAACCCCACCTTTCTTCACCTTTAACCCCACTTCTCTCACCTTTAACCCCACCTTCTCACCTTTAACCCCACCTTATCTCACCTTTAACCCCACCTTCATCTCCTTAACCCCACCTTCTCACCTTAACCCACCTCTCTTCTACCTCACTTCATCTCTTTCCTCCCTTTCACCTTTACCCATCTTCTCTCCTTACCCATGTCCTTTTCTCCCTCTTCCCCCTCTTCTCCCTTCTCCTCTTATTCTCTCCTCCTGTCATCTCCTTTCCTCTTCCCTTCATCTCTCTCTTTAACTCCTCCTTCTCTCCTGTCCCCTCTTCTGTCTCCTCTACTCACCTGTCATCTCTCTCTTCCTTCTCTCTTTATCTTCCCTTCTTCTCTTCTCCACCTTTCTCCTGTCCTCTCTTCTTCTGTCCTCACTTCTTCTTTACTCATCTCATCTCTTTCCCACCTCTTCTGCTCTCCTCTCTCCTCTTTGTCTCTCCTTCTCCCATGTCTTCTCCTCTTCTCCTGTCCTTCTGTCTCTCCTGTCTCTCGTCTCTCCTCTCTGTCTCTCGTTCTCTCTCTCTCTCTCTCTGCTCTCTCTCTCTCTCTGTCTGTCTTGTCCCTCTCTGTCTGTCTCTCTCTCTCGTCTGTCTCTCTCTCTCCTCTCTCTCTGTCTCTCTGTCTCTCTCTCTTCTTCTCTCTCTCTTCTCTCTTCTCTTCTCTCTGTCTGCCTCTCTCTCTCCTCTGTCCTCCTCTCTCTCTGTCTCTCTCTCTCTCTCGTCCTCTCTCTCTCTCTCTCTGTCTCTCTCTGTCTCTCTGTCCTCTGTCTCTCTGCTCTTTTCTCTCTCTCTCTGTCTCTCTCTCTCTTCTGTCTCCTCTTCTCTCCTCTCCTCTCTGTCTTCTTCTCTCTCTCTTCTCTCCTCTCTCTCTTCTGCTGTCTCTCTCTCTGTTCCTGTCTGTCTCTCTGTCTTCTGTCTCTCTCTGTCTCTCTCTCTCTCTGTCTTCTGTCTGTCTCTCTCTCTCTCTGTCTTCCCCTCTCCTCTCCTCTCTGCTCTGTCTCTCTGTCTCTTCTTTTGTCTCTCTCTCTCTCGCTCTCTCTCTCTCTCTCTCTCTGTCTCTCTCTCCTCTCTCTCTCTCTCTCTCTCCTGTCTCTCTCTCTCTCCTCTCCTCGTCTTCTCTGTCTCTTGTCTCTTCTCTCTCTTCGTCCTTCTCTCTGTCTCTCTCTCTCCTCTCGTCTCCTCTCTCTCTCTGTCTCCTCTCTGTCTCTCTCTCTCTCCTCTCTCTCTTCTCTCTCTGTCTCTCTCTCTCTGTCTCTCTCTCTCTTCTCTCTGTCTCTCTCTGTCTTCCTCTTCCTCTCTCTCTCTCTCTCTCTTTTCTCTTCTCTCTTCTCTGTCTCTCTCTCTCGTCTCTCTCTGTCTCTCTTCTCCTGTCTCTCTCTCTCTCTGTCTTTCTCTCTCTCTCTCTCTCTTCCTCTCTCTCTCTCTCTCTCTCGTCTCTCTCTGTCTCTGTCTCTCTGTCCTCTCTCTTCTCTCTCTCTCTCTCTCTCTCTCTTCTCTCTCTCTCTTCTCTCTCTGTCTCTCTGTCTCTCTCTGTCTTCGTCTCTCTGTCTCTCTGTCTCTGTCTCTCTGTCGTCTCTGTCTCTCTGTTCTCTGTCTCTCTGTCTCTGTCTCTGTCTCTGTCCTCTGTCTCTGTCTCTGTCTCTGTCTCTGTCCTCTCTGTCTCTCTCTCTCTCTCTCTCCTCTCTCTCCTCTCTCTCTCTCTCTTTCTCTTTGTCCCTGTCTGTCTGTCTTCTGTCTGTCTGTCTGTCTGTCTGTCTGTCTGTCTGTCTGTCTGTCTGTCTCTCTCTCTCTCTCTCTCTCTCTCTCTCTCTCTCTCTCTCTCTCTCTCTCTCTCTCTCTCTCTCTCTCTCTCTCTCTCTCTCTCTTGTGTGTGTATATATGTGTGTGTGTGTCCGAGCGTGGGCGCGCACGTAGGCGTGCGTGTTTGCCTGCCTGCATCCATGCATGCATGCATATGTGCACCAACTTTCTTTCTCAAGTGAGTGTTGCAACACTTCCTCTGATTATTTACTTTGGGTGACTGACAGTAATGGCGGGTGGTTTGAAACCGTTTTGACATTCAAAATGGCTCTGCTTAAGGGAACTGCACATGGAAATTGCTGTGGTATTTTTCTCCTTTATATATATATATAAAATATTAATATATATAAAAATTAATAAATATATATATTAAAAAAAATAATAAACATAAATTATTGTTATCTCATCCCATGCACAAAAACATAATAACCATAAATAGGTTTGTTTCCACACACATGTCCACCAGCACAGAAGTCAACTCAAAAACTAGCGGACACCAGCTGTCACAACCACAAATGCCATGCAGTATCATTAGGCGCACTAGTGTCCACAACAAAGAGCTGGCTTGTTGTTACTCGTGCCCCGTTTGATCCACTGTCATGTGCAATCAGACGGGGGGGAGTTTTTTTGGGGGGGTACTAGTGCCCGTTCTTTATCCATTTCATCGTAGTATCTTCAGACTATATCTGGTCTAGACATCCTTCTATCTATCTATCTATCTATCTATCTATCTATCTTCTATCTATCTATCTATCTATCTATCATCTCTTCTCTCTCTCTATCTCATCTCATCTTCTCTCTCATCTCTATCTTTATCTATCTATCTATCTATCTATCTATCTATCTATCCCTTAGTCTGGCGACCGTGGGGGCACCCATGAAGACTTGACAACCAGCTCCCTCCGTTCCTCTCTCTGTTCTGCCTTTCTCAGGGTTTTGTTGAGTTCTAGGCCTGTCCATTCGCTGATGTTGTCCTCCATCTCTTCCTTGGTCTGCCTCTTTTTCTTCCTCCTTGGACAGTGCCTTGCAGTATTGTTGGTTTTTTTTAAGTCCTTTCGATCTTGTGACAGGCCCGTACCATTTAAGTTTACGCTTCTTTACGATTGATAGAAGATTTTCGTAGGGACCGATGGTTTGCGCCTGTCTAGAAAGCGAAAATTCCGGGTCGGAGTGTGCGGTGGTTCGGATCCCGTTTGGGCCCAAAACTTTTCGCCCCATCCATTAAGACCATGAGTGGTGGTCTGGGCGCTAGTCTTTCGAATGAGACGATAAACTGAGGTCTCGTGTGCTACACATTATTATTAAGCGCACGTAAAAGAACCCACGGCAACAAAAGAGTTGTCCTTGGCAAAATTCTGTAGAGAAAAGCCATTCTAATAGGGAAACACATACAGTAGCAGACAGGAAAAAGAAAGAAAAAACAATGGGTGGCGCTGCACTTGTGGCGACGCGCTCTTTCCCAGGGGGGGAGAGCAGTCCGAATTTCACGCAGAGAAATCTGCTGTGACATAGGAATTAGTACAATAAAAAAAATAATAATAATAATAATAATAATGATAAATATATATATACATATATATAAACTGACCATGTCATCAGTAGAACGGTTTGATGACTGCTGAGTCCCTTTGAAGAGGGCAGCGTGGCTTAGTGGTTAAAGCGTTTAGCTTCCGATCTGACGGCGCAGGTTCCAGCCATTATTGAGTAGGCCCGTTCAAGGGTTTTTAATTTTATTTATTTATTTATTTATTTATTCATTTATTTATTTTATTTCATTTCTTCTTTTTATTTCGAGGATAATGGAACAAGCTCTCATGTGCCTTATTTACATCCGACCCTCCGTGTATATGCAGTTTTTGGTAAATCTTGTCATCTGTTCCCACCAGCACACAAATGACCTACTCTTACGAAAAGCGGAACAGGATTTGACGTGTGAGCAAGATGTTCTGCGTGCGTTCGCACACGAGGCCTCGGTTTGTAGTCTCATCCGAACGATTTATGAGGAGAGTGGAGTCAGTAAATGATGTTAACTCCAGGGGGAAAATC
>CM060335.1:1740837-1745837 GCA_030674155.1 Stramonita haemastoma
AGTACAGTAAAATACAGTACAGTACAATGCAGTACGGTGCAATGCAGTACAGTACAATACAGTACAATACAGTACAGTACAATACAGTACAATACAATACAGTACAGAACAGTACAGTACAGTATAGTACAATACAATACAGTACAGTGCAATACAGTTACAATACAATACAGTACAGTACAATACAGTTACAGTACAATACAGTACAGTACAATACAGTGCAGTACAGTACAATACAATACAATACAATATAGTACAGTACAGCATAGTACAATTCAATACAATACAGTACAGTACAGTACAGTACAATACAGTACAGTACAATACAGTACAGTACAGTACAGTACAGCACATAATTTCTCTGTTTCTGAGACAATAAATGATTAGAATTTGGAATTCACAGTACAGTACAGTACAGTACAGTACAGTACAGTACAGTACAGTACAGTACAGTACAGTACAGTACAGTACAGTACACTACACTACACTACACTACACTACACTACACTACACTACACTACGCTACAGCACAGCGCAGCACAGTACAATACAGTTCAGTACAGCACAACACAACACAACACAACACAACACAACACAGTACAATGCAACACAACACAACACAACACAACACACTACAACACAAAAAAAACACTACACCACACAGTAGTACACACACTCCCCCTTATCAACACGTATTCTCGGGATTCAAGCAGCCTTGAGGCGAAACAGAGAAGGCAGTTCCGTCCGGACAGGCCATGTCGAAGCTCATGGCTAAAGTACAGATGATGTACTTGTGGCAGTTGCCGGGGTAGGGATGCATGCCGCTGCTCCGATGCTGACAGAAAGCGTCGACATCTACGTGAGCCCCTGGCTGAGAATGAGGCATCCCAGACCCCGGGGGATACTGCCCTGAGGGGTGGTGAGGACTGTTCGTGTGGCCTGAGTGAGGAGGGTTGTTGGTGTTGGAGGAACCTGAAAGCGAAAGTTGCGAAGGGGGTGGTGAAAAAGAAATTTTATAGTCTTGGTTGTTCGGGGTTTGGTTGGTGGTTGGTGGTGGTGGTGGTGTGGTGGTTGTGTGGTTGGTTGGTGTGTTGGTGGTTGGATGTGGTGGTGGTGTGATGGTGGTGGTGGTTGGTGTGGTGGTGGTGGTGGTGGTGGTGGTGTGTGGTGGTGGTGTGTGATGGTTGGTGGTTGGTGGTGGTTGGTGGTGGTTGGTGGTGGTTGGTGGTTGGTGGTTGAGTGGTGGTGGTGGTGGTGTTGCTGCTGCTACTGCTGCTGCTGCTGCTGTCGTCTTTAATCTAACGTCTGTTCACTCTAAGGGGCACGGGATAGCTCGGTGGTCAGAGCACTCGCTTTCCCCAAGCTAAGGTTAAGCAGCATCCAGTGCGGTTACCAAGGGGGTGGGTGATCGTTTGCGCGCTTTGGCTTCAGTACAGTCCCCCAGTTCAGACAACTGTAAATGGGTACCTGCCCTCTTTAGGGTCAGAAAACGTAAAGCAGCGAGGGAGAGGAGATGGGCGCCACCCTCAATATGCAGGCCCCGGAGAAGCTGAGGTCTCCGACGCCTCGCTCCCCTACCACCACATAGGTTATGGGACACCTTTACCTTTTTTAGCTCACTCTCAGTGATATTAGACGAGGAAAGTGGAAAGTGTAGTGAACGTTCAAGAAAGGTGAGGACAGGAGAGAATATAAAAAAAAATTAGTAAGAAATAGCGTTGTGTTGGTATTTTTGAACCTTAAAAATGACATGTAATGTTTATTTATTTTTAAATGAATACATAAAAAGATATACAAAGTTATCTTCAACATGTGTATGCAGTTTTGTAAATTGTCATCTGTTCCTACCGGCACATGATGACCTACTCTTACGAAAAGCGGAACAGGATTTAACGTGTGCGCTTGATGTCCTGCGTGCGTTCGCACACGGGGCCTCGGTTTAAGTCTTATTCAAAGGACTTTGAGGAGAGTGGAGTCAGCACTGAGGAGAGTCGAGTCAGCACTGATGTTAACTCCAGGAGAAAAATCTCCTCAACCGGAATCGATCCCGAGTCGTCAAATTGCGAGCGCAATGTTTCACCACTGGGCTATCCGTCCCCCAGGGAGAGAGAGAGAGAGAGAGAGAGAGAGAGAGGAGAGAGAGAGAGAGAGAGAGGAGAGAGAGAGAGAGAGAGAGAGAGAGAGACGAGACAGAGAGAGAGAAGAGAGAGACAGAGAGAGACAGAGAGAGACAGAGAGAGAGACAGAGAGAGACAGAGAGAGACAGAGAGAGACAGAGAGAGAGAGAGAGAGAGACAGACAGACAGACAGACAGACAGAGAGAGAGAGACAGAGACAGAGAGAGAGAGAGAGAACTGTGCAATATTAGTCAAGGGGAAGCAACTGCATTGGATAACTGATAGTATGGAGTCATACAAGGTGTCTTTCTTGGACCACAAGTGTTGATGGTTAGTTGGTTGATACAGCCCCTAAATCGGAAAAAAAACTCCGCTGGGATTCTAATACAATCAAAACCCAAAATTCCTGTATCAATTTTATTTTATTTCATCCACAAAGAGGTAAACTGTAAAAATGTTCATCTTTTCAAAGGTGTCAATGCCACCTGGGTTAATTTTCCCTTCCTCTATTAAATACAACCATTATTTTGTCCCGTTTTTGCTTATTTGTTTTTTTGTTTGTTTGTTTTTTCGTTTTTCTTTTGTGATTTTGCTTTTTTGCTTTTTGTTTTGAACGTGTTTTTAGAGCACATCAAGAAGCATTTAAATTTTTCTTCTATTTCTTTTTTTTGAAGCTGAAAAAAGAGGACTATTATCTACGCAATTATGTAATCATCGTGTCTAAGTAAGTTACAACATTCCCAGCATGTTAAAATGAAACAAACTAACAGGAAATAAATAAGAAAATAAATAGATAATGATGAAATAAAAATAAGTCAAAGAATAAAGTTGTCATTTAAACTCTCAAAAGAAAACTAAAAATGAGATAAAGATGATGTGCGTTCAAGGAATAAAGTCTCATTTAATACCCCAAAGAAAAATTGGCTGTAATATAAAGATGCGCTGAGTATGTGAACAGAAAAGGTAGTAAAACAGTTAATTATCTGTTGTCATTTGCCAGTTTTCTTGATTAAACGATACACTTATTTTTCTTTACATGCTTGTCCATTAATGTGTCCATAAATACACGCCCGTGCGCGCGCATACTCACGCACACGCTCACACGCACGCACACGCACACATGCACGCACGCACATACACAACACACACACACACCACACACACACATATACACACACAATCCACACCACACACACGCACGTACGCGTGCACACCACACGCACTGACCGGAATTCTGTGAACTACCCCCCACACACACACACACACACACATACACACACTCACACACACTACACACACACACACACACACCACCACCACCACCACACACACACACACCACACACACACACACATACTACACCACACCACACCACACCACATACACCACACCCCACAACACACACACACACACTACAAACACACACACACACACACACACACACACACACTCACACCACACACACACACACACTACACACACCACACACACAACACACCACAACACACACAACCACACCACACCACAACACAACACAACACAACACAACACAACACAACACAACACAACACAACACAACACAACACAACACAAACACACACATACTAACCAGGATACTCTGATTCCTTTGGAGACAGACTCATTTCAAAGATGCGTTTCTCAGAGCACTGAAAATCCGCCAACAAATCGTGATACTTGTTGCGAACCGCGTCCAGTGTGGACTCTCTGACGTCACCGGAAACGTTGTACCACACGTGATGCAGCAGGGAATTCTGGGAAGAGATAAACAGGAAATGGTGGCACTTTGTTGTAAGAAAAAGGGATGAATATAGAAGGGATATGGAAGTTTTGTTTTGGTTTCTTTTGGGTTTTTTAAATCTCATTTTAAATCGTTGGATGATTTTCCAATTACCTCTGTCTATCTGTCTGTCTCTCTGTCTCTGTCTCTCTGTCTGTCTCTCTCCCTGTATCTCTGACTCTGGCTCTGTCTCTCTCTGTCTTTGTCTGTCTGTCTCTGTCTCTCTGTCTCTGTATCTCTGTATCTCTGTCTCTCTGTCTCTGCCTCTGTCTCTCTGTCTCTGTTTCTGTCTCTGTGTCTCTGTCTCTGTCTCTGTTTCTGTCTCTGTCTCCCTGTCTCTGTCTGTCTGTCTGTCTGTTTCTCTCTCTCTCTCTCTCTCTCTCTCTCTCTCTCTCTCTCTCTCTCTCTCTCTCTCTCTCTCTCTCTCTCTCTCTCTCTCTCTCTCTCTCTCTCTCTCTCTCTCTCTTCTCTCTCTCCCTCTGTTGCAATTTTTTGCCATGAAATTACGATACTGTCATACTTTTTTCTTAACTGTGATCAAATCTGAATTAGTTTTAAAATCTTGCAGGAAAAAAAGAATACACATTTTGTTGCCGTGGTATAAGATGTTCTAAAGATTGTAGCGCTCAATGATTCTTTAGATATTTACTTTCTTTATACCCTCTTTATCTTTCCTGATAATATCAGACATTTCGTTAATGCTTCTGGTAATCAGTTTATTGCCCACTTCATAAAAGGTATCATCATAATCATCTTCCTAATCATCATTATCGTTGATAAACGATTTCGTCCTTTCAGTAGAAAAACAACTGTAGTCTGAATGTGTGTGTGTGTGTGTGTGTGTGTGTGTGTGTGTGTGTGTGTGTGTGTGTGTGTGTGTGTGTGTGTGTGTGTGTGTGTGTGTGTGTGTGTGTGTGTGTGTGTGTGTGTGTGTGTGTGTGTGTGTGGTGTGTGTGTGTGTGTGTGTGTGGTGTGTGTTGTGTGTGTGTGTGTTGTGTGTGTGTGGTGGGTGTGTGTACGCTTTGTGTGTGCATGTGTGCGTGCGCACGTGCGCACGCATGTGTTGTTGTCTGCTGTCGTCTTTT
>CM060335.1:1755837-1768337 GCA_030674155.1 Stramonita haemastoma
TATTTATATATAAGAGAGAGAGAGAGATATATTATATATACATGTATGTATATATGTATATATATATATATATATATATATATATTATATATATATATATATATATATATATTTATATATGTGTGTGGTGTGTGTGTGTGTGTGTGTGTGTGTGTGTCTGTGTGTGTGTGTGTGTGTGTGTGTGTTATAGAGAGAGAGAGACAGAGAGACAGAGAGAGAGGGCCTATATATATTATATATATATATATATATATATATATATAAATAATACATATATATATATGGGTAGGCGCTGCACTTGTGGCGACGCGCTCTTCCCGGGGAGAGCAGCCGAATTTCACTCAGAGAAATCTGTTGTGACATATAAAGTGGTAAATAAAATAAAATACAAATGAATAAAAACTATTTCAGTTACCCTTAGTAGGCTTGGCCTACTGCTAATACTTGTTGGGGAGGGCCGATAATTTGGGTTTCCTCTTAGATCTGTAATTAATTCTCCATACCCGAAAACGGGTGAAAGGGATAAAACCTGGGATCTTGAAAAGTGTGTTTGGGGGGGTGGGGGGTGGTACTGAGCATGTGTGTGTGTGTGTGTGTGGGGGGGGGGGGGGGGGGTGAGTTCCGGACTGCTGTTAGAGAGTAGGTCGTTTTGTGCATGGTGACATTTGCCATCAGAGTTGCTTTTCTTTGCTCCTGTACCTAATGTCCGGCGCGCAATGAGTGACCTCAGGTCCTAGTGTGCAGCCTAGTGTCCCCTCACTGACCAGTGTATCTGCATACAGTTTGTTGTTATCAGGTAATTTTGGTCGACCAACGTTTCGCTTCTAAACGCCTAATTTTACTCGAAGATGCAAGCTTGCATGATGACTTAAGTTTTTGTACGTTTTGATACCGAAGTGGCAGAACTGCCTGGCGTGTGTATGTGTGTGTGTGTGTGTTCGTTAGATCTGTCAGGTTTTATAATTTAGCTTTCTGCACTGAGGATGAAGTCAAAACGTAGATCTCAAGTCCTGCTTGCTGTAGTTTATTATTAAGTTAATTGGATTTAAGTTCAGAGTCAATCGAGAGATTGAAGTTGTGGATGTTGTTGCCTTTAGGGAGATCCAGTATCTCTTTTTTTTCCTTTTTTTTCTTTTCTGTGATGTCTGCACTGGAGGCTTGAGTGTGTCTTCATTTTTAACGCCTATCCACTTCAAAGTGATATTAGACAGGTATTTGTAATACAAATACAAAATACAAATACAAAAAAATGTGTCTGTGCTGAAGGCTGAGTGTGTCTTCATTTTTAACGTATATCTTTAGAAAGTGATATTAAGACAGATTAATGTGTAGGGGGGAAGAAATGAGAAATTAATGTCAGTGTGTTTGTTTGGACAGTTGATTTGGAGAAGGCTGAGTTAGGTGTAGATCCAAACCTTGTTTGCTCCATTCAGTCATATTAATTGTTTTAATAATACAATCATCACAAGTGTGTGAGCTTACTGCTATGTCTCCCAGTGGTGTCCGGGCTGTGGCCATAGTCTACAATTCTGTCAGTTAGCTGACCTGAGGTCAGACTTCTAATGTATCTATCAGTTAGCTGACCAAAGAGGTCAGACTCCCAATGTATCTAAAGTGGGTCTGATCTATTTTCTGTATTCGTGCGCAGGCGCCAGAGTAATTTGAATATTTAAAAATAAAGCCCACCGGTTTAGTCATGTTGGAGCGAACACAGTGACATAATAAGCCTAGCCTTACCTTAATCTGTATAATTCTTGTGTAGATCTTTTTGTGAGAGCTCAGAGCTTTCATAAGAGAGATATGGCGCACAGAGTAGCCTTGCTTGCTTGCTCACTCACTTACTTGCTTACTAACTTATCTACATGCTTGCTTGTTTGCTGGTTGGCTGGCTGGCTTACTGACTTACTGACTTACTTACCCACCTTTTTACCCACTCACTTACTCACTTACTTACTTATTTACTTACTAACTGACTGACTGACTGACTGACTGACTTGTTTACCCCCTTTCAACCATCATCACCATTTCTTTACCATTTCCTACTAACTTTTTTCCCCTCATGTCACACAGGGATAAAACAACAACAACAACAACAACAACAACAAGAAATCACCATCGGACTTGAGTTTTAAATTATATAAAAAAATCACCAAGAGAAAAAGGAGAGGAGGAGGAGGAGGAGAGAAAATGGTTTTCTCCTGTCGACACACGAGTCTGAGGTATAAAGCGGGCTTCGTTCTGTACTTCATCGATTTCCTCCTCTCTGCTGCCTCGTTGATGATACCCAACGTGTGGTTTTACGAAACGAGTCTGGCGGACCATTCCCACTCCCAGGGGCGAAGTGTCTGGTTCCTAGATTTCCCCACCTGCCTGCGTGGGGCTAATTCTACCAGCTTTCGTTGCGTCTATGACAACAGCTACTCTCTTGGTAGGTATTTTTAGTTAGTTAGTTAGTTAGTTAGTTAGTTAGTTAGTTAGTTAGTTAGTTAGTTAGTTAGTTAGTTTACTTACTTACTTACTTACTTACTTACTTACTTACTTACTTATTTACTTATTTACTTATTTACTTATTTATTTATTCTTTTTATATCGAGAATTATGGAATAAGCACTCATGTGCTTTTTTACATCAAGTCCCCGTGTGTATGCAGTTTTGTAAATCTTGTCATCTGTTCCACCGGCACACAATGGCCTACTCTGGAATGACCTCCCTCTCTCCCTTCGGCAAAAGCCTACATATGACACTTTTAAATCCAACCTCAAGACACACTTGCTTCAAACCTAAGATTTTTGCCTTCTGTTTTCATCTCCTATTTGTCCCTGTCTTCAACAATTGAAATTCCATTCACCATGTCAAAATGTATAACCTCTATAAGTGTGTGTGTGTGGTGTGTGTGTGTGTGTGTGTGTGTGTGTGTGTGTGTGTGTGTGTGTGTGTGCGTGTGTGCGTGTGTGTGTGTGTGTGCACGTGCGCGCGCGCGCGTGTGTGTGCTTTCGTACTTGCTAGAATTATTTATTGTCATTGGTTGTTTGTTGTGAGGGTCGAGTGCAAGCACTTTGATTTGTTTTTACAAGATATAGCGCTATATAAATTCCATTTATTATTATTATTAAAAGCGAAACAGGATTTAATATGTGCGCAAGATGTTCTGCGTGCGTTTGCACATGGGATCTCGGTTTATTATCTCATCCGAAGGACTTGTGGGGAGAGTGGAGTCAGCACTGATGTTACCTCCAGGGGGGAAAATACCCTCGAACGGGAATCGAACTCGGGTCGTCAAATTGCAAGCGCAATGTTCTGACCACTAGGTTATCCTGTCCCCGGTATAGGTTGAGGTAGTTGTGTGTGGTGGTTTTGAGGGGTGGGGTGGGGGCTGTTGGGTTTGATGGGTTCGTTTGTTGTTGTTGTTGTTTTTTGGGGGGGTTGTTGTAGTGTTCGTGGTTTCTGGTGGTTTCTGGGTTAGTGGGCGTTGATTTTGTTGCTGCTGGTGTATTACTGTGGTGGTCGGTGTTGTATTGTGTTGTCTTGTATTGTACTGTCTTGTCTTGTCTTGTATTGTATTGTACTGTATTGTAACGGTGTGCGTTCTGTTGCAATAGCTATTACAGCTGCTGAGTAGCTTTTCCCTGTTGTTGTGACTGCTCTTGTTGTTGATGCAATAATAACGACTTCTGTTTCAGTTGCTGCGACTCCTTTTGTTGTTGTTGATGTTGCTACTGCCCATTGTTGCCTCGGCAAATTTTGCTGCTACCACTATTGCTACTGTTCTTGCTACTGCTGTTGTACTTACTGTTATTGTAGCTCTTGTTGTAACTCTTGTTGTAGCTCTTGTTGGTGCACTTATTGTTGTTGTAGCGCTGTCTGTTGTAGCTCTAACTGTTGTAGCTCTTGTTGTATTTATTGCTGTTGTAGATCTTGTTGTTGTATCTCTTGTTGTTGTAGATCTTGTTGTTGTAGCTCTTGTTGTTGTACTTATTGCTGTTGTAGCTCTTGTTGTTGTACTTACTGCTGTTGTAGATCTTGTTGTTGCACTTATTGCTGTTGTAGCTCTTGTTGTTGCACTTACTGCTGTTGTAGATCTTGTTGCACTTATTGCTGTTGTAGCTCTTGTTGTTGTACTTACTGCTGTTGTAGATCTTGTTGCACTTATTGCTGTTGTATCTCTTGTTGTTGCACTTACTGCTGTTGTAGATCTTGTTGTTGTATCTCTTGTTGTTGCACTTACTACTGTTGTAGATCTAACTGTTGTAGCTCTGTTGTTGTTCCTCTTGTTGTTGTAGATCTTGTTGTTGCACTTAGTGCTGTTGTAGATCTGGCTGTTGCACTTACTGTATAGTTGTTTGGTGTTGGGATTGTTACTGCAATGACATTGATTTCTGCTGTTTGTTGCAATGACTTCTGCTGTTTGTTGCGATGACTTCTGCTGTTCGTTGCAATGACTTCTGCTGTTTGTTGCGATGACTTCTGCTGTTTGTTGCAAGACTTCTGCTGTTTGTTGCGATGACTTCTGCTGTTTGTTGCGATGACTTCTGCTGTTTGTTGCAAGACTTCTGCTGTTTGTTGCGATGACTTCTGCTGTTTGTTGCGATGACTTCTGCTGTTTGTTGCAATGATTTCTGCTGTTTGTTGCGATGACTTCTGCTGTTTGTTGCAATGACTTCTGCTGTTTGTTGCGATGACTTCTGCAGTCACAATGACTTCTGCTGTTTGTTGCTGTGACTTCTGCAGTTACAATGACTTCTGCAGTCACAATGACTTCTGCTGTTTGTTGCTTCTACTGTTTGTTGCAATGACTTCTATTGTTACAATGGCGTTGCTCCCGGGCTGATGACGTGCTTCCTCAAGGAGAGCTGCTGGAATTTTACGCAAAGAAATCAACTCTAACTGAGAGTACTATAAAATACTATACAATGCAGTACAATACAGTGCAGTACAATACAATACAGTACAATACAATATAGTAGTATACACTGCAGTACAATAAATTCAGTACCATACAATTCAATACAGTACACTACAGTACAATGCAATGCAATACAATACTACTATACAATACAATGCAAAACAGTACAATAAATCCAATTCTATACAGCACAATACAATACAGTACAATACAATCTATTACACCTCTGTTGTGTGTGTGTGTGTGTGTTTTGCGTGCGTGTGTGTGCGCGCACGTGTGTGTGTGTGTGCGCGCGCGCGGGTGTGTGTATGTGTACATTTCACTTTGTTAAAAAAAAATCTATATTGTTATTAGTTGCAGGCGTAAGAATGGGTTGAATGCAAGCGCTTTGGTTAGTTTTATGCAAGATTTAGCGCTGTATGAATGTCATTTATTATTATCATTATTATTATTATTATTATTATTATTATTATTATTATTATTATTATTATTATTATTACTCTATTATTATTTTTACAATACAATCCAATACCAAACAATACAGTACAATTCAGTAAAATAATGCAATGATGATGATGATGACCACGATGGTCGATCAAGGGATGATGATGAAGACGATGACGACGACGACAATGATGATGATGACAACGACGATGTTGACGTGAAGGGTGACGTGACGGCGTGACGACGACAACAGAAGAAAATGACGTCGGTTTGCGTGCAGGGCAAAAGACGGGAGCGGTGTGGATGATGATGGCGGGTCTGATCGGTCAGCTGCTGGTGTGTGCGTTCTTCATCCTCGACAACTGTCGTGCCAACTGCTTCTGTATCGACCTCCTGCCTGAAGTGATGGCTGGATGTTCAGGTCAGTACTTCTCTTGGCTTTTGCCCTTTTTTATGTTGTTTGTTTGTTTGTGTGTGTTTGTTTCTGTATCGACCTCCTGCCTGAAGTGATGGCTGGATGCTCAGGTCGGTACTTCTCTTGGCTTTTGCCTTTTTTATGTTGTTTGTTTGTGTGTTTGTTTGTTTGTTTGTTTGTTTGTTTGTTTCTGTATCGATCTTCTGCTGAAGTGATGGCTGGATGCTCAGGTCGGTACTTCTCTTGGCTTTTGCCCTTTTTTATGTTGTTTGTTTGTGTGTTTGTTTGTTTGTTTGTTTGTTTGTTTCTGTATCGATCTCCTGCCTGAAGTGATGGCTGGATGCTCAGGTCGGTACTTCTCTTGGCTTTTGCCTTTTTTATGTTGTTTGTTTGTGTGTTTGTTTGTGTGTTTGTTTGTTTGTTTGTTTGTTTCTGTATCGATCTCCTGCCTGAAGTGATGGCTGGATGCTCAGGTCAGCACATCTCTTGGCTTTTGCTTTTTTATATCGTTTTTTAAACTTTTATAAATAAAAAATTTCAAAAAATTAAACCCAGCATGCACACGGGTGTCGGTGTTTAGACACCATCCCTGAGGGGGGAAAAAAGTAATAAATGGGTAGGCGCTGCACTTGTGGTGACTCGCCCTCCCCGGGGAGAGCAGCCTGAAGTTCACGCAGAGAAATCTGATGTGATATAAAGTGGTATAAAATAAACTAAATTTATTCTTTTATATTGAGGAAAATGGAATAAGCACTCATGTGCTTTTTTTTACATCCGGTCCCCGTGTGTATGCAGTTTTTTTTGTCAATCTTGTCATCAGTTCCCACCGGCACACAATGACCTACTCTTACGATAAGCAGAACAGGATTTATTAACGTGTGCGCAAGATGACCTGCATGCGTTCGCACACGTGGCCTCGGGGTCTCATTCGAAGAATTGTGGGGAAAGTGGAGTCGGCACTGATGTTAACTCCAGGGGAAAAATCCACTCGAACGGGAATCGAACCCGGGTCGTCAAATTGTGAGCGCAATGTTCTGACCACTAGGCTGTCCCATCTATTTGGTTGGTTGTCTTAGTTTGGGTTTTTTTTTGTTGTTGTTTTGTTTTTGTGTTGTTGTTGTTCCTCTGCTAGAGCTAGTTTCGGTTGCTGTGTCATTTGCTGGGGGGGGGGGGGGGGGGGGGTTGTAATTTATATCTTATATTTATCTATACCCTTTTTTGTCACAGCAGATTTCTCTGCGTTAAATTCGGGCTGCTCGCCTCGGGGACAGCGCGTTGCCACAAGCGCAGTGCCACCCCTTTTTTTTGTTGTTGTTGTTTTTCCTGTCTGCAACTGTATTTGTTCCCCTATCAGAGTGACTTTTTTTTTCTACAGAGTTTTGCCAGGGACAGCCCTCTTGTTGCCGTGGGTTCTTTTACGTGCGCTAAATAAGGATGTGTAACACGGGGGACCTCGGTTTATCGTCTTACCCGAAAGACTAGCACCCAGACCACCACTCATGGTCTAATGGATGGGGGGCAAATTTTGGGCTCAAACGGGATTCGAACCACCGCACACTCCGACCCGGACTTTTCGCTTTCTAGACAGGCGCGTTACCTCTAGACCACCGATCCACATCATTAAGTTCATCAGTTACTATGTTCCACTTTACAGCTTAGTCGTTAGTGATCGACTATGACTCTCTGACCAGGAGGCTTGACTTGCACAGTCCTTATGTGCTGCACCCCAGGGGGCTAGTTGGCCTTTGGAGAACATCTCCAACGCTGACTGTCCGTATGCCCTCTTGCCGAGAGAGCAGGGGATGTACTGTGGGCAAGGCATCTCCACTGTAATCAAATTTCTGCCCAGTTTCCGAAACAGCAGCTGCCTCCTCTGCTGTTTTGGAGGTCATCGTCGAACACGACGGACAAAAATGTAATGTTCTTGTTGCTGTGTTGTTCGATTTAGTTTACTCTTTTATTCATTCTTTTATTTCGAGGATATTGGAATAAGCATTCATGTGCTTTTTTACGTGCAGTCCCCATGTGTATGCAGTTTTGTCATCCGTAATTTACCCGTTGCTATATTATTATTTGCTAACTTTTTGTCTGTTCAATCAGTGGCTACGTCACTATTTAACCTTGATGAAAATATCATGGACGGGTCTTTAAAAAAAAAAAATCCGCCTCAGTAACTCTGTCACTTTTGGATTTCTTGTTTTTTCTTATTTTTTCATCAATCGCAACGTTTGTTTTAGAGGGGGGGGGGGGGGTAGTTCTTTTTAAAAATCTGCATCAGTAACTCTGTTATTTTTTTTTATTTCTGTGTGTCTTTGTCTTTTTTTTCATCAATGGCAACGTTTGTTTGGGAGGAAGGGAGGGAGTTTTTTGTTGGTTTTTTTGAAGGAAGGGAGTTAGTTCTTTAAAAAAAAAAAAAATCCGTATCGGTAACTCTGTCATTTTCAGATTTCATTTTCCTTTTTTTTTTTTTTCATCAATCGCAACATTTGCTTAGGAGAAGAGGGGAGGAGAGAGAGGGAGAGGGGGGTATTTCATTTTATCTATTCCTTATTTTATATCCAGAATAACGGAATAACCACTCATGTGCTTCTTTTTTTTACATCTTTTTTTTTCTGCTGTGACACAAAGTGGTACAAAATACAACAACAAAATAAAATAATGGAATAACCACTCATGTGCTTTTCTTTATACATCCTTTTTTTTTTTTACACACACCCTTACATTTTAGAATTTTGTGGGTAATCATATTTTTTTTTAGAACTGTGGGGGTTGTTGGGGTTTATCTACCGTTGGCCGCCGCTCTTTCTCTGTTTCTGGTCCATCGATCTGGAACGACCTTCCTCTCTCCCTCGGCAAAAGCCTACTTATGACACTTTTAAATCCAACCTCAGACACACTTATTTCAAACCTAAGTTTTTCTCCTTCCGCTTCCATCTCTTACCTGTCCCTGCCTTCAACATCTACCTGCCAAAGTGCTTAACGTTTGTAGGTGTGTGTGCGCGCGGGCGTGCTGCGTGCATGCGTGCGTGCGTGTGTGTGTATATTTGAATTTGTTAAAACTGTAAATTGTTGTTGATTGTGTGTTGTGTAGGTCGAATGAAAGCGCTTTGATTTGTTTTTGCAAGAGATAGCGCTATACAAATTCCATGTATTATTATTATTATTATTATTATTATTATTATTATTATTATTATTATTATTATTCTGTTCTGTGTTTGAACCAGCCTGCTTGTCTTACGGGGGTCTGATGCTGTATATCCGCTACACACACATCGCTGTCAACATCTCCTACGGTCCCGTGGTCTTTCTCCTAGCCGCTAGCCATCTCCTCTCCGGGGTGGCTGTGCTCCTCACGTCCATCAATCGCACCATCTCCCCTGAGAGCCGCAGGAGCCTAAGGCACGCGCGGGAGAGTCGCTCAGGATCCGCAGGAGAAAGGGTAGGAGCACCCAGGGGCGTTGCGAACACGCAGGAGAAACAGAGGAGGTCGGTGGCAGAGGGGCAGGAGGAGAAGCAGGAGAAGCAGAAGAACAAGATGAGGATGGTTCGGCGAGTGAGTGAGAAAATAAAGGAGGAGGAGGAGGACGAGAAGGTGGAGGGGGAGAAGGAGGAGGAGAAGAAGGAGGAGGAGGAGAAAAAGATTATGGTTTGACGGGGTGAAGGAGAAAATAGAAGAGGAGAAGGAGGTGGAGGAGAAGATGGTTTCGCGGATGAAGGAGAAAACAGCGGAGGAGAAGGAGATGATGGTTTGACGGGTGAATGAGAAAATAGAGGAGGACGAGGAGGTGGAGGAGGAGAAGGAGGAGAAGATGATGGTTTGACGAGTGAAGAAGAAAATAAAGGAGGAGGAGGAGGAGAAGGTGGTTTGATGGGATAAGGAGAAAACAGAGGGGGAGAAGAGCAGTGTAGAGGAGTGTAGAGCAGTATAGAGGAATGTAGAGCAATGTAGAGGAATGTAGAGCAGTGTAGAGAAATGTAGAGCAGTGCAGAGGAATGTAGAGCAGTGTAGAGAAGTGTAGAGAAATGTAGGACAGTGTAGAGAAATGTAGAGCAGTGTAGAGGAATGTAGAGCAGTGTAGAGAAGTGTAGAGAAATGTAGGACAGTGTAGAGCAGTGTAGAGGAATGTAGAGCAGTGTAGAGAAATGTAGAGCAGTGTATAGAAATGTAGAGCAGTGTAGAGAAATGTAGGGCAGTGTAGAGAAATGTAGAGCAGTGTAGAGGAATGTAGAGCAGTGTAGAGAAATGTAGAGCAGTGTAGAGAAATGTAGAGCAGTGTACAGAAATGTAGGGCAGTGTAGAGGAATGTAGAGCAGTGTAGAGAAATGTAGAGCAGTGTAGAGAAATGTAGAGCAGTGTAGAGAAATGTACAGCAGTGTAGAGGAATGTAGAGCAGTGTAGAGAAATGTAGAGCAGTGTAGAGCAATGTAGAGCAGTGTAGAGAAATGTAGGGCAGTGTAGAGAAATGTAGAGCAGTGTAGAGGAATGTAGAGCAGTGTAGAGAAATGTAGAGCAGTGTAGAGGAATGTAGGGCAGTGTAGAGGAATGTAGAGCAGTGTAGAGGAATGTAGGGCAGTGTAGAGAAATGTAGAGCAGTGTAGAGGAATGTAGGGCAGTGTAGAGGAATGTAGAGCAGTGTAGAGAAATGTAGGGCAGTGTAGAGGAATGTAGAGCAGTGTAGAGAAGTGTAGAGAAATGTAGGGCAGTGTAGAGGATTGTAGAGCAGTGTAGAGAAGTGTAGAGAAATGTAGGGGGGTGTAGAGGAATGTAGAGAAGTATAGAGGAATGTAGAGCAGTATACAGGAATGTCGAGCAGTGTACAGGAATGTCGAGCAGTGTACAGGAATGTAGAGCAGTATAGAGGAATGTAGAGCAGTGTAGAGAAATGTAGAGCAGTGTAGAGAAATGTAGGGCAGTATAGAGGAATGTAGAGCAGTGTAGAGAAATGTAGAGCAGTGTAGAGGAATGTAGAGCAGTATAGAGGAATGTCGAGCAGTGTACAGGAATGTAATGCAGTATAGAGGAATGTAGAGCAGTGTAGAGAAATGTAGAGCAGTATAGAGGAATGTAGAGCAGTATAGAGGAATGAGTGCTGTTAAGCAGGAGAAGGAGAAACAGACGAGGCATTGTGTAGTTATAAGGAGAAACAGACGAGGCATTGTGTAGTTATAAGGAGAAACAGACGAGGCATTGTGTAGTTATAAGGAGAAACAGACGAGACATTGTGTAGTTATAAGCAGAAACAGACGAGGCATTGTGTAGTTATAAGCAGAAGCAGACGAGACATTGTGTAGTTATAAGCAGAAACAGACAAGGCATTGTGTGTAGTTAGTTATAAGGAGAAACAGACGAGGAACTGTGTAGTTATAAGCAGAAACAGACGAGGCATTGTGTAGTTATAAGGAGAAACAGACGAGGCATTGTGTAGTTATAAGCAGAAGCAGACGAGACATTGTGTAGTTATAAGCAGAAACAGACGAGGCATTGTGTAGTTATAAGGAGAAACAGACGAGGCATTGTGTAGTTATAAGGAGAAACAGACGAGGCTGTGTGTAGTTAGTTATAAGCAGAAACAGACGAGGCATTGTGTAGTTATAAGCAGAAACAGACGAGGCATTGTGTAGTTATAAGGAGAAACAGACGAGGCATTGTGTAGTTAGTTATAAGCAGAAACAGACGAGGCATTGTGTAGTGAGTTATAAGCAGAAACAGACGAGGCATTGTGTAGTTAGTTATAAGCAGAAACAGACATGGCATTGTGTAGTTATAAGGAGAAACAGACGAGGCATTGTGTAGTTATAAGCAGAAACAGACGAGGCATTGTGTAGTTCTAAGGAGAAACAGACGAGGCATTGTGTAGTTGTTCCTGTTGCTTCTTGTTCAGTTTTCGAACCTCAGCTAAGCTGTGGGCTATCATTTTCTACCGTTCATTGTTCTTATACAATTTTATTTTTAATGTTGTTGTTTTTGTTATTTTCACTGCTACTCTGTGTATATACAACTTTTGATCTTTAAATCTTATGTTGGGTGGGTGAGGAGGGGGGGGGGGGTTGAAGGCGTGGGGAAGATGTTGAAAAAGGCGAATGTATATATCATTTGTTTGAGCATGACTTATTGACCTTGCAGCAAAACAAGGGCAAGAACTAATTAAATAATCCTGATCTCATTGAGAGTATTATATACTCGCAAGTTTTGTGCATTTGCGTCAGTTGGTCTTTACATTTGATTTCATTTCATTTCATTTATTTAATCATTCTTTTATATCGAGGATAATGGAATAAGCACTCATATGCTTTTTTACATCCAGTCCCCGTGTGTATGCAGTTTTGTTAATCTTGTCATCTGTTCCCACCGGCACTCAATGGCCTACTCATACGAGAAGCGGAACAGGAATTAACTTGTGCGCTATGTGATTTGATGTTTCATTTCCCGTGCTTCCTGATATTATTGATAGTTTCCTGTGCTTTCTGATAATGTTGATATTTCATCCCTTCCTGTACTTCTTGATTATTTTACAAGATGCTTTACAAGATTCAGCGCCATATAAATTTCATATATAACTCTCATTATTCATAATCATTTCGATATGTCATGTCATGTGCTTTATGATTTCTGCTATTCATTTCAAAAGGTATCAGCATTCTGTGCTTCATGGTGTTTTTGATATTTATTTGGAACAAAAGAAATAGATTTATCAAAAGGATACGGTAAAAAGGTAAGGTGTCCCATAACCTGTGTGG
>CM060335.1:1773337-1780837 GCA_030674155.1 Stramonita haemastoma
TTCTATGAGCAAATCAGAAGGTTCTATGAGCAAATCAGAAGGTTCTATGAGCAAATCAGAAGGTTCCATGAGTAAATCAGAAGGTTTTATGAGCAAATCAGAAGGTTCTATGAGCAAATCAGAAGGTTCTATGAGCAAATCAGAAGGTTCCATGAGCAAATCAGAAGGTTCCATCTGCAAATCAGAAGGGTTATGTTGCCAAATTATTCAGGTTTGTCACAAAATTTATAAGCAATAATGAGAAAGATTGTAACCAAATTTGCTCAGAAATGAGATCATTTGTCATGCAAGATGTAAACAAGGATTGCCAAGTAATAAACAATTTTTAATGAGAATTTCTCGATACATGTAGGCAAATGAGAATGTGTCTCACCAAAAGTGAATGGGACATAAAAGATTGTCCTCAAACATGTAAGCAAACGAAAACATTTGCACAGCCCTGTAGACGAAAGATGCTTCTTACCAAACCTGTAGGCAAACATGAAGGCCTGTTACAACCCTGGGGGAACAATGAGAAGGCTTGTCATAGAAATCAGGTGGAAAAATGTCTCAAAACTCTTTTGGGCAAACTAGAAAAACTGTGTGGAAATAGGAAAACTTATTACGAAAGTCGTAAAGAAATGAGAAGCTTACAATAAAACTTGTAAGCAACTGACAGGGCTCATCACATAACCTGTTGGGCAGCGAGAGGATTTGTGTTATATATATATATATATATATATTATATATATATATATATATATATATATATATATATATATATATATATATATATATATATATATATATATAGATAGATATAGATATAGATATAGATATATAGATATAGATATAAGAAAAGCTGTTGTCAAACAGAAATTGTCTCACACATGTAACGAAATGGTAAGAACTGTGTTCTGCAATATCTGGAAGATGTTACGAAATCTCTTCGCAAAAAAATACCCATCATAAATTCTGTGAGCAAGTGACAATAAGGCCTACAACGACTAATACAGGCAAGTAGGCCTACCAACCAAAGCTTTGATAATTATGAATTCATTCTGATCCTACAAGAAAACTGGAAGTTAAACTTTCAGACATGCCAGAAACAGAGCATACAGTGATGCAAACAAGCAAACCAGGAATGATAATTATGAACAGCACTCAACCCAAAGACTCATACCTATCAAACCAGAATACTGGTGAGTAATTGATAAAAACAAATTAAAAAAAAAGAATTGTCATGAAACAAGAACAGGCACAGAAACTTACCATAAAGTATATATCACCAAGGAATAGCTGCTTATCCTGAAACATGTAAAACGTAGTGACATGAATACATCCCCCAGAGAGGAGGAATGTTTTACACAGGCTTTCATATTGACAGACCCTGTGAAACAGCCAGTGTTTTACACAAGCTATCACATTGACAGACTCTATAAAACAGTGTTTTACACAGGCTATCACATTGACACCCTGTGAAACAGCCAGTGTCTTACATAGGCAATATCACATTGACAGGCTCTGTGAAACAGTCACAGTGTTTTACACAGGCTATATCACATTGACAGACCCTGTGAAACAGCCACAGTGTTTTACACAGGCTATATCACATTGACAGACCCTATGAAACAGCCAGTGTCTTACACAGGCTATCACATTGACAGACCCTGTGAAACAGCCACAATGTCTTACACAGGCTATCACATTGATAGACCCTATGAAACAGCCAGTGTCTTACACAGGCCATATCACATTGACAGACCCTGTGAAACAGCCACAATGATCACAAGAACGAAAGAAATCAACAACAGCAGCAAGAGAAAAAGCTGGAACGAGGCAAAGAGTGAAGACGTTTGCCAGGGGACAGGAAGATAAGCAAAGAAACCTGGAAGAAAGCCGCTGGAAAGCATTGTTGGGAGTTCCTCAGCTGAACATCCTGGAGATCTGAAAGTAAAAGATGCACAGACTTGCTGATCCCAGCTGAAAGTCCCTGTGACACCGTCAATACCAAACACTGATTGGAGGAAACAAGGAGTGTACGTTGCCTCCTACAGGCCTCTACATATAGCCAGCCATACTCCGTCTTCAGAGAAATGTAGAAAAGTGGGGTGGCTTGCTGTGAGAAGTGCAGCCAAGCGCAATTATTTATTGATTTATTTATTCTTTATATTTATTTATTTATTCTTTTATATCGGGGATACTGGAATAAGCCCTCTTGTGCTTTTTTTACGTCCAGTCCCCGTGTGAATGCAGTTTTGTAAATGTCATCTGTTCCGGGAAAGGGGAAATTATTCAATCCTGGCAAATCCTGGTTCGGGATTAAGGGGGAAGGGGGAAATTATTCAATCCTGGCAAATCCCGATTCAGGGCTAAATTAAAAGCTGACCTCTGTCTGCTAAGACAATAGAGAGTATCACTCAATGCAGGGCTGAACCCTGTTTTTTGTCCTTCGAAGACAATACTCAGAAGCACGCAGTGCAGTGCTCAGAATTTGTTCTATGTCTGCAAAGACAATACAGAGAGTCCTTCTATGTGGTAATGAAACCTGTTCTGTATCCCTCAAAGACACTAGAGATAAGCACTCAGTGCGATGATGAAATCTGTTCTCTGTCTAAGAGACAATACAGAGAATCACTCAATACGGTGCTGACTCCTGTTGTCTGTCTAAGAGACAATACAGAGAATCACTCAATACAGTGCTGACTCCTGTTCTCTGTCTAAGAGACAATACAGAGAATCACTCAATACAGTGCTGACTCCTGTTCTCTGTCTAAGAGACAATACAGAGAATCACTCAATACAGTGCTGACTCCTGTTTTCTAAGAGACAATACAGAGAATCACTCAATACAGTGCTGACTCCTGTTGTCTGTCTAAGAGACAATACCGAGAATCACTCAATACAGTGCTGACTCCTGTTTTCTGTCTAAGAGACAATACAGAGAATCACTCAATACTGTGCTGACTCCTGTTGTCTGTCTAAGAGACAATACCGAGAATCACTCAATACAGTGCTGACTCCTGTTCTCTGTCTAAGAGACAATACAGAGAATCACTCAATACTGTGCTGACTCCTGTTGTCTGTCTAAAAGACAATACCGAGAATCACTCAATACAGTGCTGACTCCTGTTCTCTGTCTAAGAGACAATACAGAGAATCACTCAATACTGTGCTGACTCCTGTTCTCTGTCTAAGAGACAATACCGAGAATCACTCAATACAGTGCTGACTCCTGTTGTCTGTCTAAGACACAATACAGAGAATCACACAATACTGTGCTGACTCCTGTTCTCTGTCTAAGAGACAATACAGAGAATCACTCAATACAGTGCTGACTCCTGTTCTCTGTCTAAGAGACAATACAGAGAATCAGTCAATACGGTGCTGACTCCTGTTTTCTGTCTAAGAGACAATACCGAAAATCACTCAATACAGTGCTGACTCCTGTTCTCTGTCTAAGAGACAATACCGAGAATCACTCAATACAGTGCTGACTCCTGTTGTCTGTCTAAGAGACAATACCGAGAATCACTCAATACAGTGCTGACTCCTGTTGTCTGTCTAAGAGACAATACCGAAAATCACTCAATACAGTGCTGACTCCTGTTCTCTGTCTAAGAGACAATACCGAGAATCACTCAATACAGTGCTGACTCCTGTTCTCTGTCTAAGAGACAATACAGAGAATCACTCAATACAGTGCTGACTCCTGTTCTCTGTCTAAGAGACAATACAGAGAATCACTCAATACAGTGCTGACTCCTGTTGTCTGTCTAAGAGACAATACCGAGAATCACTCAATACAGTGCTGACTCCTGTTCTCTGTCTAAGAGACAATACAGAGAATCACTCAATACAGTGCTGACTCCTCTTGTCTGTCTAAGAGACAATACCGAGAATCACTCAATACAGTGCTGACTCCTGTTGTCTGTCTAAGAGACATATACAGAGAATCACTCAATACAGTGCTGACTCCTCTTGTCTGTCTAAGAGACAATACCGAGAATCACTCAATACAGTGCTGACTCCTGTTGTCTGTCTAAGAGACAATACCGAGAATCACTCAATACAGTGCTGACTCCTGTTGTCTGTCTAAGAGACAATACCGAGAATCACTCAATACAGTGCTGACTCCTGTTGTCTGTCTAAGAGACAATACAGAGAATCACTCAATACTGTGCTGACTCCTGTTCTCTGTCTAAGAGACAATACCGAGAATCACTCAATACAGTGCTGACTCCTGTTCTCTGTCTAAGAGACAATACCGAGAATCACTCAATACAGTGCTGACTCCTGCTTTCTGTCTAAGAGACAATACCGAGAATCACTCAATACAGTGCTGACTCCTGTTGTCTGTCTAAGAGACAATACAGAGAATCACTCAATACTGTGCTGACTCCTGTTGTCTGTCTAAGAGACAATACAGAGAATCACTCAATACAGTGCTGACTCCTGTTGTCTGTCTAAGAGACAATACCGAAAATCACTCAATACAGTGCTGACTCCTGTTGTCTGTCTAAGAGACAATACAGAGAATCACTCAATACAGTGCTGACTCCTATTCTCTGTCTAAGAGACAATACCGAGAATCACTCAATACAGTGCTGACTCCTGTTGTCTGTCTAAGAGACAATACCGAGAATCACTCAATACTGTGCTGACTCCTGTTTTCTGTCTAAGAGACAATACCGAGAATCACTCAATACAGTGCTGACTCCTGTTTTCTGTCTAAGAGACATAACCGAGAATCACTCAATACGGTGCTGACTCCTATTCTCTAAGAGACATAACCGAGAATCAGTCAATACGGTGCTGACTCCTGTTCTCTGTCTAAGAGACAATACAGAGAATCACTCAATACAGTGCTGACTCCTGTTGTCTGTCTAAGAGACAATACAGAGAATCACTCAATACAGTGCTGACTCCTGTTGTCTGTCTAAGAGACAATACCGAGAATCACTCAATACAGTGCTGACTCCTGTTGTCTGTCTAAGAGACAATACAGAGAATCACTTAATACAGTGCTGACTCCTGTTGTCTGTCTAAGAGACAATACCGAGAATCACTCAATACAGTGCTGACTCCTGTTGTCTGTCTAAGAGACAATACCGAGAATCACTCAATACAGTGCTGACTCCTGTTCTCTGCTTGCAAAGACAATAAAGAGAAGCACTCAATACGGTGTTCAAATCCTGTTCCCTATTTCCTAAGACAACACACAGAAGCACTCAATGCAATGCTCAACCCCGTTCTCTCTCTCTCTCTCTCTCTCTCTCTCTCTCTCTCTCTCTCTCTCTCTCTCTCTCTCTCTCTCTCTCTCTCTCTCTCTCTCTCTCTCTCCCCAATGACAATGCTGAAAGCCCTAAGTGCACTGTTTAAACTGTGTTCTGTGTCTCCAAAGACAAGAATCCAGCTCTCCTGCAGTATTAAAAAAGGATGGCATACTCACCAGTCTCACAAAGGGTGGGCACTAGGAGTTCTAGCTGAGGCAGAAAGACAAGAGACAAAAACCCAGAAAATATGGACATCAACCAATAAGAATGTTAACAAACTGAACAAGATTCTATATTGATTACAAACATAATGATTGAAAAAAAATCTAAGAATCGATATAATAATGTGTATGCCTACATGAGTCATAAAATGCTTCAGATATCTCGACCAAACCGAAATTTGCCTATGGACATAACTAGGATCAAGACATTCTAATTCTCTGAAGATTTGACAAGGTCAGCTGTGCCAGTGGAACCATTCAGCTTCAAGAGCTGACATAAGATGGAAGTGACATTCTTTATCAGGCGTTTTTCTTGTTGCTCGACGACCTGTTCAAAGACAGAAGTGACATTCTTGATCAGGTTTTCTTGTTGTTGTTTGACCTCTGTCAAGATCTGCTCACTTGACTGCCGGGACCCAGAGATCATCTGAAAGATGTTAAAACCTGTCAAAGACAAAATGATCACCGAGACAATCACCAGCCCAACGAAAGGCATGATCCCCAAGCGATGACGCATCATGAATTTTCGGATTTCTGAGAAAACGAGCATGGGCATGCCAAAGAATGGGCGAGGCTGGCTGCTCGCTCCAACAAGTTCTTCAGTGGAGCCCTCCAGATGGAACTTGACATTTTCAGATGACACCTCACCCTGACCCCGCCCCACGTTCACCCTCTGTGACGCAACAGGAGGAGTGGAGGCTGGCATGTGAAGGGCAACAGAATCTGAACTGACCACTTCAGGTCCGGCTGGAGGAGTATGACATTCATCCCTCACACTGATATGTGGCGATTCCTTACACACAACACCAGACCCTGTCCCAGACTCTCCCAGTCCCTTATCTAACATCTCTAAAGCCACGTGCTTCTCAGGGCAGCCCTGTGGGGGTGGACAGGCTTCGTTAGCTGAAGAGGCGGAGAAGGGGGAGTTGCTAGCTGCAGACTGTGACAGGGGGGGAAAGCCCCCTGAGCTGACAGTGCTGCACACACCGGTACTCTCTGTGCTTCTCGTGCTGCCTGAGCAGCTCAGGGTCCGCCACAGTGTCAGCTTCCTTAGCCAGGAATCCACCTGTACAACACGTGTACCTACAAGCGTGCTATGCTGCTAACGTGGGACAGCACATACGTGCGTGCATGTGTGCGCGCGCTTACACTCACACACGCACACACCCATGCACGCATGCACACACACACCTAAACACGCTCAAACGCATGCGTACACACACTCAAACACACGCACGTGCACACACACACATACACACACACACACACACAAGAGAATAGAGAGAGAGAGAGATAACAATAACAATAATTTTATTGCTTTAAGCTGGTAGGCTCATACAGCAATGAAACGTGGCAGTGGGACGTCATTCCATGACATGGAAACCACGGCATTGATTTGTAATGTACAGCCAAACATGAAACTCTTTACTGTCCAGATATGTTACAGGAATAGGCATTCTTTCGTGGAGTCTTTGTCACACACACTGTTAGGCCTAGGCCAAGGCTAGCCAAGATAGAACTGTAGTAAGTCTTTAAATGTTGCTAAATCCCTTGAAGCACATGATTGGGTCTCTGTGTGTTGTGTTCTGCATTCGCTTCCCATTCGGCAAACTGGCGAGTTTGACACGTTCCTCTTTTAACATGTTTTTCTCTTGCTGTTTGACAAACCAGCACACACATACTGGCTCAATGTCTGGTTGGCATGCGTACTGGATCACAATGTTGTCAGACTCACACATCACAATATCTTCACCATCTGAATAATGTAGGACATATTTTCTTAAGTGTGTATTTCTTTGGCTCTCTCAGTCTTTTCTGTATGGATCTATCTGTTAGAGTAGCCACGTACAGTTTTACATTTCCTGTGTGGAATGCACCAACAATATTATCGTAGTTCACCTCAGGCTGCAAAACACACATATCAGCACAGTCACTACAATCAGACAAGCAGGGGGATTCTAAATCAACAGAAGAAGGCAACTTAGGGGGCCTAACTTATGTTTTCCTGTTGGTGTCCTGTGCAT
>CM060335.1:1793337-1795837 GCA_030674155.1 Stramonita haemastoma
ATGGGTTTTGAGCTTACTTGTAAAGATTATTAATGAAAAAGTTTGACAGTAGTAGTCGAGCCACACAGAGACATAGACAAGTATTCTTCTTCGCCGCTGTCGATTGTTCAGACAGCAACTACTGTTCTGTCGTATGAGCGAAAATGAGTTGCGCTGCCTTAAAGCGCTTGACAAAGCAGGTTAGGGAGAGAATTTGTTATTTTTTAAGTCTTTCTGGTAGGGGGAAGGGGGCGGAGAACGGATCATAATGGCAGAAAATAGACCAGAAAAAAGTAACAGGAAGAAAATGGAACAAGGTTCAAAACAAAGAGAGATAGAAAAAGAGAAATTCCAAGCACAAAATTTCCGGAAAGTAAGTACGCTATTTATACTGGCATGTCTTCCAACATCCCCACAAATGGGACAGAAGTGGGGGGGGGGGGGGTAAGAAATATAATGTTACACTGATTCTTCAATTTTTTTTTTTCTTTTCGGGTTTTTTTGTTTTTTTTTGCATTCATTTCTTTGTTTATCCGTCTTTCCTCTTCTTCTCTACTCCGTGACCCCATAATAATGCTTGATACACTGATCGACACAATACACACAACTCTCAATGGGGGAAATCCCCTCTTCAAAAATACCTTGTGTGAAGACTGGAACCACTACCCTCAGTAGACTGTTCTAACCACTGGGCTTTTCCACTCCCCTTCCTGTGTCCTGCATGCGTCATCAATAGCTGTCTCTATCGAAACTTATCACCCGTATCTATCATCCATACATCGACCTGTAGGCTACTTGTGCAGCCAAGTCTACATGATGCATTCTAACTTTGCGCGGCTAACCGAAACCTCGAGACACTTTTTACAGGTCAAGGTCATTGTCGAATGTATTTTGGGGATGTGACTTATCCAGTTATGTAACGTTGTCGCTCATTGGTCCTTCAATCCAAGACTGCCACGACTACTTTGAAGGGAGGCTTATGAATATGCATAAGAGTTTTGGGGCGCGACACCTCTCTCTTTGAAGATGCTCTCTCTCTCTCTCTCTCTCTCTCTCTCTCTCTCTCTCTCTCTCTCTCTCTCTCTTCTCTCTCTCTCTCTCTTACTGTGTGCACGCGCATATGTGTGTGTGTGTGTGTGTGTGTGTGTGTGTGTGTGTGTGTGTGTGTGTGTGTGTGTGTGTGTGTACGTGTGTCGTGTGTGTGTACGTGTGCGTGGGTGCGTGCGCGTGCGTGTGTGGGGTGTGGGTGTGGGGGTGTGTACATTCGATTTTGCTAAAGCTATTGATTGTTATTGATTGCTTGTGTGTTGAAGGCAAAGGTCGAAGGCAAGGTCTTTGATTTGTTTTTGCAAGATATAGCGCTATACAATTCCCATGTTTTTATTATCATTATCATTATTATTATTATTATTATTATTATTATTATTATTATTATTATTGTATTTCTTATTGTTACTATTATCATCATCATCATTCAAAAAAAAAGAAGAAAAATCATCATCATCATTATCATTATCATCATCATCATTATACATTATCATCAGCATTATTATTACCATTATCATTATCAATAATATTGTTGTTCTTTTTATCATTATTAGTATTAGTATTAGTATTAGTATTAGTATTAGTATTATTACTGTTGTTGTTGTTGTTACTATTATTATTATTGTTGTTGTTACTATTATCATCATCATCATTCAAAAAGAAGAAAATCATCATCCTCATTATCATTGTCATCAGCATTATTATTACCATTATTATCATTAATAATGTTGTTGCTCTTTTTATAATTTTATTATTATTATTTATTATTATTATTATTATTATTATTTTATTATTATTATTATTATATTTCTTATTGTTACTATTATCATCATCATCATTCAAAAAAAAAAGAAAAAAATCATCATCATCAATTATTATCATCAGATTATTATTACTTTATTATTATTATTATTATTATTATTATTATTATTATATTATTATTATTATTATTTTTTATATTTTATATTATTATTATTATTATTATTTATTTTATGTGTTATTATTATTTATTATTATATCATATGTCGTTCATTATTATTTATTATTTTATGTAACACGTTATTGCGCCTCTAATAAAGATTTGGAGAAGAAGAAAAAAAAAGTTGCCTTTGCTTTGCCTCGCCTTGCCTTGCCTTGCCTTGCCTTGCATTTTATGTGTGCCTGCTGCTGTGAGTGTGCTAAGTTTACTCAGTCACCGCTCGTGAGTCCATTAATGAATATGGTTGCGAGGTTGTTGTGCGAATAAACGAGTGTCTACGTTCATATGGGCTAAAGAAAGTAGAAGAATAAAGACAACAACCACTACTACAACAACCACTACTACAACAACAACAACAACAACCAGTTACAGCAATACTAAACAACAGGGAAAGCATGTAGATGGTTTGCCAAAAACGTCCACAAAAATAGCATTTAGGTATCACCCAATAAACAAAGCCAAAAACGTCCACAAAAAATGCATTTATGTATCACC
>CM060335.1:1818337-1828075 GCA_030674155.1 Stramonita haemastoma
ACTGACCATACTTGGACTAGGTAAAAGGAAGGGGCGCAATAAAGGTAAAAGGAAGGGGCGCATAAATGTAGCCGCTCTTGACTGAGTGAGGTTGGATTTGTACACTGTGGTTATGGCTGTCATCTTTGAACCCCCCCCCCCCCAAAAAAAAAAAAAACCAAACCTCCATTTCTTTTCTGAAGTCTCAAAAATTTATTTTTTTTAAAATAAATAAATGAATAAAACGTGTGCAGCTAACCGCCAACAGCTTCGCCAGTTCCTGAAGGTCATTCAACCCGAGTTCCTTCGTGTGGTCTACCCCCGGGAATCCTGCCTGCTGGACCGGCTGTATGCCCACAGTCTGCTGACCGACACTGACCTGGAGTCCATGTCTGGCAAGGACGTCTCCACCAGGAAACAACAGGTGGTCACACTTAATAGTGATATTAATATAATGATAATAATGATGATGATGATGATGATGATAGATGATGATGATGATGATGATGATGATAGATGATGATATTGAGAAGAAGAAGGGGGGAAGAACGATAAAATAATAAAAATAATAATAATAATAATAATAATAATAATAATAATAATAATAATAATAATATAATATTATTATTATTAATTATTATTATTATATTATATTAATTATTTTATTATTATTATTTATTAATACTAATAATAACGATAATGATAATAATAGTAATAATAATCGAGAGAGGAGAGAAGAAGAAGAAGAAGAAGAAGAAAAGAAGAAGAAGAATAAAGAAGAAGAAGAAGAAGAAGAAGAAGAAGAAAAAGGGAGAACGATATCAGTAATAATAATAATAATAATAATAATAATAATAATAATAAAATAAATAAAATAATAATAAAAAAATGATGATGAATGATGATGAATAATAATGATGATGATGATGAAAAAGAAGATGAAGAAGAAGAAGAAGAATTGCGAAGAAGAAGGTAGAGGAGGATAAAATGGAATATTTAAGCGCCATGTCTTAATACTTGTAGAACGGGAACTGTGCTTTAAAAAAGGAATGCATCCGTGACGCGCAGTGTTACAGTGCGTTATGTTTGTACGGCTCTATCTGTGCTATCTATAGTTGCCTTGTGTGAACTGTGGCGTTTCTGTTTTATGCCGAGTCCAGCTTGGTCTCTGGTCTGGGGGATATTTTGCTTGTCTGTTTATTTGTTTGTTTGGTTGGTTGGTTTTACGTTCCTTGGCTAGAGCTCCGAGGGAACAGATGACAATCTTTACAAAACTGCATACACACGGGGACTGGATGAAAAAAAAAAGCACATGATTGCTTATCCATTATCCTCGATATAAAAGAATAAACTATATTTAAAGATTTTTTTAAAGGTACACCAATGGTGAGGTTTTGCGAATGCGACCGTTAATTCACCGTTAAGGTAGCCGCATTCGACTTCAGGGAAAGGTGGGTATATATCGAGTTAGCCCTGCTGGTCGACCAGCCTGGCTCTGATGTTGTGGGCGTAAAAAGTTGACTGGTGTCTGTAGGTATGACCTAGCTAGGCTATTTTATTTTATTTTTTATTTTTATTTTATACCACTTTATGTCACAGCAGATTTCTCTGCGTGAAATTCGGGCTGCTCTCCCAGGGGAGAGCGCGTCGCCACAAGTGCAGCGCCTACCCTCTTATTTTTCCCTTCAGGGATGGTGTCTAAACACGACACCTGTGTGCATGCTGTTTTTTTTTTTTTTTAATTTTGTCATCCGTTCCTACCGGCACACCATGGCCTGCTCTTCTGAAAGGCGGAACGGGGTTTGAACGTGTGCGCAAGATGTTCTGCGTGGGTTCGCACACGGGGCCTCGGTTTATAGATCTCATCCGAAGGACTGACTGACTAGTGTGGTTAACTAACTGGATTGTGATCATTATGGCCAACAGTGTCTGACTAGGCTCTGATGGGTCCTCGGTGATTAGCCAAGTTGTTTGGCTGGCAGAACAGAGTGGCTGCAACTTCCGTAGTGGAATTCACAGTGTGTCAGAAATGACAAAGATTATTGCGAACATATTTTTTATAAAATTATTTAAAAGAGCAGAGGGCTCCCTAAATGACAGGAAAAAAGTAAAAGGTAAAGGTGTCCCATAACCTAGGCGGTCGTAGGGGAGCGAGGTTCAGAGACCTCAGCTTCTCTAGGGGCCAGAATACTTGAGGGCGGCGCCCATCTCCTCTCCCTCGCTGCTTTACCTTCCCTGACCTTGAAGAGGGCAGGTACCCATTTACAGCTGGGTGAACTGGGGAAACTGTACTGAAGCCAAGGCGCGCAAACGGTCACCCATCCAATTTAATTGGCAACCACACTCGACGCTGCTTCACCTAGGCTGGGGGAAAGCGAGCGCTCTGACCACTTAGCTATCCCAAGAGGAGAGAGGAGATGGGCGCCACCCTCAACATGCTGGCCCCTAGAGAAACTGAGGTCTCTGATGCCTGGCTCCCCTACGACCACACAGTTTATGTGACACCTTTACCTTTACCTTGAAAAAAGTGCACCTTACCTACCTATAGTCTAATTTGTGTATGGCGTGGGTTCTTTCAGGCTCGGAAACTGTGGTTTCTGCTGAACAAGATGTCTGTCCGCAACTTTGTCTCCCGTGTCTTTCCCGAGCTGATGAGGGAGTTCCCGCACATTATTCCCCGCCAGTTCCTCACTACGGAAGTGGTGGTGCCGGCTGATGACGCAACCACGCATACTGCCTACGTCATGAGATCATGAGCAAAATCCGAGTCATTGCCATGGCGGACCTGCTGTACCAGCATGATCATCTGGGATTTGAGGATTATGAGTATGGCGACTGTTTAGTAGTGTGTGTACACACACACGCACGCACGCACGCACGCACGCACGCACGCACGCACGCACGCACAACATACATACATACATACACACACACACACACACACACACACACACACACACACACACACACACACACACACACACACACACACACACACACAACAGACATACACACACACAGACAGACAGACAACATACATACATACATACATACATACATACATACTATACATACATACATACATACATACATACATACATAACATAACATACACAGATAAATAGATACATAGATACATAGATAGATAAATATGCCTTTCTTTTCTCCTTTTACAGTAGGATAGCCATGCCACAAAGATTGTATATACAATTCTAGAGTGTAGACGAGAGATGTGATTGTTTTAAACAACTTATTGATACAGCTTACCACAGAACAACAGTAAGCAATTTTATAATCGTAAACAATCAAACAAGGTGTGTAAAACATAATACAGTGATAATTTTTTTATGTATCAAGCGGAATTCACACACCAGTACAACTATCAGGGTTTTTTATCAATTCACAGAAATCTGCAGAAAAAGTGGAACAACTATGATGAGAAAGGTGAGGCAGAAAGCAAAGGATTCTGGTGAAGATAGTACTTGTCAGGAATGGACGGGATAGCCTAGTGGTCACACGATGGCCTACTCTTACGAAAAGCGGAACAGGATTTAACGTGTGCGCGATGTGTTCTGCGTGCGTTCGCACACGGGGCCTCGGTTTAAAGTCTCATCCGAAGGACTTGTGGGGAGAGTGGAGTCAGCACTGATGTTAACTCCAGGAGAAAAATCTCCTCAACCGGACTCGAACCCGGGACACAACTGATGCTTTGTTGCAGGGACGTGGCGTCAGGCCCTGCTGAAGCAGACCCTGTGTGGACCAAGCTGTTTCAAGCCTGTCGAGAGGATGGACAGCACACGTCTTCACAGCTGGCCCGAGGTCTTCAGAATCTTCTGAAGAAACACAGGATGGCGGTGCCAGAAAGCCTGCCAGATGCCGTGTCCTGCGGCCTTCCCTGCACGTGCCTTCAGCTCCATCCCCCCCCAACTTTGCCTCAGTTCTCTTCTCATCCTCTGCGCAAGGTCAGTGACCTGCTTTTTCTTTCAGGTTGTTTTTTTTGTACTTCTACTTCTCATTTCTGGCACATGTTGGGCAGTTTTGTATATTTTGGGGATGGTGTAGTTCAGTAGTCAGAACACTGCATACACATGTGGACTGTGTGTAAAAAAAAAAAAAAAATTTTTAATTTAAGGGAAAAAAAAAAGAAAAGCACATAAGTGCTTACTCCATTTTCCTCGATATAAAAGAAAGAAAGAAAGAAAGAAAGAAAAAGAAAGAAAGAAAGAAAGAAAGAAAGAAAGAAAGAAAGAAAGAAGCAATCACTTTCCCCCAGCCAAGGTTTAGCAGCATCGAGCGTGGTTACCAATTGGATGGGTGACCGTTTGTGCGCCTTGGCTTCAGTACAGTCCCCCCAGTTCACCCACCTGTAAATGGGTCACCTACCCCTATAGGGTCAGGGAAGGTAAAGCAGCGAGGGAGAGGAGATGGGCGCTGCCCTCAATATGCTGGCCCCTAGAGAAGGTGAGGTCTCTGATGCCTCGCTCTCCCACGACCACACAGGTTAAGGGACACCTTTATCTTTTCACCTTTATCTGACCAGCCACAGCCGGCACTGTCGCTGAACAAATGACCTGGCGCAAATTCCATCATCGACACCGACTGAGAACTGAAAACAAGTATTTGCATTAAAAGATCAAGTGCAGATTACAGCTTTTTCCTGGTCTCATAACGGTAAAGGAAACGTGATAACCAAATTAATGTTTCATACTAAAAGTACAGGGGGGGGGGGGGGGGGGGGGGATTCATAATGAGTTATTTCAAAAGCAAAATATAAGGGAAAGCAAATAAGAGTGAAAATATCACTGTAAAGTAAAATCAGAAAAATGGAGGAATATTTTGAAATGAAGATTGCGGGGGGGGGGGGGGGGGGGGGGGGGGGGAATATGAAAGAACAGTACAAGCATGTAGGCAATTTACAGGAACAGACGTACAGATATGGGGTGATAAATGGATATATCATCATATAATATAAATATATATATATTAGCTAATTTAACATTTATATAACGTATATATATATGTATATATATTGTGTTTTATGTTGTGTGTGGTATGTGCGTGTGTGTGTATGTGCGTGCGTGTGTGTGCGTGCGCGCGTGTATGCGTGCGTGCGTGCCCGCGTGCGCCGCGTGCAAGCGTGTGTGCGTTTGTGCGTTTGTAGGCATCCTCGTGGGTCAAGAAGTCTCCCTTTGGGTGCATCTCTCCTCAGTCTACTCCGCGAAGCTCTCGCAGGAGCGGGGCTCCATCTGGCCATGATGACGACTTTCAGCTTCTCGGCAGCGGAACCAGTCTGAACCCAGAGAGCGTCACTGCCTCGTCTGCTCCCCAAGACGACCTCAGTGACCTCACAGGCTGGGAGAATATGAGACCGGTTGAAGAGGAGGAGGAGGAGGAGAAGGAAGAGGAGGAAGGAGAAAGAGGAGAGAAGAGGGAGGAAGGAGAGAGTGAGAACCGGAAGAGGAGGGATGGGAGGAAGAGGAGGAGGAGAATCTCAGCCAGGGCCTAGCACTAGTAACCTCCCACTGCTCCCCGAAGCGAAAGACACAGCTGAGAACACCCAACTCCTGACTCGCTCTGACTATCCACTGTTTGCGTCATCCGACAAAGAAGGCGATGAAGGCGATGATGGCGATGATGGCGATGAGGATCTAGCATCCTTGGGATTCAGCGAGGAGATGTCCTGTGGGAAAATGGAAGCATCGGAGTTTGCTGAGAATCCGGCATTTGCTGAGAGTGTCTGCATCCCCATCCCTGAGGCAGCCACATCTTCGGCTTCTCCTCTCACAAAACAGCTGCTGCCGTCTGGAATCAAACCCAAAATCTACACTTCAGGTGTCCGGCCAGAAGTCTATGGCTTTGTCAAAGAAGTAATCGAAGCAGCGCTTCTTTACACGCGAGAGAAGATCTGCGAACATTGTTGTTTGGTTTCAACGGCGTCAGGCTGTTTTTCTCTTCTCTGCCTGGCTTGTCTTTAATTTACTGTGCCATGTCTTGTACTCTTATTTCCTGTGATTTTAGCGTGCACTGTTGCTGCCCTTTCCTCTGGAGTGAACATCAGTGCTGACTCCACTCTCCCCAAAACTCCTTCGGATGAGACTTTAAACTGAGGCCCCGTGTGCGAACGCACGCAGAATATCTTGCGCACACGTTAAATCATGTTCCGCTTTTCGTAAGAGTAGGCCATCGTGTGCCGGTGGGAACAGATGACATTTACAAAACTGCATACACATGGGGAATGGATGTAAAAAAAAAAAAAAAAAAGCATATGGTATCAGAAGATTCATGTGCACAGCAACACACGTTTCATCGCTTTCATGCCCAGCAAACCTGTAATGACTGGCCTTGGAGAATCATGACAGGCATTTATTTTATTTATTTGTTTGTTTATTTATTCATTTATTCTTTTATATCGAGGATAAATCTCACCACTAGTTAACCTCGGACCTATTGTCGAGGAACGAAAACAAAAATTTAAAAATAACGAGAGCTTTCGCTTTTTCTGCCTCGGGACCTCGGTTTTATAGTCTCATCCAAAGGACTTTTGGGGAGAGTTTTAATTGGCACTTTAGGGGGAAGCAGGCCTTTTTTGAAGGTTGGTGGCAGGACCTTTTGGAAGAGTAGGCCATGTTGAGGTACTAGGAATGGATAACATTTTTTTTTTTTAATGTATGCACACTGGAGGCGTGTTTAAGCACCATCCCTGAAGACAGAGAGTGGAAGTGACATATATACAAAACTCTCACCATTGGTCAGCCTCGGAGCTACACCCCCACCCACCCACCCCCAAAAAAAGATAACATTGCATATAGGATTTTAACTTTATTTAGACCATGTATTTGGTGCTGTATTTATCGCTATATTAGATAATTATTGTTGCTTATGATTGATTTTTATAAATCATGACTTTACGCCAATATGGTGTATTTACCGCAACATTGCATATTGTTGCTTTATAGAAGTTTTCACTTTAGGCCAGTGTGGTTGGTGCTGTATTTATTGCTATATTAGATAATATTTCTTACGATTTACAAGTTTTTACTTAAAAGCTACTATGGTGCGTTTACCACAATATTGCATCATATTGCTTATAGAAGTTTTCACTTTAGGCCAGTGTGTTGGTGCTGTATTTATTGCTATATTAGATAATATTTCTTAACTTAAAAGCTACTATGGTGCATTTACCACAATATTGCATCACATTGCTTTTAGAAGTTTTCACTTTAGGCCAGTGTGGTTGGTGCTGTATTTATTGCTATATTAGATAATATTGCTCGCAGCAGTTATAACTTGATGCCAGTTTGGTTGGTGTTATAGCTATATTAAATGATATTGCTTATAGGTTATGACTTTATGGCAGGTTTCCTTTGCTGTCTTCAGAAGTTTCAATATTTCAAACAACAATTTGCCACATGCGAAAGAAATGTTTGTTGCCACATGTCGAAAGAATTGATTATTTTGTATTATTTTTAGATAAACTCAATCCTCGACTCCACCCTTGGGAACATTCTCGAAAACTACTTCCACATGAAGACACAGTCTCATTTTACATCTCAACGTGTAAGACTGGTTTCTTCCATATGAAGACACATTCTCATTTTACATCTCGACATGTAAGACTTGTTTCTTCTGTGAAAATATATTCAGTGATAAATTTACTGTATTCTGTAGAAATGAGATAGATAGCTGATGGTTTATAGAATCAAATGTAGTAATCATGCAATTGCTTTCATGGGTACTGTTATGAAAATATCCATGTGTGTAGTTTTCAAAATGCTTCTCTGTTTTTAAGCAACAGATGGATAGACATTTATTTTATAAAAGAAGTTGTGCATGGAATGAGCAAGCCATTTAAAAAAATACGGAATAAAAATGTTAAGAAATAATTATTCAAATTATTATGTTGTAAACTGAATTGCCTTGACCTGAATGTATAACAGAAAAAGTACGTGAGTGTGTGAGTTTTCGGGGAGTGTAACTGCTTGTGTGTGCATGCATACATGTACATCTGCACTTGAACGCTAATCTTGTGTATCATAGGCCGAGTGGAGCACCTGAATAACTATGTGGGAGAACATGTGTGGCAATCTGAGCGACAAAGGTTATTGTACCAACAAATGAAAGCAAGACTTAGAACACCTCTCCATGTAAGACTCGTAAAACAAAGAAAGAATCTTTTTGTTAACAAAAAATGAGTTAAGCTTCCTTAGAAAATACACGCGTTGTTGCCCCTTTTAGACCATGGCCACAAACCACGATAATTCATAACATCACAGCACAATTTTGCTTCCTCTCTCTCACTCTCTCTCTCTCTCTCTCACACACACACACACACACACACACACACACACGAATACAAACTATAAAAAACAAACAAAAAACACTACAGTACCTACTGGTAAGCTAACTATTCCATACACACAAACTGCACCCAAAAATTCATGCAGCTTTGACATCAGTGTTGAAGTCAAATCTACCATGGCATCATTAATCTTAAGGCCACAGCAAGGATCTGCCCACAACACAATTCATTTTGTTTCTGTCAGCATCAACAGATACTTCACTAAAACAAAAACACACACACAAAAAACAACCAACAGTGACTTCAGGACTAATATCTTTAACAGATCACAACAAACAACACTATTTCTGAACGATGACAATAAAGACAGAAATTCAGCCTGATCAAAATGACAAAAGCACTAACTACTTGGGTAGCTGTTTTTCCACCTAAAACATCATCTACGCAAGTGACGGTAACTGTAAGACTACATTACAAAACCATACAAAAAAGTACTACAACATTGGTACCGCTTTCACAAACTACAAAAAATCCAGTATAGCCTCTCCACAAACAGTTTGATGGACAACTGAACAGATTTCACGATTTGAAATATGATTTGAAAACTCCCTGTAAAGTACTGTATATATGGTGACATAACTGCAGCCATACCCAAATCAGACAAACAGTTTTGTTAGTGGATTTTTGGTGAAGTCCCCACCCTCCTACTTTTTCCCACACAGGGACTGGATGTAAAAAAGCACATGAGTGCTTAAATCATTATCCTCACAATAAAAGAACTTGCCTTGCCTTATTATCCTTTTATTCTATTTGGGATGGAGCCTCCAATGAATGCTTCTTTTCCCCATTCTTTTTTTGTAATCTATTGTGGGTCCTCTATCTATCCTCCTCATTTTTCCCACTTCTATTTTCATTTTCTACATCCAACATTCATGTCACCTTCAAACATTCATCAAAAAAAAAAAAAAATCAAAAAGAATAAGAGAACACACAACAGTGTGGTGCACCAAACAATCTGATTTAAAAAAAAAAAAAAAAAAAAAAAAAACTCTACCCAAACTGAAGTACTATCACTAGGGCCAGAGCAGTCTGTCTTAAGAAGGCATCAAGAATGACTGGAAGCTGGTTTTACAACAGTCCCAAGAGTTTTGCTTCAAATATATCATGGCAACAGATCCATAACAATCCATAACACCAGTGGACCCTCTGGCTGTCTGCCCAAGTTCATATAAATATCTTTCCATATTTTTTGTTATCTAAACACACACTTTTTTTTTTCCAAATTCCTTCTGTCCCTCTTCTTAAAACAAAAAAAGCTTGCTACCCCCCCCCCCCCCCCCCCCTATAAATATCTTTCCATATTTTTTGTATCTAAACACACACTTTTTTTTTCCAAATTCCTTCTGTCCCTCTTCTTAAAACAAAAAAAGCTTGCTACCCCCCCCCCCCCCACCCCCCCC
>CM060335.1:1833175-1843171 GCA_030674155.1 Stramonita haemastoma
CGGTCTTCCTGTAAACACAAAATTACCTTTTAGCACGAAACACACAAGACCTGACAATCACCATCTGTTTTAAGCACACAGCAGTTAACATCCCCCGCCCGCCAAGGGAAAAAAAATTTCCAATCAACATGAAGCTATTAAAAAAAAAAATTTTCAAAACAACTTTGGAAACACATCTTTTCGACAAGCACTTTTGTGTCTTCATTCCTTTATAAAGAATTTCTATCCCAATTCAACCAGTTGAAACCCATACTTACATGGTGTCATTTGATTACTTCAATTGTTTACAGTTCAACCCTCAAGGCAAAAAATCTTTTAAAAACCAACCAATCACCAGGGTGACCAGAGTATTTATGCAATTTATTTACCTCTTGGCCTTGTAGACGTAGGCACACTTTTTGCCCAGGTAGAAGTCGGTTTCTTGGCGTGTGATGACACCCTCAATTTTCAGAAGGGCTGTGTTTTCATGCTGGTTCCGCAGACCACGCTTGTAGCCAGTGAATACAGCCTTGCAGTACAATCTGAAAAAAAAAGAGGTTTTAACAGTGCTAGAACAACACTTTTTTAACAGCTACAAACTGATTCAACTTCAATCAAACGTTGATATCAATTGTAAGCAAGTGCATATTCCAGTCATAAACCTATTGGCCTAAACAGACAAATCTTACCCAGTTTTACTTTTTTTTATCAGGTAAAAAAATATTTTCCATTTCTACAAGTGATCTCTGCAGGTGCAGGTGCAAAACAAAATAACTCGCTACTATCCAAATGAAGAATGGAGATTGAATGATGACGACATACGCACAAATTATACAAAATCATAAACATTGGGCAATAATTTGATACTAAACACCATAGTGCAGGATCAATTTCTGCTCGATGTCTGAGGGTTCATTGTTTTGGGGGTTTTTTGTTTGGTTTTTTTTGGGTTGGGGCGAGGGTGTTGGATGGGATTATTTAGACTATATTTCACACTTTCATTTGGCTGCGTCATTCACCTGTCAAATCTCCATTCCTTTGAATAAGTAGCGATGCTGGGAGCGACAACCACCTGGAGACGAATGTTTTGACACCACCAAGCCTTAGTTAATTGTTGGAAACCATAGTGACAAAAGTACTGACGGTGAATAAAGTAGATTTCTTATCTTGATGCTACCATGCATCCAACAAGTGTTAGCTTCATCTTCTTGTTCCTTCTGTTTTGCATCTCTGCCAAAGGAGGTGTAGTTGATGAAGAAAGAAGTTTGGGGTGATTTACCTGTCTGCTGAGTTTTTCTAATACAATCTGTGGGATATCTACAGCTACATACTAGCTAATATCTTTTTGTTGTTTGTGTCAAATTCTACACTGAATCTACTTTCCAGAAATGTATAGGTTTACCTATCTTGATATGATTCACGAGTTAAAAACCCATAAAACAGAACAAAGGTAGCCGCGGCTAAAAATCCTTTGTTTTAAAAGCTATTTCTGTGAGCAACAATAATATCCAGCAGTGCACAGGTTTTCTACGTAAGGCAAAACATTAAAAAAAAAAAAAAAAAAAAAGGTCTATGAGCTGTTTATGACAGAAGGTACAGAACTAACAATTTGTGATAAAAGTCCCCCCCCCCCCCCCCCCCCCCGAACTGTTTTAGTGTTTTTATTTGTTATTCCCCTTCATCATATCTCTGAAGAGTTGTATCAAACTCATTTCATCAATGGGGAATAAAACAACAATGTTTTACATCCCCTAAAAATGGGAAAGCATAAATACTTATGTATTATACAAGTCTAAATAAATAGCATATTAAAAAAAAATTAAGCTAACTTTCACACTTACCGGCCAGATTTTTTGGGAGGGTTTTGTTGAGCCTGCTGCTGTTCTGCCATTTTGCTTCTTGTTGAACCTGCCACACAAGCCGATAAAAATGAGTTATAGATTCTACACTGATAATTATCCAAATTTAACTGACAACAGATTAAAAAGTCTTCATTATGCAAGTCTCACCATCACAAGCAAAACGGAGGGATTGAGGGGAGTTGTTGAAAACAACAGATAGAGGGCAACAAAAAAAATGCACCAATTGTAAAAATGCAGAAATCCCATCTTCCCCGCATTATTTCAGAGGTAAATTTGGAGTGTGTAGCCACAAGAACAGCACCATCCATAGCCTACCCCTGTTAGAGTATCATACTACTGAATGTTGATGCATGTTTTCTTCTTCACTGGGCCTGATGCAGGGTTCGCGATAACCAGTAATTGTCGGTATTTTACTGATTGTAAACAGGGAATACCAAAAATTTTCGAAGCAGCCGGTACTGCATACCGATTCTGTTTGCCTGTGACCGAATAGATTTCCGTCTCAAAAAAAAAAAGTCTTAAGTGACATTTTCTGACAGACTGTCATGCGCCTGTGCTTACGCACCTACCCCATCCCATCCCTTCCAATGAACTCTTATCTTTGGCTCCAACCTCATCAGCACGCACAACAGCAAGCTTTACTGTGAAACTGAAAGAATAGAGCTTCGCGCTCTTCTCAGCATGACAACAACAAAAAATCACAAAGAGTAAATTCTTTATTCTTTTATATCGAGGATAATGGAATAAGTACTCCTGTGCCTTTTATACATCCAGTCCCCATGTGTATGTAGTTTTGTAAATATCTGTTCCTACCGGCACACGATGGCCTACTCTTACGAAAAGCGAGGGTCTTTTGACTATGAATTTGCGCGTTGCTTTGAGAGAAGAGTCGAAAACTTAATGTTAATTGAACAAAAGATCTAGATGAGCGCTAAGCATAGAAACAAGAAAGAAGAATAGGCTTAGCACAAGTTAAGTCACACAATGATGTCATGCAAAACAGACTGACACAGACACTGAGACAGTGACACAGGCGCTAAAAAAAAAGTCCTATCTCCTTCGTGGCTTCATGCCCAAGAAGCGAGTGGCAGCAGCACGGCAGTCAAAGTCTCTGAGAGATTTGCATTCAATTTAGATTTAGTTTAGCAGCCGAACAATTCCCCCTCCCCCACCCCCTCACTGAATAGTGTTTTGTTCACATTATGTACTGGATTTTATTTTCTGGGGACCGATTTTGGTGGAGTTGGTCATGGTATAGATCTCTGAAATGGCACCTCGCAGTACCGGTTTTAAAAAATCCTAGTGCAAACCCTGCTGATGTTATTTTCAAATTTCCTTGAGACTACACACATGATCTATAATTTTATCATATATAATTATGTGTATATCACTCGGACCCTTTTCATACAGATTATATATAATCAGACAGGCCAACCAAGTGACCGTGTTGCTGTACTGTAGGAATACAATTTTGTTAGAGCCAGATAGGCCAACCAAGTGACCATGAAAATGAAGTAGATGTACTCATGTAGTTGTAGGCTGTTTTTGTTTTTAGGCTCCACCGATTGTCACACTGATATTAACAAAATGAGGTTACAAATCTGACCGATAGAAGATTCCCTGGGATAATTTACTTGCCATGAATTGGTTCTAATTCATATAGGGGCTCAAAGCCTAGTGAAAAGGGTTTACAGAACAAAATAATGGTCTAGCCAAGTCGGCAAATTGATCACGTATCAATCCACGATCAACTGTACTTATGTTGTGAAATCCGACCAAAATATTCACCAATAAAATGCAATTCGAAATTCAACGGACCTGAATGCACCCATTGCAAGATCTCTTTAGTGACAGGAGAGTACTAAAGTATTTCTACCAGGCTCTACAAGACGAAACGACTCGTATTGAACTGAAAGTGAAAATCTGAACGGCATGATTATCATACCTCTTATATGTCAAACTGTAAACAATGGCGAGTTTCCACACAAATATACAACATAAAATATAAAGAAGAATATTTATTCTACGTTTATCAAATATTACCTTCGAAATATATAAAAGACAATTCAATGGATGCGATAAATTATAAATTCACTAGAGATCTTGTCTGTCCACTCACCTCTCCGAACAGGAAAAGGAAGTCAGTGTGAATGCGCATGACCAATAAAACATGCATTCTGTCCCTTTCCTTACAGTTGGCCACAATCAACAGTTAGGCCTATACACAGTTTCTTCCGCTTTCGTGGGTCTGTAGCCTAGATCGTTCGCTCGACATCGTCAAGCCGGAGATTATAGCAATGTAGATGAAGAGAAGGAGAAAAACTAGGTATATCTATCTGCACACTGTTTTTTAATGAATGAATAAAGAAACCTAATGAAGCGAGGGTCATTAGGCAATAAATAATTTTGCTTTTGCATCCCAAAGATGGCTTATTAATTAGTAGACGGTTTTGGAAGGAAGGCAGGTTCGGGGATAGCCTATCGAGATGTATCATAAAATTACTCTATAGTTATGTACTAACTCATGACATCTCTGTACAGACTTTTTTTTCCCATTCCAACATGGTAACTTGTTTCCAAGACCTCGTTGGGTGTTAGTCTGCAACCAGAATCGATCGATGAAGAAAGAAAACACACGCAAACAAAAATAATGATGATAATAAAATAAAATAAGATTAAAAAAAAAAAAAACTTGTTGTCTTTGCTGTTTTCATATCAACTGGCTCGTCTAAATCAAAAGTCTCCACACACAATATTAACATACAAACAAAAGCAATGCATATGCTTGCTTTGAAATACTAATAGGCCTACATTAGACGTAAGACGGAATGCAATGTCTGCTTGGTTTGTTTGTTGGTTTGTTTTTTGTTTGCTTGTAGGCCTATGTTTGTTTGCTATTTTTTGTTTTTTGTTGTAGGTTTACGAAAAAAATTTAGCAACACCGGGTGGTTTTGTTTTACACTGTCACTGTAATAGCTTTCAGTAGCGGGTTGTAGGGGCCTACCCATTTCTATGCTGGGGATCCATGATACTGACAAGACGCAGAAGGCAGCACACAACAACCACATAGGGATTTTTTTTTAAGTTTCCTGAAAGTATATATATTATATATATATATATATATATATATATATATATATATATATATATATATATATATATATATATGTATATATATATATATATATAAAAATTATGTGTGTATACATATATATATGTGTGCACATATATATAGATATAGATATAGATATAGATATATATATTATGTGTGTGTGTGTGTGTGTGTGTGTGTGTGTGTGTGTGTGTGTGTGTGTGTGTGTGTGTGTGTGTGTGTGTGTGTGTGTGTGTGTTGTTTTAGTTGTCGTCGTTGTGTGTGTTATCGTCTGTAATTCCTACAAATTTCTGCAAATTCAGAAAAGCTGTGCATTACCTTTCTCCATTCCTTGGCTTAAACTCCAAGATTCATCAATGGTTCGATTTTTGCACATGTGCGACCATTTTGCAGACGACCAAGGCAGATGTATTCTGACTTTAGATATGACATCTTAAGAAAATGCTAGCATGCATGCAGGGCCGGATGAAGGTGGGGAGGGGGGAGCCTGCCACCCCCCCCCCCCCCTCCTTCATCAGCCATGATTCTCTCAAGGAAGATGTTGAAAAGAGTGGGTAAGAGTAGACAGCCCTGCCTTACTCCAACTGTTGTTCGAAACCACTCTACAATGTTGCTGTTGTAGTACACTGCACTGGTGGTCTTGTTGTACAGCTCTTTGATGACTGTGATCAGGTTTGCATTGATGCTGTACAAATTCATGGTTGCCCACAAAGCTGCATGCCAAAACCTGTCGAATGCCTTCTTACAATCAATAAATACGTGGTAGAGGTTTATTGGTGTTGAAGGTACCACTCACAGAGTATTCTGAGGTTGAATATATGTTCAGTTGTGCTACGCCCTGCTCTGAAACCTGCTTGTTCCTCAGCAATGATGGTCTCTGCTTATGGCTTCAGTCTGCTTAGTATAATCTTCAACATCTCGAAGATCCTCCATAAAAAAAATAGTCTCACGTGGATGACTTTTAGGGAAGTGGAGTCGGTAGGCCTACTGATGTTAACTCCAAGGGGAAAATCCCTTGAATTGGTGTCTCAGCGGTGGCTCGAACCCGTGTCGTCATATCATGAACTCAATGTTCGAACCACTGAGCTATCCTGATCCCTATGTAGGCCTACAGCTTTATTCTGAGCTTTAAAAAAGAAAAAGAAAAAAGAAAGAAAACAAAAGAAAAAAAGAAAGGAAGAAAGGAATGACAAACATCACTGTGCTTTAAAGGCAAGAGAGTGGGATCTGTTTTTGGACTCATACTAAAAAATCTTCTTAACTACACACAGGAATGTTGTTTTGTTTTGAATGTTTTTATTATCAGGATTAAAAAAAATTTTTTTTTACTGAGAGCTGGATGTAAAAAAACAACAACAACAAACAAACCATCATGTGTGCTGATTCTTTTCCCGCAATGAATTGTTTTCACACACACACACACACACACACACACACACACACACACACACACACACACACACACACACACACACACACACACACACACACACAACACACTCTCTCTCTCTCTCTCTCTCTCTCTCTCTCTCTCTCTCTCTCTCCTCTCTCTCTCTCTCTCTCTCTCTCTCTTTTCGTAAGAGTAGGCCATTGTGTGCCGGTGGGAACAAATGACGAACTTAACTGCATGCACACAGGGACTTGATGTTAAAAATTTTTTTTTATAAAAAAGCACATGAGTGCTTATTCCATTATACTTGATATAAAAGAATAAATAAATAAATATCAACAGGCCATTGTGTGCCGGTGGGAACAGATGACAGAATTTACGGAACTGAATACACACACAGGGACTGGGTGCGAAAAAACATACCAGTGCTTATTCTATTAGTATTATCATCCAATTTAAAAAAAAAAAAAAAAAAAAAAAAAAAGTAAATATGTTTCTGTAACCCACTATACTCTGACATGAACTACAGGATTGTCAATGTAGGGGATTAGCTATAGGCCTATATGCCTATATGTTTATCTACAAATAGCTGCAATTAACAACACTGAAGTTAAAAACATGAAAAGGAAGGGTGGGGCAAGATGGGAATAAAGGCTAACTCTGGTATGCCAAAGCAAAAGCACTGGACCTCAATTTCACATCAAATCACGTTAGACAACATCAAATTGCCATAAGCAATTTGGTGTGATGAAAACGCTCAAATCGCCATTTGTTGGATTTAAATGTGTAGAATTTAAGCAATGTTGTTACAAATCTGTCTCGTCTTGTTTGGTGGAAAAAAAAGAAGATATACATTAAAAGAAAGTTATTATAACTATATCATAACTGAACGGGGGACACGGGGTAGCCTAGTGGTCAGAGCATTGTGCTGGCAATTTGACGACCCGGGTTTGATTCCCATCGAGGGGATTTTTCCCCTGGAGTTAGCCTAACATCAGTGCTGACTCCACTCTCCCCAAAAGTCCTTGGGATGAGACTATAAACCTAGGCCCCGTGAGCGAACGCACGCAGAACATCTTGCGCTCATGTTAAATCCTGTTCCTCTTTTGATTTGATTTGATTTGATTTATTCTTTTATATCGAGGATAATGGAATAAGCACTCTTGTGCTTTTTTACATCCAGTCCCCGTGTGTATGCAGTTTTGTAAATGTCAACTGTTCCCACCGGCACACGATGGCCTACTCTTACACAGAGCGGAACAGGATTTAACGTGTGCACAAGATGTTCTGCGTGCGTGCGTACTTTTTTCGAAAGAGTAGGCCATCGTGTGCCGGTGGGAACAAATGACATGATTTACAAAAACTGCATACACACGGGGACAGGATGTAAAAAAGCACGTGAGTGCTTATTCCATTAGGCCTATCCTCGATATACAAGAATAAAGAATAGAACGCTACCTTTTTTTACACTTATCTCCCCTGTTGACAGAAAATCCGGAAGCGCATTTCGACGCCTGCGCAGTTTGGATAGTAACCATTCATAAACAAGTTTTCTTGAGGTTGATGGAGTGACAATTATTATTCGTTGGATAAGTGCTGTCAGTCTTTTTCAAGGTATGAAGCCTGATTGGGATAAAGATTTTAAACATAAATATCATGAGATATTTTCTGTACAATTTTGTTTAATAGTTCATAGGCCTATCGTTTACGTCAAAAATAGTTCTTAGGATCACTCGATGACTTACCAACAGTAGTCATCAGCTTATGAACATGTTTAGTGTGTGTGTGTGTGTGTGTGTGTGTGTGTGTGTGTGTGTGTGTGTGTGTGTGTGTGTGTGTGTGTTTCTTTCTTTTTAAGGGGCGGAAAACATTTTTGTTTCTTTTTTAGGTTAGAAAAAAATACACCATAATGAGGCTGATCAGAAAATCGAGGCCATTGACCTTGTTTACGTGTTCGTTTTGTTGGGGGTGGTTTTATGGAAAACAAGAAGAATGTTTGTTTGCTTTTTGTAAGATGTAGACTTATCAAAAAATACTTTTTACAAAGATTTGAAACTCCTCCTGTGGATTTAAAGCTGACCCCTCCCCCCCAAAAACAACAACAACAAATAATAATAAACAAACAAACACCCCTCTTCCCTGAAAAAAACCAAACCAAAATAAACCAGAAAATAAACGAAAACCCCAGCAATACACAAAAACAGCAATAGCACTTAGTAGAGTTACACTGAACATGGACCACAATAGCTTGATTTTTGCAGTCAAGTAAAATTTGCAAGATAAGTAGAAAATGTAACATAACTCATAAACTAATCATACTTTAAAAATGTTTCCTGAAAATGTTTGAAGCAAGTTTTATAACTAGTGAACTTACAACTGAACAAGTTTAATGAACAATACTTTAAACAGTGATGCAGTATGACTCATGATAACTTTTGCGTTTTCTTTTTTGATTCACCAAATTGGTTACAAGTACATTTTGGTGATATTCGGATAATGTTGAAAACAGTTGGTAAAAGCAGTTTAATATTGTTTTCTTTTATTATGGAGTGTGAATAATTAAAGACACAATAAATATTTTTAAAAGTACATAATGACAAAGTTTGACTCATGATGTGCATATCATACATGAACAAGTATGCTAAGTAATGCAAAATGTATTTCACTCACTGTTCAGCTTTCTTGCTTTTGATTTTGTACTTTGTTTTGTTTTGTCGCTTTTGTAGTTTTTTGTGTTTTGTTTTGGTTTTTTTTAAGGAAAAAATTATCTCAACGTTACCCAGCAGGGTTGGTTTTGTTTTAAAAAAATTTTGAATTTTTGATTTTGTGAGGAAAACCCATTGGATTGAAAAAGTTATCAAAAATTTTTGATATCAATTAAATTTAAAGTCCCCCCCCTTTTGCCTGTTTTTAAATATAAACCCCAGAACTGTCTTTAAAATTCCTTCCAAATAAAAGTGTTTTGTTTGAAAGTGTCAAAATATCTGAAACAGTCACAGTGTTTATCATTATGTCAAAAGAAAAAAATGTTGGAGTGGTCAATGTGCATGGGTTAAACATTTGTACAGATCTTTACATAAGAAAAATGAAGCTCAGTGGTCCCAAAAAATTCACTTTACACATGCTAGGGGGTTTAAACAAAACATCGAGGTGGCTATCAAATTTGGGTAGGTGAATGGATGATGCCCTTGGGGGCAAAAGTCCCCCAGTTCATCCGTGTAAATGGATAAGGGCCCCCTTTTGGGTTTTGGGAAGGTAAAACAAGGGGGGGAGAGGAAAAAGGGGCCCCCCCTCAATATGCTGGCCTCTAGAGAAGTGAGGTCCTTTTGACATTTTGCTGATGTTTTGAATATGTATGTATGTTGTATGTATGTAGTATGTATGTATGTATGTATGTATGTATGTATGTATGTATGGGGTTAAAATTATTTTTTTATTTTTATATATTTTATTATTTTAAAATATATAAATATATATATATATATAAAATATATATATATATAAAATATTTATATATAACCCCATACATGTATGTATGTATTAGTAGGGCATGTATGTGTTTTTTGTATGTTGTATATTAAAATTTTGATGTTTTGTATGTTGTTGTAAAGTATGTATGGGATGTAAAGTTATGTATGTATGTATGGGATGTA
>CM060335.1:1848271-1883271 GCA_030674155.1 Stramonita haemastoma
TATCCGCCCCCCAGTAGGAGAGGGAGAGGTGTCGGGAAGGGAAGGGAGTGGTATTTGAGGGGGGATGGGGGGTGGGGCAGAGAGAGAGAAGTTGAAATAGTGTAATTGATGATTTAAAAAGAAGTGTTTTTTCTGGTTTGGTTTTTTTTCCCAATTTTTTTGTTTTGTATTGCTGTTTTCATTTCTTTACTTTAAAAAAATTCCATTGTTATTTTAGTTCAGTTTTGCCTTTTTTGCTTTCTTCTTTTGTATTGATTTTTAAAAAAAAAAGTATTTCTCATTCTTTGTGCTCTCATTGAATGGATTCCTATTCTTGATGGTTAGTTTTTTGTGGATAAGCTTGCGTAAGGGAAACTTGTGTGTGTGTGTGTGTGTGTGTGTGTGTGTGTGTGTGTGTGTGTGTGTGTGTGTGTGTGTGTGTGTGTGTGTGTGTGTACATGTGTGTGTGAGTGAGAGAGAGAGAGAGAGAGTGAGTGAGTGAGTGAGTGAGTGAGTGAGTGAGTGAGTGAGTGAGTGAGTGAGTGAGTGAGTAAGTGAGTGAGTGAGTGTGTGTGTATGTGTGCATGCATGTGTGCATGCATGTGTGCGTGCATGCGTGTGTGTGTATGTGAGTGTTTGCCCTTCACACCACGAAGGTGAAGAGAAGTTAAACTGAACTGCTTTGAATGTTGCAGAAACTTCAAAACAAGATTGATGAGGAGAATCGGGCCAATGCTGAAATTGAGTCCTACCTCCGTGCTCATACCACCGTGAGTGCTACATGTTGAATACATATGTATATAGGGATAAAAAAGAAGATTGATGTTTGGCTTGATATTTTACAGTTCCACCATCAGAGGTTGTGTACTGACTAAGATATTGATACATTTTTTTGTGTAATTCAAGTATACGAATATCTATGTCTTTTTATTTGAAAAAAAATCTTTTAGTTTATTCTTTTATTTTGAGGTTAATGGAATAAGTACTCATGTGCTTTTTTTTTTTTACATCCAGTCCCTGTGGGTATGCAGTTTTGTAAATTTTGGCATCTGATCCCACCGGCACACTAAAGCCTACTCTTCTAAAAAGCAGAACAGGTTTTAATGTGTCTTCAAACTGTAATTAATGTTGGTTTCAACATTATCTTGATTAATTTCTTTTGTATATTTTTTGTCTTTGTTTTTTGTTTTTGCTGCCTTGTCTTCTGTGACGTCCCTGTCCCATTGTTCCCACTCCACTGATTCCAATCTCCCCGCCACAGCCATACCCTGATTTGTTGTGTCTCATCCCTGGGATCGGGAGTCCACAGGGAGCCCATCAATATTAGGCCACCATGGAGTCACCAGCCAGAGGTGCCCTGCACTGCTGCTGGGTTACTTTGGTGGTGTTCAGCGGTGCCTGTTCTGAGCTAACATACGCAGGACACCACCTACTAAGCCCCCTACTAATGACAGTATTAGCTCAGTCGCGGAGCCAGACTGAGTGACCACCACAATGTCCCTCCAACGACTGTCCTCACCCCCCCCCCCCCCCCCCCCACGAATGCCCAATCCCAAAGGCTTTAACATAAACTCACCACAGGCACAGAAGTGGATGTCAGTTGTAAAAAACAACTATAATTTGCATTAATAGGATACGTTTATAACACAGAATTCCATAGAAATAGAAATACAGTCAACCTTTTCATTAATGTCGTGCACCTTTTTTTTTCTTTTTTTTTTGCTGCCTCGTGTTCTGTGACATCTCTGTACTGTTGTTCCCATGCTGCTCATTCCAATCTCCCCGCCACAGCCATACCCAGATTCGTTGTGTCTCATCCCCAGGATCAGCAGCTCACAGGGAATCCATCAATATTAGGCTGCCATGGGGCCACCAGCCAGAGGGGCCCTGCACTTCTATTGAGTCACTTTGGTGGTGTTCAGTGGTGCCTGTTCTGAGCTAACATACGCAGGACACCACCTACTAAGCCCCCTACTAACGACAGTATTAGCTCAGTCACTGAGCCAGACTAAGTGAGTCACCCACCTGAGGTGGCGACCACCACAATGTCCCTCCAACAACCGTCCCCCCCATGAACCTCCACCCCCAAGGCTTTGACACAAACTCACCACAGGCACAGAAGCGTATGGGGAAACCAAATCTGAGGTCACCATAAGACCAGAGCAACGGGAGCCACCGGAATCAGAGGCAGTTTTTATTATTGCATGATGATCAGTGGTGATGGGAATGATGTAATGATGCTGCTGTGGAAATGCTGATCCTGTGTGTGTGTGTGGGTGTGGCTGACACAGGACCTGACGAAGAAGCAGGAGTACTGGATGGAGAAGTTTGAGAAGGACAAGGACGCCAAGCAGCACGAGCTGGACGTCCTCAAGGCCTCCAAAGCCAAGGACCTGGAGAGGCTGCAGGAGCTCACCAAACTGGTCTGTGGCTGACGCTTGTCTGTCTGTCTGCATTCTGTCTGTGTGTGTGTGTGTGTGGGGGTGGTGGTGGTGGAGGGGTGTGTGTGGGGGGGGTTGTATTGTGTTGTGTGTTGTGGTGTTGTGTTGTGGTGTGTGTGTGTGTGTGCGTGCGTGCGTGTGTGTGTTGTGTGTGTGTGTGTGTGTGTGTGTGTGTGTGTGTGTGTGTGTGTGTGTGTGTGTGTGTGTTTGTGTGTTTGTCTGTCTGTATGGTTGTCTGTCTGTCTGTCTGTCTGGCTGGCTGTCTGTCTGGTCTGCCTGTCTGGTCTGTCTGTCTGTCTGTCTGTCTGTCTGTCTGTCTGTCTGTCTGTCTGTCTGTCTGTCTGTCTGTCTGGTCTGCCTGTCTGGTCTGCCTGTCTGGTCTGTCTGTCTGTCTGTCTGTCTGTCTGTCTGTCTGTCTGTCTGTCTGGTCTGCCTGTCTGGTCTGTCTGGTCTGTCTGTCTGTCTGTCTGAATGTCTGTCTGAATGTTTATCTGGTCTATCTGTCTGTCTGTTTGTCTGTCTGGTCTGTTTGTCTGCCTGTCTGGTCTGTTTGTCTGTCTGGTCTGTCTGTCTGCTTGTCTGATCTGTCTGATTTGTCTGTCTCTATCTGTCTGGTCTGTCTGTCTGTCTGGTCAGTTTGTTTGTGTGTCTGTGTTTTTGTATTTTGTACCACTTTGTGTCACAGCAGATATTTTTTCTCTGCGTGAAATTCGGGGCTGCTCTCTCTCTCTCTTTCTCCGGGGAGAGAGAGGGTGTGCGTTGCCACAAGTGCAGCGCCTACCCATTTTTTGGGTCTGTATCTTTGTCTGTTTGTTCTGTTTGTTTGTTTGTTTGTTTGTTTGCTTGCTTGTGTGTGTGTGTGTGTGTGTGTGTGTGTGTGTGTATGTGTGTGTGTGTGTGTGTATGTGTGTGTGTGTGTGTGTGTGTGTGTGTGTGTATGTGTGTGTGTGTGTGTGTGTGTGTGTGCGCGCGGCGTGTACGTGTGTGTGTGTGTGTGTGTGTGTGTGTGTGTGTGTGTGTGTCTGTCTGTCTGTCTGTCTGTCTGTCTGTCTGTCTGTCTGTCTGTCTGGTTGTCTGTCTGTCTGTCTGTCTGTCTGTCTGTCTGTCTGTCTGTCTGCAAGTGACTGATGTTCATATTGTGTGCAGTACAAAGAGTACGAGCAAGTGGTGGTGGAAGATCGCATCGAGAAGGAGAAGGCTCGACGCAAGCTGGAACAAGAAGCCATCGAGCTCAGGGCCTGCATCAAGGTATGCTGTCCTTTGTGGACCTGTCCTGATGTTTCATGTGTTACGTGTAGTGTGTGTGTGTGTGTGTGTGTGTGTGTGTGTGTGTGTGTTGGTCTTCAATTTTGCGTCTCTTCACAAAAAGTGATATATTGTGTGTGTGTGTGTGTGTTTATGTGTGTGTGTGTGTGTGTGTGCCCATGTGCGTGTGTGCTTTATATGTGTGTATTTTAGACATATGCTTTAACAACAGAACAATGCAGAAGTACTATTTTGAATATGGATCTCATTGTGTGTGACTTGTCATCCATAAACAGGTGCATATCTTTTTCGTTTTATAATTTACACATTGATACATCTTTTCAGTGACAAATTCATCTATTTCTTTATCTGCAGTTTTTTGTTGGCTTTTGTCAAGGTTTTTGTGTGTGTGTGTGATTTCATGAATTTTCTTTAACTATTCTTAAATATCAGTTTGGGTAGAAGCCTTTATGGTTTGTATGAAATTCAGCATAAAAAAGTTTTATGAGAATATGATGTTCTGACAAACGATGGTGTCTGCTATGTTCTGACAACCCATGGTGTCTGCTCATATGTTCTGACAAACGATTTTCTCTGCTAATATGTTCTGACAAACCATGGTGTCTGCTAATATGTTCTGACAAACGATGGTGTCTGCTATGTTCTGACAACCCATGGTGTCTGCTCATATGTTCTGACAAACGATTTTCTCTGCTAATATGTTCTGACAAACCATGGTGTCTGCTAATATGTTCTGATAAATTATGATGTCTGCTAAAATGTTCTGACAAACTATGGTATCTGCTAATATGTTCTGACAAACTATGGTGTCTGCTCATATGTTCTGACAAACCATGGTGTCTGCTAATATGTTCTCTGCTCATATGCTCTGACAAAAAATGTTCTCTGCTAATATGTTCTGACAAACGATGTTCTCTGCTAATATGTTCAGACAAACAATGGTCTCTGCTCATATGCTCTGACAAACCATGGTGTCTGCTTGTCCACAGCTTCAAGCGTGGTGGAGAGGAGTCATGGTGCGTAAAGGGTTCGGCCCTTTGCCAAGAAGAAGAAAGGCAAGAAGGGCAAGAAGGGCAAGAAAGGCAAGAAGAAGTGAAAGAAGAACTTCACCCACCTTCTTTCTCCCTCTCCACTCCGTCCGTTTACAAGACATTCCTGTTGTGTGTTCCACTTTCTTTTTTCTATTTTTTGTTGTTGTACAAAAAACGTTGTATGTGCCAAGTGGCAATGGTTTTGTGAACTGTATGTGTGTGTGTGTGTGAAGACCTTTTGTGATAATTCAGTATTGTTGGTCTTCCCTGTGCAAAAATTATACGTTTAACTTTTTGTTTGTAGTTGTACAAAATGAAAGTGAAGGTTAAATTCCTCTAAAGACATTTTGTTTAGAATCAACTCTTGTCTTTTGAAATAACAGTCTTGTTTCACAATATAAATGTGATTTTAATGACTTGGATGACTCTGATTAAATGAAAAGAAATAAAACATTTTTTTTTGTTGTTTTTTGTTTTTTACCGCTTTGGGCAAAGATTTTAAAGAAAGCTGTTGCAAGGAAGAAAATCATGCTCATAAAAAATAAATTTTCAAAAAATCTGTATTTCAGAAGATTTTTTTTTTTTTTTTTTACAGGAGCAGTAGTTTTATATGCTAAATGTTACTCACATTTAACAAACATGTCCATGATGTTCCGTACTGGTGAAATGTGATATATAAACTACTTCAGGGGGGAAAAATCTGTGAATAAAGTGTACATGAAAAAAGCTAAAATGAGAAATTTTGGGTATGTTTGTCTGTCTGTCCCGAGCCTTAAGGCTCATCAGGCCGGTGCTTATCCCGGTTTCTGTGGCGTTAAGCGACTGAGAGTCATAGACTCCCCCCTGGATAGGACGCCAGTCTGTCGCAGGGTTAACCCCCAACACAAGGTTGGTACCTCATTTACACCTGGGTGGGGTGAGAAAATAGCCGTAAAGTGCCTTTTCCAAGGGCACAACACCATAGCCGAAAGCTGGGATCGAACCCGCAACCTTTACATTACTAGTCCAACGCCCTAACCACTAGACTACAGTGGCGGCGGGTATGTTTGACTAAAAGGAATTTTCTGTGTGTATGTGTGTGTGTGTGTGTGTGACTAAAAGGAAGTTTCTGTGTGTGTGTGTGTGTGTGTGTGTGTGTGTGTGTGTGTGTGTGTGTGTGTGTGTGTGAGAGAGATTTAAACTAGAGAAGGATCATGCGTGACTACACTGCATACCCCCCTCACTCCGGCATACACATATCACCTTGCATGCATGCAGTTTTCACACACACACACACACACACACACACACACACACACACACACACACACACACACATCTTAACTCACAACACCATCAATGGAAAGACACAGACACAATTAAAATTTTTATTGACAAAAAGCAACAAACTGTATACAGATCTCAAACAATATACACTTCTAATTTTGAGAGTGAACATGAATTTTTCCAAAAAGGAAAATCCTCCGAGACTCTAGCAAGAAGAAAGAGCATTGCTTCCCTGTCATCCACTTTTTCAGATAATAATAATAATGATAACAATTCCTCTGAAGTTGAAGTATGGCTGCCTATATGGCGAGGTACTTGAAAACAGTCATACACGCAAACTTCTCATTCAGTGTGCACTTTCAATCTCAAAGTGATTCCCAGGTGGGAGGAGTGAGTCAGAGCGCACATTCTGGGTGACCCCCAGAGTGTTAAACTGGGGAACGCACAACAACAATAACAACAACATAATAACAATATGTATGGAGTTTATATACAGCACTACAGTAAAATGATATGTATAATCCAGTGCTCATGGCCTTGAGAGGAGTGCCTTTGCATTCAATACCTAATTAGGTACCCGTTGTAATAATTAAGGCCTTGAAAAAACAAAGCATATCCATACACAAGCGTGTGTGTGTGTGTGTGTGTGTGTGTGTGTGTGTGTGTGTGTGTTAGTTCTTCAGTTTAACGTAATTCCACTAAATAGTGATACCAGAGAGGTTTGTGTGTGTGTGTGTGTGTGTGTGTGTGTGTGTGTGTGTGTGTGTGTGTGTGTGTTTAGTTCTTCAGTTTAATGTAATTCTACTAAATAGTAATATCAGACAGGTGTGTGTGTGTGTGTGTGAGTGTGTGTGTGTGTGTGTGTGTGTGTGTGTGTGTGTGTGTGTGTGTGTGTGTGTGTGTGTGTGTGTGTGTGGTGTAAATATACATCCCAGTAATTATGTAAGCACATGTTTAATGTTGACAATTTCCAGCTAGACAGAGGATGACTTTTCATTACACTGGTGAATATATACTTCTTCTAAAATGAATTTCAAGAATCATCTATGGGTATGGGGGGTTTTTTTTTTTGCTTTAAAAAAAAAAAAAAAACTATATGCGCGCATGCGCATGCACATGCGCGCACACACACACACACACACGTGTCAAAATCTAACAACATATTGTTGGAGCATATAGCTTATGAGAAACTTTCTATCATACCTTGTGTCAAACAAAAAAAAAAATGACACATACACATCTGTCTGCATAGTGAGAAAGTGTATATAACTGAAGGGGCGGAAAACTACAACAAATCCGATAGAAAAAAACAACAACATTGAAAGTATACTTTTGTTGATGTGTCTACAAAAATGCACATCTCAATTTAAAAACAATTAAGGTAAAGTAAAGGTAAAGGTGTCCCATAACCTGTGTGGTTGTAAGGGAGCCAGGCGTCAGAGACCTCTGCTTCTCTAGGGGCCAGCATGTTGAGGGCGGCGCCCATCTCCTCTCCCTCGCTGCTTTACCTTCACTGACCCTAAAGAGGGCAGGTACCCATTTACAGCTGGGTGAACTGGGGGAACTGTACTGAAGCCAAGGAGCGCAAACGGTCGCCCATTCAACTGGTAACCACGCTCGACACTGCTTAACTTGACTAGGGGAAAGCGAGTGCTGACCACTGAGCTATCCCGCCCCCTTAAGCTGACACTATTCTATATATATATACACTTTTGATCGACAACAGCACATAGATAAATAACACTGAAATGAAACTATGTACAGTAGGAATGTTTGCTTGCATATGTATATCTTCTTTTTTACACCTTGTTCCAAAAAAGATGACAAGGTAACAACAAAGTTTGTAAACGGTGAATATAGGGAGAGGGAAGGTAAAAGAGGAAATATTCCCCCCTCCGCCGCCCCCCCCCCCCCCCCCCCCCCTTAACAAAACCACCAACAAAAACAAAAAAAAATTCCAGACAATGAAGAACACCAATGAACATCCTCCAATGACTTGCCACCGACTGATCAGATATAAATCTTCCATTTTTTACTGAACAAGGAAAAATAATAGCATACTCTCAAAAGGGTACAATTCTATTCATGAACATGATATAAATATATCAAAAATTTAAAAAAAATAACAACCAAAAAATCAAGACACTCATGTGCACAGGTTTCCACATGTACTTGGCACTGTGAACTGATATGTATGTCTTCAAGCACACACCAAACAAAGATTTTCTTCTTAACATCAATCACTTCAACATGAACACTCCACATCAATCATTCACATATACATATAATATATATATATATATATATATATATATATATATATATATATATATATATTATATGTGTGTGTGTGTGTGTGTGTGTGTGTGTGTGTGTGTCCATGCGTGCATGTGTCAAACAAACAACAGAGAAACACCACATTTACTTAAAAAAAAAAAAACCCAGACTCAAACACACATTTGCAAATTTCACCCATGTTCACACTTTCAACTGTCATCTTTAACACAATCATTTCAGGGTGATGCTTTGCTCTGAGAGTGAACTACTGAAACATACATCGCTTTAGCAGTCAGTCCTTCAGTGTTGAACCTTTAGAGTTTAGATTTTTTTTTTTCAGAATCTTCAACAAAAACGTATAAAGAAAAAAATCATGCAAATCTTACACCAGATTTGATCGCGCTGCAAGAACAAGGAACATTGGATGGAAACTGGAATGTTTTATATTTTCATCAAACTGTGATATGTACGGTATATGCATATATATAAAAACGTATAAAATTATGTGGATACAATAATAAAATAGAGTAAAAACAAACACTTGAACAGGTTGTATACATTCTGTTTACAATACATGTATACTTACATCTTGTGGCATGAGTATACTTCAAATCTCTTACATGATATACTATAACTCCAGAATACATAAGCAAAACAAAGTGCCCAAGATAACAAGTTCTGTTGTTTCCTACCTGTGCTGAAAACAGTCTCTTTGACATTCTGGTGACAAAGTGTACTATTGTGTTCTCTGATATGTTTAAAAAAAAAAATTCTTCTTTTTGAATCCTTTTTCATGTCTTGTTCCCAACCTATGTGAATTCTTTTGGTTTTCAGATAATGATTTTATTTGCATGGGAAAGAGTAGGGTTAAAAAAAATATATATATATAAATCATGTACATAAAATGTAGGGATGGAACAGAGAAAGTAGGTATGGGTAAGGTGAGATGTGAAAACATCAGATTAACATTAAAAAAAAAATCTCATGACATCACTGGGTTATGACACTGACCTCATAAAGTCAACTGAAACTTGACCAAGCATGTGGACAATCAAGTTTGTTCATGAATACAACTCTCATTCCTGTGTCTATTCTTCTTTTTTTTATACCACTTTATGTCACAGCAAATTTCTCTGTGTGAAATTCGGGCTGCTCTTTCTCCCCGGGAAGAACGCATCGCCACAAGTGCAGCACCTACCCATTATTTTTTTCCTGTCTGCAACTGTATTTGTTTCCCTATCAAGAATGTTTTTTTTCTACAGAATTTTACCAGAGACAACCCCCTTGTTGCCATGGGTTCTTTTACATGCGCCAAATATAATATTCATGGCAATTTGTACTCCTCTATTCAAGCAGCTGTACTGTGTCTTCAAGACAGCATGCTGGCTGTTGGCAGTTCTGTAACCCATGAAAAAGAGACATATATGTCTATTACAGATTCTTTATTTTTCTTGTTAAAATAAAGCTGATATCCAAGGGGAGAAAAAAACTTTCAACTGGTCATGAGCATTTTCATGGAGCAAAAGGCAACAAAATCAGAACCATATCTTCAGATCTGCTGGGGCAGTTGTTAGATATAAAATGTATGACAAATTCATATAGCAACATATAGACAAGAAAGAGATGCCAGAAAAAGGGGCCCAAAACATAACACAATGAGAAGGATCAGAAAATTTTTATCACAGAATTTCCAGAAGGTGGCCAAATCTTTGACACAGAAAAAAATCTCTAAACATGCACTTGGAAACAATTCCAGAGGCTGGGAATAAATCCAAAATATTTAACCCCCAAAATAAACATTTTTAACAAGCAAACATTTAACAAAAAACCCCAAACATTTTTAACTAGCAAATCTGCATATACCAAACAATGTTTTGTTTTTTTTTTTAAAAGCCACAACAAACAAAACAAAAACATATGTTTTATAAAACATGTGGGGGCACTTGAACCCTGAAAAAATTTTCAGTGAGAAAACTGAGCATAAAATTATGAACATGTTAGATAAAGAATACACTAAAGAAAGTAAAGCAATACAACAACCAATTGGTGTAACAGTATCTGATCAGAAATACCAGTGTATAATTGCCTTTTTGCCCCTCCCTCCCCCTCCTTTTCTTCCCCCAATACATCCTTTAGACTTAATGCTCCATTCTCTTTTCAAAAAACACTCTATACTTTATTTTACCCTACCCCCACCCCCCAACAACAAAAGGTTGTCCTCACTTGTTTTTTTCTCAATTCTTTTCTAATTTTCAACACATGGCAGAGCAAAAGATTTTTTTTTGTGCAAAACCCAATGGAATGTTTAGCCAGATTTTCCATAAAAAGCAAAACCAAGCACCCCCCCCCCCCCCTCCACACACACATACATCAAAATATGTTCTTATTCTTCAGATGCTAATTTTTTTTCAATATGAGATCAATAGCCAATTTAAAGCTAATATCCATAAGATCAATCTTTGTGGTGCACTTAATATTGAGCCTTTAGTAGAAATTATATTACATGAACAACAATAATTTTCCAAACAACAATTCACATGAATGCAATCTCTCTCTCTCTCTCTCTCTCTCTCTCTCTCTTCTCTCTCTCTCTCTCTCTCTCTAAATATATATATATATATATAAGCTATATCGTATTGCCACAAAAAAATTAAAGAGGCATATTCTCAAAGACAGAATACAGCTGCCCTACCCTAATGCTGTGATTGAAAATATCCACTTTTATTACCCCCAAAATCTCACCTCAGACGAACCTAAGAATTCCATCTGAAAGAGAGGATTAACGAAAATCAAATTTAAGAAAGACATGAAAATTATTTTTTCAAAGAATCTACAATTTCATGGGACACCTGCTAATTCAATCTAATCATGTTGTTTATAGCCCTGCCGACCACACAGGCCATATCGGGGCTGTCAGACACCTACTGAAAACTGGTTTTGATGGGTTCAAAAAGCCTGAAGGCAAACATTCACAAATACTTTACATCAACAAAACTGATCATGTACATAACAACAGAACAACAGAAAAGAAAAGGAGACAATCAACACAACCCAAAAAAGGACATATAACCAGACAGCATTTATATAGTTTAGCAACAAATTTTAAATTACAAGCTTTAGGCATGAATAAAGGACAAGAAACATTATGTTAAGAAACAAAAAAAAAAGGACAAACATGTACACAGAGCCGATATTGCAACAAAATCTCAAATTTACAATCTTAGGTCATCGACACAGCAAAATAAACAACGTGATAACAAGAAAAATGACAAAAAGATTCAAACCAACTGATGACCAGATATTGAAACATATCTCAAATTTTTTTATTTTCAGATTTCAACACTATAAAACAAAGATTGCAACAAGAAAAATTATTAACCCCCCCCCACAAAAAAAAAAAGAACAAAAACAAAACAGCAGACACTGAGACAGTTCTTAACGCTCACAGTACTGATTATCTGCTGACAATTATGTCCCCTATCCTGAATTTAAGCCCCGACGCTCTCCCCTTCTGTCCTGTCAGCTGATTTTCAGGCAATAACGATACCAGAGGAGGGTTTATTTATAATGATCCCTCATGCGGTTAACTGGCATCAACCAACTCTGGAAAACAATTTTGATAGGGCAAACACTGCTTCTCCTTTCCCATGAGAATGTTTATAAAGCTTTGTGTGTGTGTATGTCAAATTGACCTAGGTACCCATATTGCACTCTTCTGCACCTCAGAAACCCAGGAATTGAAGGAAAATTCAATTGCGCCGGTTTTCCTCCTTACAGGACTGAAGGGCAGCAGAAAGCTAAGCCGGAAAACAGGCTTACCGTACTGAAAGGGTTAAAGATTCACAAACTTCAGTGAACAACAACACGACAGAATGAACATAACAACAAAAGATTGGAATTAATTAAACCTAGGTACCCGTTTTGTACTCTTCTGCACCTCAGAAACCTAAGCTAAGCTGGAAAACAGGCTTACCGTACTGAAAGGGTTAAAGATTCACAAACTTCAGTTAACAACAACAAAACACAATAAACATAACAACACAATGAAAGAAAACAAAAAAGATACGGTTTTAAACGTCACAATGGCACTAGATATGAACGTTGACCTCCTCTGTCCGACTTTCTTGCTGCGCATTGTCAAAGGACACTGGCGGTTCTGGCGCAGGTTCAGGGTTTCGGAAATTTTTGTAGGACATGGCGACGTGGCGTAGGTACCCCTTTCTGATGGCCCAGCGCAGGATGACGATGCCGATGATGGTGCAGACGACAAAGAGAAAGAGGGAGATGCCCACGGCCAGTCCTACAGACTTGCTGCTGGATGTGACGCGATTCCTCGTCCACGAACCTGCACACAGTCAGGTGAAAGGTTCACACCTGGAGACGATTGTTCTGTTTACACCTTTTTTTTTTTCTTTCTTTTTTCTTCTTTTTTCTTTTTCTCCAAAATGGACCAGGGAATTCTGTTTACATTTTCTTCAAATGGTCCAGGGAATTCTGTTTACACTTTCAATCAAATGGTCCAGGGAATTCTTTTTTTTTTATTATTATATTTTATTTTATTTTATACCACTTTATGTCACAGCAGATTTCTCTGCATGAAATTCGGGCTGCTTTCACCAGGGAGAGCATGTCGCCACAAGTGCAGCGCCTACCCATTATTTATTTTTCCCTCAGGGATGGTGTCTAAACACGACACCTGTGTGCATGCTGTTTTTTTAATTTTTATAATGTTGTCATCCGCTCCCACCGGCACACGATGGCCTGCTCTTCTGAAAGGCGGAACAGGGTTTTAACATGTGCTCAAGATGTTCTGCGCGCGTTCGCACACAGTCTCATCCAAATGACTTTGACATTCAGTTCGATTTTTTCATCAAACTGGGAAGAAAGGGTGAGGCTGGGTACAAACTCAGAAACTCTAGGTTTACATATTGGCAGGCGAACATCTTAACCACCCTGCCACCGTCCTTCTGTTTACACTTTCTTCATATGGTCCAGGGAATTCTGTTTACATTTTCTTCAAATGGTCCAGGGAATTCTGTTTACATTTTCTTCAAATGGTCCTGGGAATTCTGCTTACACTTTCTTCAAATGGTCCTAGGAATTCTGTTTACATTTTCTTCAAATGGTCCAGGGAATTCTGCTTACACTTTCTTCAAATGGTCCTAGGAATTCTGCTTACACTTTCTTCAAATGGTCCAGGGAATTCTGTTTACATTTTCTGGAAGTAGACCTAGGAAATTGTGTGTGTGTGTGTGTGTGTGTGTGTGTGTGTGTGTGTGTGTGTGTGTGTGTGTGTGTGTGTGTGTGTGTGTGTGTGTGTGTGTGTGTGTGAGAGAGAGCAGACAGACAGACAGACAGACAGACAGACAGACAGACAGACAGACAGACAGACAGACAGAGACAGAGAGAGACATAGAGACAGAGAGAAAGAGAGAGAAAGGGGAGGGGGGTGCGGTGGAGAGACTAAGGAGAAATCTCTCTCTCTCTCTCTCTCTCTCTCTCTCTCTCTCTCTCTCTCTCTCTCTGTATATATATATAAGAGAGAGACATAAAGACAGACAGAAACAGAAACAGAGACAGAGAGCTCGTGAAAAAAAAAAAAACTGAGAAGTTTCCCACATTCGGATGATTTCCTTCTCACCATCTGGTCGGAGTCGAATGGAACTAGAGTTAGAGGCTGGGTGTGTGATGTTGCCCAGAAAGACGTGAAGTTTTCCATACTGCAACAGCTCCACCACAAACTGAAATTCATCGAAGAAAGGATCTGTCGATACGTTGATACCCTCCGTTTTAAAAACGATGCTGATGTCATCTTGAGAATAGGCTGCAAGCAAACAGCAGAATCGCATAGTTAGTGAGTGCTTGTTTCGTGAAGAAAAAAGGTAGTTATACGTGAAAACTGAAAAAAAAAAATCGACCACCGTTAATTTCAACGAGAGTTCTCTTTTTTTTATTTTCCAGGGGGGTTTTTGTTTGTTTTTTTAAATGTTATCTCGTTTTTCTGGCTTGTTTCATAAAAAAGCTAGTGATACATAAAAACTGAAAAAGTAAAACTGAGCCAAAAAAAATTCAACCACCATTATTTCAATTTGTGTTCTCCTCTTTTTCTTTTTTCTTTTTGCGTTTGTCAGATAGACACCTCATGGGGACGGGATAGCTCAGTGGTCAGAGCACTCGCTTTCCCCCAGCCAAGGTTAAGCAGCGTCGAGCGTGGTTACCAGTTGGATGGGCGACCGTTTGCACGCCTTGGCTTCAGTACAGTCTCACCCCAGTTCACCCAGCTGTCAATGGGTACCTGCCCTCTTTAGGGTCAGGGACGGTAAAGCAGCGAGGGAGAGGAGATGGACGCCACCCTCAACATGCTGGCCCCTAGAGAGGCTGAGGTCTCTGATGCCTCGCTCCCCTATGACCACAAAGGTTATGGGACTCCTTTACCTTTTACCTTTTCACCAGATAGACACCTCAGTCTCTGCTTACACAAGCAGCAGTATGCTGCAAGTTCTCCAAATCACAGGCAAAACAAGCAACAAGCTGGCGAGGAGGAAGAACAAATTACATGCATTCCTTCCTCTGAAGTCGGTGTATGGCTGCCTGTACGGTGTGGTACTTAACCCTTTTGCTGCTATCATATTTTGCTCAGGCACATGCTGAACAAAACAGAGAGAGCGTTGAATCATGACGAACAGTGATCGTCAACTGAGCATTGCTGGTGACAGTTTCTGTGACGAACGCTGTTCATCAACAGTGCTGTAAAGAGGTTAAAAACAGCCAAACATGCAAACTTCTCGTGCAATTTCAACCTCACAAATTTTTCCCAGGTTGGGATGAGTGAGTGAGTGAACCTGAGTAAACATTTTGGGTGACCCCCCCCCCTCCCCCCGAGTGTTAATGATGCTGGGGAACGCACAACAACAACGATACCATGCACTCCTTCTTACCGCTCATGCTCAATGTAACGTTGGTGTCCAGTACGAGCGACACAGAGGCTCCGCCAATGTCGTCTGCCTGCACAGACCTCACGGTCATCGTGCACCTGTGAATTCTCTGGTCATGCACTAAGTGGCCCTTCCACAGGTGGTGATGAATCAGCTGGGTCTTCCACATGGGCAGCGACTTGCCATCTGCTTTAACACACAAAACGACAGATTCATTAACCCTTTCGCTACGGTAAGCCTGTTTTCCAGCCCAGCTTCCTGCTACCCTTTTTTTAAATTGTGATTTATTTTATTCTTTTATATCGAGGATAATGGAATAAGCACCCTTGTGCTTCTTTACATCCAGTCCCCATGTGTATGCAGTTTTTTTTATAAATGTCATCTGTTCCCATCCGCACACAATGGCCTACTCATATAAAAAGCAGAACAGGATTTAATGTGTGCGCAAGATGTTTGGGGAGAATGGAGTCAGCACTGATGTTAACTCCTGGAGAAAAATCTCCTCAAACAGGAATTGAACCCGGATCATCAAATTGCGAGCGCAATGTTCTGACCACTAGGCTATCCTGTCCCCCTTTCAGTATGGTAAACCTGTTTTCCAGCTCAGCTTTCTGTTCCCCTTCAGTCCTGTAAGAAGAAAAACCAGTGCAACCGAATTTTCCTTCAATTCCTGGGTTTCTGAGGTGCAGAAGAGTGCAAAACGGGTACCAAGGTAAATTTCACAAACACACAACACACACACACAAAGCTTTACAAACATTCTTGAGGGAAAGGAGAAGCAGTGTTTGCCTTAACAAAACTGTTTTCCAGAGTCGGCATCACTATAAACAAACCCTCCTCTCGTACCGTTATTGCCGGAAAATCAGCTGACAGGGCTGGAGGGGAGAGCGCCGGGGAAAAAATTCAGGATAGGGGAAGTAATTGTCAGCGGATATTCAGTACTGTAAGGGTTAAGGAAAATTCTTCTCTTCCTTGTGGAGCATGGAGGATTACAAACAACATAAAGTAGGAAACAAAACCAACAGCCATTTGCCCCTCCCCCCCCCCCCAGTGCAAAAAAAAAAATCCCCCAAACTGAAAAACAAACCAACAACAATAAACTGAATACCAAAATGGAGACAAGATAGTGTTCAACATCAAAACAGCAATAAACATCACACAAGTATAAAACAAAACAGCATTTTTTAAAGAGAAAAACTACAGATTTTACAGCTTGCATCGCGAGTGAAGATACTGTAGTATGCAGTATGCTGTGATTTTTGCGAACCTTGGGTAAAAGGTAAGGTAAAGGTGTTCCATAACCTAGGTGGTCATAGGGGAGCGAGGCATCAGAGACCTCAGCTTCTCTAGGGGCCAGCATATTGAGGGCGGCGCCCATCTCCTCTCCCTCGCTGCTTTATCCTCCTTGACCCTAAAGAGGACAGGTACCCATTTACAGCTGGGTGAACTGGGGGGACTGTACTTAAACAGTACTGAAGCCAAGGTGTGCAATCATTCACCCATCCAACTGGTAACCACGCTTGATGCTGCTTAACGACTGGGGGAAAGCGAGCGCTCTGACCACTTAGCTATCCCGCCCCCATTTGCGCACCTTACGTTCTTTAAAAAAAAAAATTTTCAATAACAGTACTGTTTCTTAAAAGACTCTTGACACTGTACTTTGTTTATCAGGGACACCTGTGCAATAAAAAAGAACCCTAGAGATACAATGTGTACACAGCAAAGCAAGATGTAAGAGGATTTATCTATGTAGTAATCTTTCTTGGCATTTCATACAGAGAACACATTACTAATGAAGAAGTGAAAACTACAAACTGAATGAAGAAGTGAAAACTACAATAAAGAATGCCATCGGTCCACACTTCAGTGAAAAAACGCAAGCTAAAGTGGTACGGGCACGTCACACAATCATCTAGACTGGCCAAGACAGTCTTACAGAGAACAGTAAGGGGAGGGAGAAAAAGAGGCAGACAGAGGAAACGATGGGAGGACAACATCAGAGAGTGGACAGGCCTTGGGTGGGGCGACCTACTACGGAGGGCGGAGGACCGTGGGGAGTGGAGGAAGCTGGTTGCAAAATCTTCAGTAGTGCCCCCACAGTTCATGCGACTACGGGACAGGTGAATAAGTAAATCTTTCTTACCTGTAGCTGCCAAGAGAAGCTGAGTCAGCACAATCACTAGCTCCGTTGCGTAGAGATACATCTTCGTGCTATGTCAACGTTGCTGCAACATTATTAAATCAAAAACACGTTATGACAGGTGCTGTAGCCGAGTGGTTAAGACTGTTTGACTTCAACCCTGTGGGTCCATGAAGTCATGGGTTTGATTCTTGGACTCTTTCATAATTATGTCTACAACGCTGAAACTTGTTCCTTATTTATTTATTTATTTTGTTTTCTATCGAGGATAAGGGAACAAACACTCATGCACTTGTTTACATCCAGTCCCTATGTGTATGCGGTTTTGTCAATTTTGTCATCTGTTCACAAAATGGCCTACTCTTTTAAAAAGCAGAACAGGTTTTAACGAGTGTGCAAGATGTTCTCCTCTGTGTGCCTGTGGTAAAAAAAACAACAACAACAAGAAAACCAGAGAGGTGAGCATATACTTCACAGGTGCACACTAAATGGCGACTTGAGGAAGATTATTTTACAAACATTGCATGTCAACAATCTAGTCAAGAGGATAAACCACTAGTAAGTGTATCGCTAGTTTATTGTCCTTTTTCACACAAGCTGATATAGATATTTCTTTTTAGTTAAAAAAAACCAAACAACAAAACACTCTGTCACGTCTGTGTTCTTTTTGCCTTCTTTGAAAACAACACATAAAAAAGTTAAGTCAGTGAAATAGTTTAAATTTGGTGTTAGTTTTTGTCTGGGGTTTTGGTTAAGTTTGGTTTTTTAAAGTAATGATTCCAAAAAAATTGTTTATTTGTTATTTTAAAGTTTTGATCCCTAATTCTAAATGGTTAAATTAAAATACTAGCAGAAAGATTTCAAAAGTTGGTAAAAAGGACTATCATGCTATAACAGATTCTGCTATAAAGTTCCAGTAACTTTAATCTCAATGTTTTTTGTTTTTTTATATACCACTCTATGTCACTGCAGATTTCCCTGCATGAAATTCGGGCTGCTCTCCCCAGGGAGAGGGTGTCACCACATGAACAGCGCCTACCCATTATTTTTTCCTGTTCGTGTCTGCAATTGTATTTGTTTCCCTATCATTCATCAGAGTGGCTTTTTTTCTACAGAATCTTGCCAGGGGCACCTCTTGTTGCTGTCGGTTCTTTTACAGGCGCTAAATGATTTGTGTAACACATGGGACCTTGGTTTATCGCCTCATCCAAAAGACTAGCACCCAGACCACCACTCATAGGCTAATAGATTATCAACGGATTATTTCCTGACACAAGCCATAAAATGAATGATGCCAAGGCGCACAAACAGTCCCCCATCCAACTGGTAAGCACACTCGACTCTGCTTAACTTGACCAGGGGAAAGCGAGCGCTCTGACCACTTAGCTGCTCTATCCCATCCCCTGACTTGTAATGACGTGTATCTTTTGCCTCAAATCATCCATTCCATTCCTGTCTCAGCGTTTGATGGTTGGGAGCTCATGGCTTCCTTTTCTTAGTTCTAAAAAAGAATAGCTAAAAAAATATATGGCTAAATCAGTAAATGATCTGTTTGTTGTTGGTGATGTTGAAGAATTTTGATTTGGCTTCTTTCTTCTTGGGAGTGGAGGGTGTACATGCTACTTTTTTTTTTGTTTTGTTTTGCTAGTGAATAAACACCCACACGCACGCACGCACGCACACGCACACACACACACACACACACACACACACACACACACACACACACACGCACACACACACTTCGGATGAGACTTTAAACAGAAGCCCGTGTGCAAACGCACCCAGAACATCTTGCGCACACGTTAAATCCTGTTCCGCTTTTCGTAAGAGTAGGCCATCGTGTGCCGGTGGGAACAGATGACAATTACAAAACTGCATTACACACGGGGACTAGATGTAAAAAAGCATAAGAGTGCTTATTCCATTATCCTTGATATAAAAGAACACACACACACACACACACACACACACACACACACACACACACACACACACAAACAGTGAAACACACACACACACATGCATGCATGTGCACGATTTATTAAAATCAATTAATATATTATGAACGTACGTGTACATGATCCGACTGATCGATCACTGATCTGATCAAACTCGCGAAGACTGAGGCTGTGGAGACGTTTGTTTCCACTATTCAGTAAATTCTATTTCTAGGTATTGTGTCTGACGACTGTGCGATGTTAAATTAAGACAACTTTTCCAATTCCTGATAAGATTCAGTCTGAAGACAGAAACAACAGCCAAACCAAACAAGATCTTGATCACCGCTCTCGATCTCGCACACTGAAACTAAAACTAGTTGAACTAGAGGCATTGGTTTCAAACAGGAAATGAAAATTAACATGGCTATAGTGTGAGAACTGAGAAGGTATTGGCTGTAAAAGTACAATGTATTTTACCGTTATTTTCCGATCAACAATGTTTTACAAACCCGTGGCATTATCATACATTGCCACAGTTACTGGTAACTGGAAGAAGAACGGTCTGAACTTGTTGATTTCATTAATACCATGGCAAAGAGAACACCTGAGTTTGCTTACCTGTATTGCGGTTCACATTGATCCCTATATTTTATTTTGGTGACATCGGGTCAAGGACGCTGATATTGCTTCCGTTTTAGAAATGAAAGTAGAGATGAGTTTTAAGCTGCAGATTAGCTGCTGGCTCATTACTGCTTTTTGCACTAAATACACGCTCTTTTTTTTTCAAACACTGTAGGAACTATATGGCCATATTTGTGTAATTTTGATTTTTGTCGACTGTGTTCAGACTAATGCGCTCCCTTGTCATATCGATATTCCTGTGTGCCTGTGAACTAGACCCTGACTGCTGATTTGGAGAGAAGAATAGAGGCGGTAGAAATGAGATGCTTCCGGAGACTCCTTGGCATCTCCTACAAAGACCACATGAGCAACAAAGACGGGCATAACAGAATCTAGCAAACCATTGGTCCCTACGAAAACCTTACACAAACGGTACGGGCATGTCACAACATCAAAAGACTTGCAAAAACAATACTGCAAGGCACTGTCCAAGAAGGAAGAAAAAGAAGCAGATCGTGGAAGAGATGGGAGGACAACATCAACGAATGGACAGGCCTAGAACTCAACAAAATTTGAGGAAGGCGGAATAGAGAGAGGAATGGAGGGAACTGGTTGTCAAATCTTCAGGGGTGCCCCCACAGCTGCCAGACTAAGGGATAAATAGATAGATAGGCCTAGAGTGTTCAGAAGCAGACTGCCACCACTCTCTCTCTCTCTCTCTCTCTCTCTCTCTCTGTATGAAAAGTCTAAGTTTGTTTAAAAAAGTAGTAGTACAGCGCAAAGAAACAAAAATGTATCAAATTACATTCTCTTACCAGTGTAGCGAGTATCCCCTTTGATCATCCTGAAATACACATTAACGCAAAAAAATAAACCAGGCACATGCTACCGTTCGCAAGGACTATAGCAACCATAACACTCCTCTTTCAGAGTGCACGCCTGCACGCGTGTGTGTAGGGGAGGGGGAAATTGTTGGGGGGGGGGGGGGGGGGGGTTGATGGATGGGAGAGGTGTATCCCTTTCCTTGTCTTTGCAAGTCTCTACGGTGCTATTTTAATGAAGCATGTCGACGACGAATAATTAACCCATATGTGTTCCCCGAAAAAGTAAACATAGATTTGATGTAATTTTGCGAGTTGTAGTCATGGCTTGGCTTCGCGAACGAAGATTAAGGGCACTGTCCACGTCTGGTGCAGGCTCGCTGGTGGCTGTTCAGTCCAATGCGTGACAAACAAACCCGGCCGCAGCAGCTGCAGGGGAAAGTCGATTCTGGGGTTGATGTAGAGGGGACGCGGTTCTTCCTCCTCATTCGCCTCTCCTCAAGGGCCGCTCTGCGATTGTCCTCAAAGGAGGAGACAGACTGATGCACAGTGTGTCGCCAGGCCTGCCGGTCAGCAGCAAGGACTGACCACTGGTTATGGTCTATGAGGCAGGCTGACAGAGATTTCTTCAGAGAGTCTTTAAATCTCTTCTTTGGTGCGCCTCTGTAGCGGTGTCCGGTGGAAAGTTCACCGTAGAGAACCATCTTCGGTAGGCGATGGTCCTCCATTCTAGAGACATGCCCTGCCCAGCGTAGCTGCGTTTTCAGCAACATGGCCTCAATGCTGGTGATCCCTGCTTGCTCCAGCACCTCAGCATTTGTGGTGAAGTCGCTCCAGTGGATGTCGAGGATGGAGCGGAGACAGCATTGGTGGAAGCGTTCCAGAATTCGCAGGTGGTGTCTGTATGTGACCCATGACTCAGAGCCCTACAGGAGGGTGGTCAGTACCACGGCTCTGTAGACACTGATCTTGGTGTCTTTCTTCAGGTGTTTGTTTTTCCAGACACGGTGGTAGAGTCTGCCAAAAGCACTGTTTGCCTTTGCCAGTCTGTTGTCTACATCTTTATCAATCTTTGCGTCAGAGGAGATTGTGCATCCCAGGTAGGTAAACTGCTGGACTGTCTTCAGTTCTGTCTCACCAATTGTAATGTGAGGTGGGTGGTACGCTACCTGAGGTGCGGGCTGGTAGAGAACCTCTGTCTTCTTCAGGCTGACTTCGAGTCCGAAGAGCTGGGCTGCCTCTGCAAAACAGGATGTTACATGCTGCAGGGCGGTTTCTGTGTGGGCTACAAGGGCAGCATCATCAGCAAAAAGTAGCTCTCGAATTTGTTGCTCCAGGGTTTTGGTGTGGGCCTGAAGACGCCGCAGGTTGAATAGGTTGCCATCTGTGCGATAGCGTATGAAAACTCTGTCTTCGTCATCAAGATCTTCTGTGGCCCGCTGAAGCATCATGCTGAAGAAGATAGTGAAGAGGGTTGGTGCAAGAACGCAGCCCTGCTTCACCCCGTTTGTGATTGGGAAAGGCTCTGAGAGGTCGTTGCTGTTTCTGACCTGGCCACGCTGGTCTTCATGTAGCTGGATCACCATGTTGAGAAACTTTGGGGGACAGCCAAGACGCTCCATGATCTGCCACAGGCCCTTCCTGCTCAGTGTCAAATGCCTTGGTTAAATCAACGAAGGTGATGTACAGTCCCTTGTTCTGTTCGCGGCACTTTTCTTGAAGTTGTCTGAGCACGAAGACCATGTCAGTGGTACCCCTGTTAGCTCTGAAGCCGCACTGGCTCTCAGGGAGGTGGTGTTCTGCAACAGCAGGTACTAGTCTGTTGAGGAGAACTCTTGCAAGGATTTTGCCAGCGATGGAGAGAAGAGTTATCCCCCTGTAGTTGGAGCAATCTGATTTTTCCCCTTTGTTTTTGTAAAGGGTGATTATGATTGCATCACGAAGGTTTTGTGGTAACTTTCCCTGCTCCCAGCAGCAAACAAAAAATTCATGGAGCTTGCAGTGCAGTGTTTGCCCCCCGTTTTTCCATAATTCTGGTGGAATACTGTCAACGCCTGCAGCCTTCCCACTCTTCAGTTGTTCTATGGCTTTAGTTACCTCTTCCAGGGTTGGGGCATCGTCCAGTTCTTCTTTCACTGGTTGCTGTGGGATCTGTTGGATCACTGCGTCATCAACAGTGCGATCAGCGCTGAAGAGGGTTTGAAAGTGTTCAGCCCAGTGGTTCAATATGGACATCTTGTCTGTGAGGAGTGCCTGGCCATCAGTGCTGCGCAAAGGACTCAACACTTGGTGAGAGGGTCCATAGACTGCCTTCAAAGCTTTGTAGAAGCCTCTGTAGTCACCTGTGTCAGCGCAGAGCTGAGTTTTCTGGGCGAGGTTAGTCCACCACTCGTTTTGGATAACTCTAAGCTGGCGCTGGAGGTTGCTGCATGTAAGACGAAAGGCAGCTTTCTTTGCTGGACAAGATGGTTGTGCAAGGTGAGCCTGGTGGGCACTTCTCTTCTTCGCAAGCAGATCTTGTATTTCTTGGTCATTTTCGTCGAACCAGTCCTTGTTCTTCTTAGTGGAAAAGCCCAAGACCTCTGCAGAGGTCTGCAGGATGGCAGTTTTTAGGCGGGTCCAGAGCGTTTCTGGACAGGGGTCAGAGGGGCAGTCCTTGACTTCCAGCTTTGACTGGAGGTTGGACTGTAGCTCAGCTTTCACTTCAGCGGATTTGAGGCTGCCAACCTGGAGTTTCTTTCTGGGGGGACCTCCTCGTTTTGACTTTGGCTTGATGTGAAGGCTGAGGTTGCATCGCAGGAGGCGGTGGTCTGTGTGGCATTCTGCACTGGGCATCACTCTGGTGTGCAAGACATCACTTTGGTCTTTCTGGCGCACTAAGACGTAGTCTATGAGGTGCCAATGTTTGGACCGAGGATGCATCCAGGTTGTTTTTAGACTGTCCTTCTGCTGGAAGATTGTGTTAGTGATGATTAACTGCAGTTCAGTGCAGAACTCTAGCAGGAGACGCCCGTTGTCATTGCAATTCCCAACTCCATGTTTCCCCAGAACTCCCTTCCAGGCTTCTGAATCTCGGCCAACTCTAGCATTGAAATCCCCAAGGATAATGACCTTGTCGTCTGCAGGGGTGTTTCTTACCAGGCTGCGCAGGTCACAGTAGAATTTGTTCTTGTCTGCAGGGTCTGCTTGAAGAGTCGGGGAATACACACTGAAGAGAGTGATGTGCTGCTTGTTCTCCAGTGGCAGACGCATGGAGATGATACGGTCTGAATGACCTGTTGGTAAGTTCTCCAGCTTTGAGGCAATGGTGTTCTTGATCATGAAGCCTACACCTGAAAGGCGTCGTTCGGATTGGGGCTTGCCTGACCAGTATAAGGTGTAACCGGCGCCGTGTTCTTTGAGACTACCTTTATTTATTTTATTTATTTTATTTTATTCTTTTATATCAAGGATAACAGAATAAGCAATCATGTGCTTTTTTTCATCCGGTCCCCGTGTGTATGCAGTTTTGTAAATATTGTCATCTGTTCCCACCGGCACACGATGGCCTACTCTTACGAAAAGCGGAACAGGATTTAACGTGTGCGCAAGATGTTCTGCGTGCGTTCGCACACGGGGCCTCGGTTTAAAGTCTCATCCGAAAGACTTTTGGGGAGAGTGGAGTCAGCACTGATGTTAACTCCAGGAAGAAAATTTCCTCGACCGGACTCGAACCCGGGTCTTCAAATTGCCAGCGCAATGTTCTGACCACTAGGCTATCCGCCCCCTTATCTGGGAAGCGGACTTCACTAAGAGCCGCGATGTCGATATTTAGTCGCGAGAGTTCGTGTGCAACTGAAGCAGAGCGTCGTTCAGGACGGTTGCTATCTACTGTATCTAGCATGGTTCTGATGTTCCAGCACGCCAGTTTGAGACCTGTCACACCTTTGGAGGCCTCCAAAGGAGAGTTGTAGTAGTGTACGGTAAAAAGCTGATCCAAAAGAGGTGTTGTCGTTCAAATCATTGAAACAGTTTCAACAACTTTCAAGCTCTTAAAACTTCTAAAGACTTTAATAATTAAAGCAACACTAGTTTTTGTAACTAAGAATTATTCACAACATGTAAAAAAAAAGAAAGATATTTTTAACGGAAACCTGTATGTTTACTTCCGGTTTGAAGATACAGCATGAATCCCATCACGTAAGTAAAATCTCTTTCTTTCCCTGTGTCTGTATCTCTGTTGGTACATTGTAGTTTCAGATTATTGCATATAAGCATGATCGTTTACACTGGTACTCATTTATATCACACTACACGTTTGATACTATGTCAAGATCTGATTCTTACACCGGCCTGTCTCAAAACGTGGACTGTACGTTGTAGCCTACTTCAGTACTTGTTAGACTTACTTGTTAGTAGCTCTAGAGTAGTCGGCTTTTCAGTCCTACTCCAGTTGATCAACACAAACTCGTCTTGAGAGAGAGAGTGAATGAATCTGAATCAAGGATCTTTTATTCGTAAGGACAACGATTTTATAATCTTATGAACTGTCCCCATAAACGTGATTATATGCACCAAAATGATAAGTAAACAATTGAAAACATGCACACATACGCACGCGCACACACTTATATTTTGTGTAATATCACTTTTTGTGAAGAGACATAAAATTGAAGACTACAACACACAGTGACACACACACACACACACACACACACACACACACACACACACACACACACACACACACACACACACACACACACACACAAACAAACACACACACACACACACACACATATGCACACACACACACAGGGTTCGCGCTAGGATTTTTTAAAACCGGTACTGCGAGTTGCCATTTTAGAGATATCTTGACCAACTCCCCCAAAATCGGTCCCCAGAAAATAAAATCCGGTACGTACTGTGAACAAAACGAAACTATTCAGTGAGGGGGTGGGGGAGGGGGGGATTGTTCGGCAGCAAAACTAAATCTAAATTGAACGCAAATCTCTCAGACTTTGACTGCCGTGCTGCTGCCACTCGCTTCTTGGGCACGAAGCCACGCAGGAAATAGGATTTTTGCTAGCGCCTGTGCCACTGTCCGTGTCAGTCTGTTGTTTTGCATGACATCATTCGTGAGACTTATATTCTTCTTTCTTGTTTCTATGCTTAGCGCTCATCTAGATCTTTCGTTCAATTTAGATTTAGTTTTCGACTCTTCTCTCTCAAAGCAACGCGCAAGTTCATAGTCAAAGACCTTCCGCTTTTCGTAAGAGCAGGCCATCGTGTGCCGGTGGGAACAGATGACATTTACAAAACTGCATACACATGGGGACTGGATGTAAAAAAAAAAGCACAGGAGTGCTTATTCCATTATCCTCGATATAAAAGATTAAAAGAATAAAGATTAAATAAATCTAGGCCCCATTTACTCATTGTGAATGGAAGTTACTGTCATGCCGAGAAGAGCGTGAAGCTCTATTCTTTCACAGTAAAGCTTGCTGTTCTGCGTGCTAGGCTAATTATGCTGGCGCCAAAGATGTTGTCGGAAGAGGTGGTGGTAGGAAGGGGTAGGTGTGTAAGCACAGTACAGGCGCACGACAGACTGTCAGAAAATGTCACTTCAGACTTTTTTTTTTGAGATGGAAATCTAATCGGTCACAGACAAACAGAATCGGTACGCGGTACCGGCTGCTTCGAAAATTTTCGGTATTCCCTGTTTACAATCAGTAAAATACCGACAATTACCGGTTATCGCGAACCCTGACACAGTATACAAATGTGGATCAGTGGGCTGGATGTAGTGCACCTACCTAGAAAGCGAAAAGTCTGGATTTTACCCCTGTTTTGCCCCAGACTTTTTCCCCATCCACTAGACATTTACTGATTTATGATGGTCATGAGTGCTACTGCTACAGACAGTGCTAGTCTTTCATACGAGACATTAATTTAAATTAAAGTCCCGTGTACAGCGTGCATTTAACACATGTTAAAGAACCCATGGCAACACAACAGTTGTCCCAGGCAAAATTCTGCAGAAAAAAGCCATCATGATAGGGAAGCAAATAATGCACGCACGCACGCAAGCATGCGCGCACACACAGTGACACACACACACACACACACACACACACACACACACACACACACACACACACACACACACACACACACATCATACCACTTTTAATACAGAGCCCCCTTCAGTGGGAAGATTCACTTCTGCTAGATTAAAAAAAAAAAAAAAATGATGGTACAATCAATGGAACTGATGCATGCTGCACTGTTTCCATCTCTTATCTGTCCCTGCCTTCCAACATCTACCTGCCAAAGTGTATAACCTTTATAAGTGTGTGTGTGGGTGTGTTGTGTGTGTGTGGTGTGTGTGTGTGTGTGTGTGTGTGTGTGTGTGTGTGTCGTGGTGCGTGTGTGTGGTGTGTGGTGGTGTGTGTGGGGGGGGGGGGGGGGTGTGGTGGTGTTGTGGTACATTTGAATTTGCTAAAACTACAAATTGTTATTGATTGCTTTTGTGTTGTACAGGTCAAATGCAAGCGCTTTGATTTTTTTTTAATACAAGATATAGCACTATATGAATTCCATGCATTATTATTATTATTATTATTTTTTTTATTTTTATTTTTATTATTATTATCATTTTTATCATTATTATCATTGTTATTGCAGCAATGCCAAAAACCTGCAGAAGCTGAACCAGCGGGAGCTGGAGCTGGGAGTGACGGGAAGGAACAAGAAGTCTTGGCACGATGAGTACAAAGACAGCGCCTGGATTTTCATTGGGGGTCTCCCTTACGATTTGACAGAGGGAGACATCATCTGCGTCTTTTCACAGTGAGTATGGTGGATTTATTTTCTTGTGTGTGTGTGTGTGTTTGCTGTGTGTGTGTTGTGTGTGTGTGTGTGTGTGTGTGTGTGTTTGCTGTGTGTGTGTGTGTGTGTGTCTGTGTCTGTGTGTGTCACTGTGTGTGTTCACTGTGTGTGTGTGTGTGAGTGTGTGTGCGTGTGTCTGTGTGTCTGTGTGCGCGTGCGCGCATGTCTGTTTATGAGGTTTACTTCATTTATGAGTTTTGCCTTTTGGTTTCTTGCTGTGTTTATAATTCATTACTTCATAGAATGTGATGGAATCTGATAAAATCCTTTCAAGAAAACTTTGCTTATATATATATACATGTGCCCTCTCCCCATTTCCCTTCCCCTTTAAATAGGAATTCTTTTTCCTACAACAATGGTTTGAAGTCTGTTGGTCCTGATTCCTCTGTAGGAGTATCAAAGTATGTTGAAAAAAAAAAGTGATTTGAAATACTTGCACAAATTTGGCCCGTGCCAAAAGCTTTTGTCATTCATCAAATTAAGAAATTGCAAAGACTTACACTAAAAGCTTGCATTATGCTTTGAAATGTTATTTGGCCATTGTTTTCATCCATTTGATCCATGGCATGCTCAGTCCTAGTATAATTTTCAACCTGTATTCTTCACTATAAGACAAATCATCCTCTGAAGTTGGTGTATATATATATAACTGTGCCCCTATGATAGGATATGCATATTTGTAAACACTCAGTCATATGATACAGGTATGCAAACTTCTCATCAAGTGTGTTCTCTCACAGGGATCTATACTTTATAGGTGTGATGAAAAGATTGCTTTGGCTAGGGAACACTCAGCAACAACTACTACTCCAACAGATACTTGCTTTGAAATAGGGTTGCCAGTCAAAATATATACCATTACCTTGTTCCATAATTAGTATGAATTGTTATTGTTATCACCATCATCATCATCATCATCATCATCATCATCATCATCATCATCATCATCAATATCAATTCCTCTGAAGACAGAGTATGGCTGCCTATATGGCGAGGTACTTGAAAATAGTCATACACGCAAATTTCTCATTCAGTGTGCAATATCAGATGTTGTCCTCCCATCTCTTCCGTGGTCTGCCTCTTTTTCTTCCTCCCTAGACAGTGCCTTGCATTAATGTTTTTGCATGTCCTTTAGATCTTTTGGCATGCCCATACCATTTAAGTGTACGCTTCTTTACGATTGATAAAAGGTTTTCGTAGCCTGGACCAATGGTTTGCTGGATTCTGTTAAGCACGTCTTGGTTGCTTATGTGGTCTCTGCAGGAGATGCCAAGGAGACTCCGGAAGCATCTCATCTCATCTCTACTGCCTGTAGAATATGAATCGTACACAGTACAGTAACGTGAGTAAGTGTTCAACGGTACACATTATGTGTGTGTCATTGATTATTTTTGCAGGTATGGGGAAGTGGTGAACGTGAACCTGGTGAGGGACAAGTCCACAGGCAAGTCGAAGGGCTATGCGTTCCTGTGCTACGAGGATCAGCGCAGTACTGTTCTGGCTGTGGACAACCTCAACACCATCAAGGTAACAGGGAAATGTCCCGCTGTTGCACAGAGAGAGGGAGAAAGAGAAGAAGAAGAGAGAAAGAGAGAGAGTCAGAATTTACTGACTGCATGACCAACCAACCAACTGGATGAACTGGACGCGTCAGGTGGATGGGTGAATAAGTTTGTAGGAGTAGTAGTACTTGCATACGAGTCATTCTTTGTTCTTGGTCACTATTGGGGGTGATGCACAACAGATAGATTTTATTTTCATAAGAGTTGTTTCTTTTCAATGCTGTGTGAATAAAAACATCCCAATAAGGTTAAAGAAATGGCAGTATCAAGAGATACATACATACTATATGTTTGGCCTGTTTTTTGAGAAATTGCAATTGAATGAGAAAAAAACAGTCCAAAAATAGCACCTGAAAAGGGGACAGGCTATTGCAGTGTTCAACATGAGCACTTTATAATACAATTCTTCAGTGCAAATAAACCTTATGTTTTCTTTAAAACTAACAAAAAATACATTGTTAAACATTATCCTGCACAAAAATATTGCATTTAGCTTAATCTTTAGTGATTGACTATGACTCTGTGACTAGGAGGCTTGACTATGACAGTCCTTATGTACTGCAGCCCAGGGGGCTAGTTGGCCTTTGGAGAACATCTCCAACACTGACTGTCCTCATGCCCTCTTGGCCGAGAGAGTGGGGATGTGCTGTGGACAAGGCACCTCCACTATAATCAAATTTTCCTCCTCTGCTGTTTTGGAGGTCACTGTCGAGCATGACAGACAAACATAAAGTAGGTAAAGGTAAAAAGGTAAAGGTGTCCCATAATCTAGGCGGTCGTAGGGGAGCAAGGCATCAGAGACCTCAGCTGTTCTAGGGGCCAGCATATTGAGGGCGGCGCCCATCTCCTCTCCTTCGCTGCTTTACCTTCCCTGACCCTAAAGAGGGCAGCTACCCATTTACAGCTGGGTGAACTGGGGGGACTGTACTGAAACCAAGGCATGCAAATGATCACCCATCCAACTGGTAACCAGTGGCACCACGCTCAACGCTGCTAAACTTGACTTGGGGAAAGCGAGTGCTCTGACCACTTAGCCACCACTCCGCCCCCATAAACCTAAAGTAACGAAACTGATTCTGTTGACTTGGGGAAAGCGAGTGCTCTGACCACTTAGCCACCACTCCGCCCCCATAAACCTAAAGTAACGAAACTGATTCTGTTGACTTGGGGAAAGGGAGCGCTCTGACCACTTAGCCACCACTCCGCCCCCATAAACCAAAAATAACCAAACTGATTCTGTTGTCTTGGGGAAAGCGAGCGCTCTGACCACTGAGCCATCCCGCCCCCATAAACCTAAAATAACCAAACTGATTCTGTTGACTTGGGGAAAGCCATCCTGCCCCTATAAACCTAAAGTAACCAAACTGTTTCTGTTGACTTGGGGAAAGTGAGCGCTCTGACCACTGACTTAACCATCCCGCCCCCATAAACCTAAAGCAACCAAACTGATTCTGTTCACCAGTTGCTGGGGCGCATCATTCGTGTGGACCATGTGGCCGACTACAAGAAGCCCAAGGAGAAGGGCGATGAAGACGAGGTCACCCTGAAGCTGAGGGCAGAGGGTTGTGCCCCTAAAGCCCCTGAAGTGTCTGCCCCCCCTCCTCCCTCAGAGCCGCTCTTGCCTGCTGATCTGCCCATGACCATCCGACCTCCCCCTGGTGCTGGTGAGTGTTTGTTGCTGTGGTGATCAGTTTGGGATTTTTGTGTTTGTTTGTTTGAGGTTTTTTTGTTTTTTTTGTCTTGTTTTTTTGTTTGTTTTTTGGGTGAGATCAGATTTTCAGAATTTACTGTCATCAACTACAATGTGATTTTTTTTTTTTTTTTTTTTAAAATTTTTATTTATCTATTCTATTTTATTCTTTTATATCGAGAATAATGGAATAAGCAACTCATGTGCTTTTTTACATCCAGTCCCCATGTGTGTGCAGTTTTTTTGTAAATCATGTCATCTGTTCCCACCGGCACACAATGGCCTACTCTTACGAAAAGCGGAACAGGATTTAACGTGTGCGCAAGATGTTCTGTGTGCGTTCGCACACGGGGCCTCGGTTTTTAGTCTCATCCGAGGGACTTTTGGGGAGAGTGGAGTCAGATATAGAATCACATACGTAGCCTCGGGAGTACTGAACAGGGTATCGTTTGAATGATTGAGTGATTGATTGTTGGATGATTTTTTTTTTTGTTATCCTTATACAGCTTCAACTGTAGCAATGAGGGATTTTTTTCCCCTCATTAACTTGTTGAGAGAGAGATGTGTATGTGTGTGTGTGTGGGTGGGTGGGTTGGGGGAGGGGGAAAGAAATTGGTGAATATGCACACATGCAAGTGTGTGTGTGTGTATGTGTGTGTGTGTTTGTATAATAGAGACTGTAGAGGTTGTTGCTGTGTAACTATACACACTCATAAAAGAAACTTTAGCTGAATCCCATCTCTCAACCATCTCCTTTTTTTTTTAACCTCTTTCCTTCCCTCTTGCAGTCAAAGCCAAGAAAGCCAAGAAGGACAAGAAAAAGAAGAAAAAGAAGAAGAAGAAGAAAATGAAGGTGACGGTGAAAGTGGAACGAAAATCCGACTCGGACAGCAGCAGCAGCAGCAGCAGTGACGACGACAGCAGCGACGATGACGAAGACAACGGCGACAAGGAACGCAGGCGAAAACGCAAGACCCCTGCCACGCTCCTTCAAGCTGACGAGCTGAAGCGTGAGAAAGAGGACCGGGGCTACGACAGGGCTCTGCAAGGCCACAGGGATGCCTCCAGCCCTGCACGAAAAGACAGGGAAAGCAGAGACATCAAGCCAGACCTGGCTCACCTGCAATCCAGACACAGAAGCGGGGACAGGTACGGAGAGCCGGCAGACCTTCCCCGAGGAAGAGTCTCCGTCAAGCAGGAGCCGTCAGAGTCGTATCGGTACAGGGAGGACAAGCGGAGCGACAGGAGGGAGGAGAGAACGGAGCACCGCCATCGAGAGAGAGAGGAGGAGAGAGACCGGCGCGATGACAGGCGCAGGGAAGACAGGAGGGAGTATCCCCGGGAGGACTATGATCGAAGGCGCAGGTGAAAATGGAAGAACGGGGGTGGTTTGTTTTGTATAGTGAGTGAGCGTTCAACTTGCATGTTGAAAAGCTTTAAAAAGAGACTGAGAGGACTATGATCGAAGGTGTAGGTGAAAATGGGGGATGGGTTGTTTGTTGGTATCTATAATGAGTGAGCGTTCAACTTGCATGATGACACAGAGATAGAAAGAGGAATTATGGAAAGCAGTCAGTAGAAATAATCTCTTGCCGTACATTACTGTTCAAATGAAATGAAGACTGTGACAGTGGTCGTGGTCAGGTGTGCTTTGCCTCTGTCAGCATTTGGCTTGTGCTAAGTCTTTTACAGATGATGTGATGAAGATGACTTGTGTTTGGTGATTTTTGGATAAGTGATCTAGTGCCTGGTGCAGTATCACAACAGAATCACGTAGAATACTCATTCTCATCTCATTGATCACAGCTGAGAATCACTAAGCACTCCTTTTGCTTTTTTACATCCATTCCCCGTGTGTACGCAGTTTTGTAAATTTTGTATTCTGCTCCCACCGGCACACAATGGCCTACTCTTTTGAAAAGTGGAACAGGGTTTAATGTGCGCGCAAGATGTTCTGTGTGCGTTTGCACACGGGACCTTGGTTTATAGTCTCATCCAAAGGACTTCTGGGAAGAGTGGAGTCAGCACTGAGACCATTGTAACTAAACACCAGGCGAATAGTGTGCATGTTATACTGTTTCCAAGTATCTCGTTATGGGGGCAACCATACTCTTGAGTTCAGATGATATTTTTTTTCCTTTTTCAAAAGAGAGTACAAGTTCTGAAGACTTTCTTGGTATAACATTTCAAAGCATAATGTTCACCAATTTGATCTAGGCTTGGTTTATTTTATACCACTTTATGTCACAGCAGATTTCTCTGCGTGAAATTCGGGCTGCTCTCCCCGGGGAGAGTGCGTCCCCAAAAGTGCAGCGCCTACCCTTTTTTTTTTTTTCCCCTCAGGGATGGTGTCTAAACACGACACCTGTGTGCATGCTGGGGTTTTTTTTGTGTAATTTTGTCATCCACTCCTACCGGCACATGATGGCCTGCTCTTCTGAAAGGCGGAACGGGATTTTAATGTGTGTGCAAGATGTTCTGCGTGCGTTCGCACACAGGACCTCGGTTTATAGTCTCATCCGAATGACTGACATTCAGTTCGATTTTTTCGTCAAACTGGGAAGAAAGGGCGAGCTGGGTACAAACCCAGAAACTCACAGTTTACATTTTGGCAAGCGAATGTCTTAACCATCCTGCCACCATTGTAGGCTTGGTTCTTTGTTTACATCAGTAACTGCTGACAAAGCTTTTGGCCTGGGCCACACTTAAGCTCTCAACTTGGGCATTCACGATGGTTTTTGAGAGGTGACATGAGAGAAAGTTGTTCTTTTGTTTGGTTGATGAGCAAAGGTTGTAGATTGTGTGTGGTGTGTGTGTGTGTGTGTGTGTGTGTGTGTGTGTGTTGTGTGTGACACTGTGTGTGACACTGTGTGTGTGTGACACTGTGTGTGTGACACTGTGTGTGTGTGACACTGTGTGTGTGTGTGTGTGTGTGTGTGTGTGTGACACTGTGTGTGTGACACTGTGTGTGTGTGTGTGTGTGACACTGTGTGTGTGACACTGTGTGTGTGTGTGTGTGTGTGTGTGTGTGTGTGTGTGTGTGTGTGTGTGTGTAGAGAGAGAGAGAGAGTGTGTGTGTGTGTGTGTGCGCACGCGCAAAATGCTGTGTTGTGTGTGTGGTACTATGTGGTGTGTCCGCATGTGCACACTTTTAAAAATGTGTATGAGTCAGAGTGCATCTGCATGCATTGCATACATGTGTTTGTACATGGACTACAAATGTGTATGTGTGTATTATTTTGCTTTTAACTCTTTTTTTTAAAGTTAGGTGACATGATTGTGATGTTTTTATGTCGAAGAGATAAAAGAAAACCTCTCTTGTTTTTGTTGTAATGACAGATTGTTTGCTATGTTGGCCAGACCAAAAAGATGTGTTCTGCCTGAATAAAGGCGTGTATGAGTGTGTGAACGTGCATTTATCCCATTCTTTTGTATGTGTGCATACCTGCTTGCATGTTGTGTGTGTGTGTGTGTGTGTGTGTGTGTGTGTGTGTGTGTGTGTGTGTCGTGCGTGCGTGCGTGCGTGCGTGCGTGCGTGCGTGCGTGCGTGTGTGTGTTAGAGAGAGAGAGAATTAAACTTCATATTGTACAGTTGTATGTATGCAGATGTTTGTCGTTGATGCTAATGAAGAACACTACTGCAACAACAACAAGCAATTATACGCTGAATCATTCAACATCGACTTTTATTTTGACAGCATAAAAGAGAAGTTAGCAATAATTGAAAAAAAACATCCCCCCCCCCCCAAAAAAAAAGAAAAACAACAAAACAGAAAACTAAAAGAGTTGTATACCACGCTGTAGTCAAATCGTTTTTCTTCCTTCTCGGCAGTGGTTTTGGTTGGGGTTATGATGATGTCACCATGTGAGAAGCGACATCAAGGATCTCCACTTACTTTGCAGTATCAGACTTGGAAGCCTGGGGAGTGGTGGTGGTGGTAGTTTTAGCTGGCTCAGGATCTGTGTGGTCAAAATGGTGGCTGCAAGAATGAAGGTCACAGTGAACTTGTCATTTTTATTTATTCATCATTTATTTTATTTATTTCAATTTTTAAAAATTCAATTTTGCATGTTTGTTATATATGAAAGAAATGAAGTTACCTGACATATAAAATGAAATAGATTTTTTTTTTTAGTTTATAATACTTTTTTTTTTTG
>CM060335.1:1885771-1893271 GCA_030674155.1 Stramonita haemastoma
AAATGGATATATATATATATATATATATATATATATATATATATATATATATATATATATATATATATATATATGTCGAGAGACAGAGACAACAGGCAGGCAGGCAGACAGACCGACAGACAGGCAGACATGCAGACAGACAGACAGACAGGCAGACATGCAAGCAGACAGACAGACAGAGACAGACAGGCAAACAGACAGATAGACAAACAGACAGGCAGGCAGACATGCAGGCAGACAGACAGACAGACAGACCTACCAATGTTTCCACCATTTGCGCTTCTGATCACCTCTGAGATACCTGCTCCTTTTGGCATCTTCCCATGGGAAGGCAACCCTGGTGGGTCTTTTTCTGCCATTGTTTCTTCCCCTGACGATTTCTTGGAATAAGAAAAACAAACACACTGTCAGTTCAGTATCTATAGCCTCAATGTTTCGTGTGACATGGGTTTGCTTTTTATATGGATGGTGGGAAAAATAAAGAACTCCCACCGAAAATGGTGAAAGTGAGCACAATATCTATTTTTGCACCTCTTCCCTTCCAAAAATTCCTCAATCCAACCCCCAAAACAACCTGTAAATAATAATTCATTCCAAAAGAAAAAAAACCACTAAGTAATGATGATGATCTACTGCTACTGTTGCTGCTGCTGCTGCAGCTACTGCTATTACCTTTAATAATAATCATTATCATCGTCGTCGTTATCATCACCACCGTCATATATAACTGCCCGAACGGGAAGTTTCAGTTCGGTGTCCCAACGTTTCCTCAGAGAGTTAATTATTTATTTATTTATTCTTTTATATCGAGGATAACAGAATAAGCAATCATGTGCTTTTTTTCATCCGGTCCCCGTGTGTATGCAGTTTTGTAAATCTTGTCATCTGTTCCCACCGGCACACGATGGCCTACTCTTACGAAAAGCGGAACAGGATTTAACGTGTGCGCAAGATGTTCTGCGTGCGTTCGCACACGGGGCCTCGGTTTAAAGTCTCATCCGAAGGACTTTTGGGGAATTAGTTAAAGGAATCAAGTTAGGTTGGGTCAGGTCTGGTCAAGTAAGTCAAGTCAGTTCAGGTCAAATCAGGTCAAGTCAAGTCAGTCATTCAAACAAAAGCAATCATCAACAGCAGGCCCATGCCAAATGCTTGGTCAGTCAATGATGTAGGCCCCCTAAGCTTACTTAGTTCCGAGGTCTTCATTAATCAAAATAGTGCCAAGCTTTAAACTGCTCTATTGATTAACTTCCTTCCTTGCACGCTCTAAGCATCATAACTTTCACTTCCCACGAGAAGTCAGATAAACATCCTCTGAAGTCAGAGTATGCCTGCCTTTAATTATGGCGTGGTAGCCTACTCGAAAAGAGTTTTAAACGCTGACTTCTCACTTCGTATGTATTTGCAATCTCACAGTGATTCCTAAGTGGTGTGAGTGATTCAGAGTGCCTTATCATGGGTGACCCCAGTAGCGTTAAGCTGGGGAATATTTATTCATTGCATTCATTTACTCTTTTATATCGAGGATAATGGAACAAACACTCATTGCTTTTTTTTTTTACATCCAGTCCCCGTGTGAATGCGGTTTTGTAAATATTGTCATCTGTTCCCACCGGCACACAATGGCCTACTCTTAAAAAAAAAAGCGGAACAAGTTTAACGTGTACGCAAGATGTTCTGCGCGCGTTCGCACACAGGGCCTCGGTTTATAGTCTCATCCAAAGGACTTTTGGGGAGAGTAGAGTCAGCACTGATGTTAACTCCAGGGGAAAAAATCCCCTCGAACGGGAATCGGACCAGGGTCGTCAAATTGCAACAACAACAACAACAATATCACTAACAACAGTATCGTACCACTAGCAACAGAGAGCAAAACAGGAGGACGGTCAGATTCCAAGTGCTTGTAGGGCTAAGCATCTTCAGCTGGAGTTGACCCTAACACACACTCCCACACAACTAGCTTTTTTTTCCTCCTTTTTTTCTCTCCTTAACAACTTGTCCAATCCAGTCCAAACTTGTCTGATCTCAAGATCTGAATGGAGACAGAAAAAGCTATGATGAAAACTGACGATGTGGTTTACCATACGCTCAAAGTACACGTATTCAGATCACAGTAGTAGTTTGGTAAAGAAAAAAAAATGTAGCCTAAGGTTTAGGGTTTTGTCACAAAAAAGTGCTGACAGACAATACGAGATTGAGGTTTTAACCCGTTTTTAATGTTGCTTTTTCCAGTGTTGTTGATAGAGTTTGTTGTTGTTCATTAAGTATGTTAGAAATAGTCAATAGCAGCAGCAGCAGTAGAAATAGTAAAAGTATACGAAATTCATTTATTCATTTTATTTTATTCTTTTATAATTATCGAAGATAATGGGAAAAGCACGCATGTGCTTTTTTCATCCAGTCCCTGTGTGTATGTAGTTTTGTAAATATTGTCATCTGTTCCCACCGGCACACATTGGCCTACTCTTACGTAAAGCGGAACAGGATTTAACGTGTGCGCAAGGTGTTCTGCGTGTGTTCGCACACGGGGCCTCGGTTTACAGTCTCATTCGAAAGACTTTTGGGGAGATTGGAGTCAGCTATGATGTTAACTCCAGGGGAAAAATCCCCTCGAACGAGAATCGAACCCGGGTCGACAAATGGCGAGGGCAATGTTCTGACCACTAGCAGTAGCGAGTGACAGAAGTAATGGTGGTGGAGTGGTAGAAGTAGGCCTAGTAGTTGTTGTAGCAGAGACAGCAGCAGTAGCCTGCTCCAGTAGGCTTAGCTGTTGTTGTTGTTGTTGTTGTTGCTTATGTTGTAATTTGATTTAGTTTATTGATATTGTCCATTTTTTTTTAAAACACAGTTTAACTTAACACTCAAAATTATGTAGATTAGACTTTTTTTTTCTTTTCTTTTTTCTTTTTTGGTGAGATCAGATTTTATGTAGATAAGACTGAGTGAAAGTTATAAATAACATTTTGAGTGGAAACACGAGGCAGTAATGTCTCTTACATTACCCTTTGTGCTGATCTTTTCTCCTAATGTTTTTTTTTAAAGGACACTACCGTTTTCAAACGAATTTAATGAGTACAGTATAGCCTACTGATGAGACTAGGCAAGGATAACTTTTGTATGTGTAACAGGCATCTTTACTTGTGTGGATCTCACTGTGTTCGTCTTTAGGTTGTTGTTTGTTGTTTTTTTCATGACAATGAGATTTTGAATTGAAACAAAGCAGGAGCTGACATCATATTGTCGTGAAATGCTCTCTCTCTGTATTATTTATTCATTTATTCTTTATATCGAGGATAATGGAATAGCACTCATGTGATTTTTTCATCCAGTCCCCGTGTGTATGCAGTTTTGTAAATATTGTCATCTGTTCCCATCGGCACACAATGGCCTATTACGAAAAGCGGAACAGGATTTAACGTGTGCGCAAGATGTTCTGCGTGTGTTCACACACGGGGCCTCGGTTTAAAGTCTCATCCGAAGGGCTTTGGGGGAGAGTGGAGCCAGCACTGATGCTTAACTCCAGGAGAAAAATCTCCTCGACCGGGAATCGAACCCAGGTCGTCAAATTGCGAGCGCACTGTTCTATTAGGCCTATGTGTGCATGTGCATGTGTGCGTGCGTGCGCACACGCGCACGCGCTTAGACGTGAATTCCTTTGTGTATGTTTGGAAATACACTATAATTATGTGACATGACCTTAATTAAGAAGCAGTCCCAGTTGCAAATGGCTACACGCTATTGCTAAGCTCCTCCTTCATCAGTAATAAAACACAGCCAACATTTCATAATAATATAGACACACTTTTGTTTGCTTTTGTTGTCAATCCCTTTGTGTGTGCGCGTGTCTTTCTTTTCTTTTCTTTTCTTTCTTTCTTTCTTTCTTTCTTTCTTTCTGCCTTTCTTTCTGCTTTTCTATGTTTGTTTGCATGTTTGTTTGTTTCTGACTTTCTTCCCTTCTTTCTTTCTTTCCTTCTGTCTGTCTGTCTGTCTGTCTGTCTGTTCTTCTTTCATATACTTTTTTTTGAAACTCAAGTCCCCCTGTGTATGCAGTTTTGTAAATTTTGTCATCCTTTCCCACCGGTACACAATGGCCTACTCTTCCGAAAAGCGGGACAGGTTTTAACGTGTGCGCAAGATGTTCTGCGTGCATCCGCACATGGGACTTCGGTTTATAGTTTTATCTGAAAGACTTTAAGTACGTACTCTCAATCATTTGCATGATTCACAATTAATATCATACTATATTACCATAAACAGCATGTTTAAGCATTAGTGGTTAATATCTTATCATGAAAAGATTGAACGTACATTCATGTATAAGATTCAGCTCTATATAAATCCCGTATATTCCTCTTCTTCTTCCTTTTGATGAAAATTCAGCGCTATATAAATCCCATATATTATTATTATTATTATTATTATTATTATTATTATTATTATTATTATTATTATTATCTTTATTATTATTATTATTATTATTATTATTATTATTATTATTATTATTATTATTATTATTATTATTATTATTATTATTATCAATGATGATGAAAAATAGTTTGCAGATACACACGAAACAACATTTAATCACTAACTCATTACCACAGTTATCGAATCAGCAGCACATAAATTAAAGAGAGAAAAAAAGAAAGGAAAACAAAACGAAAGAACAAACAAAACAAAAACAAAAAGAGAAGAAACGAACGGACAAGTTTCAAGCTACACAAATTTTGTACTATAGCTTTCAGTGACAGCGCCCGTATTGTTGTTATCACGAATACTTATTGACCATAACAGCTGGAAAAACATACGCATGCTTCATGTCGATTTGCAACATAACAGGGAACACTGGAATCGTGCAGCTGATAAAAGACAGACAGCCGTTTTTGCGTAGGTCCCACAGGCTGGGTTGGCTGTCTAGTGGCAACGTGGGGACGAGATAGCCTAGTGGTCAGAACATTGCGCTCCCAATTTGACGACCCGGGTTCGATTCCCGTCCGAGGGGATTTTCTCCTGAAGTTAACATCAGTGCTGACTCCACTCTCCCCAAAAGTCTTAGCATCTGTAGGCCCTATATGTTTTAATATGTTTGTGTGCATGTGCTCGTGCGTGTGTGTGTACATTGGACTTTGCTAAAACTAATAGCGTAATTGTCATTGACTGCTTGTGTGTTTTATAGGTCGAGGAAATTTTTCTCCTGGAGTTAACATCAGTTCTGACTCCACTCTCCCCCAATGTCCTTCGGATGAGACTTTAAACCGAGGCCCCGTGTGCGAACACACGCAGAACATCTTGCGCACACGTTAAATCCTGTTCCGCTTTTCGTAAGAGAAGGCCATCGTGTGCCGGTGGGAACAGATGGCAAGATTTACAAAACTGCATACACACGGGGACTGGATGTAAAAAAGCACAAGAGTGCTTATCCCATTATCCTCGATATAAAAGAATAATAATTAAAAATAAATAAATAAATAAAACCATGGCACACAGGAGCCTAACTGTGTGTTTTTTTTAAAATGCTCCCGTCATTTCATGCATGGGCACTGGCATCCAGTGGATCCAGAATAAACTGAAAAATAAAATGCAAGTCCTCTGTCATTGGTTTGTTTTAGTCCTGCTGATATGTTGTAGTACCACAACACAACAATAATAACAACAATGATAATAATGATAATAATGATGACAACAACAATGACGAAAAAAGTAAATAATTATTGACAAAATACTGATAATCATAATACATTAAAAAATATTACATAAATAGCTTATAAACAAACAAAATGCAAACATTGTCAAAATCATAGTAAAAAACAACAACAAAAATCATAGTAAACAAGACTGACATAGCAAGACAAGGGGAGGTCACTTTTAAATACCAGCGGACTACTGTTCCTAACTCTTTGGCTTAGAGAGCGCAGTGTTGATTATGAAAGTACATTACATAAAGTACATTTCGTAAAACGATGATACTTAAAATCGTAAGCAAGCAGTGCGTCAGCAGAATCGTGTACAGGTGAGTACGGTGAGGAAGTGATGCTACAGAATTTGATGCTGATGACGTGTAAGATCGATTGTACTTGATGAATGATCTTCACTATAACAGTATATCATTCTGCAAGTTATTTGAAAGTTAAAAACGAGTGTAGAGCAGACACGATGCATGATATATCCGCACACACACTCACACTCACATACACGCACACGCGCGCACACACACACACACACACACACACACACACAAAACACACACACACACGCGCGCGCGCGCGAGCGCGCGTGCTCGCACGCACACACGCACGCACGCACGCACGCACGCACATAGTTATTGGCTTACAGTTACAGATATCAATCTCTAGTTAGGGTAGGCACTACATGTAAAAAAATGGTATTGGTGCTTATCTGTTCTCCTCAAACTGAAGAATGTTGTCATGCATTGCTTTATCTTTCCTGTGTGTGTGTGTGTGTGTGTGTGTGTGTGTGTGTGTGTGTGTGTGTGTGTGTGTGTGTGTGTGTGTATCTCAGTATGTAAATGCTCACTCTGTTACCCTTGAAAAATAGAGAAAATAAATAAATAAAGAAAGTATCTCATCTGTCATTGTCTGTATCTGTTTCTCTCAATGCTAGTGTTCAAAGGGAAGTAATTGATTAAACCTAATTCTATTATGCTTACAGAAAATTATCAATGAATTAATATATATATATATATGTTCATAAAACATATGAAGTTGTATGTGCTATATATATATATATATATATAATATATATATATATATATATATATATATATATTATATATATATAATATATAGATATAGATATATATTATAAAACATGTATATATAATATATATATATATAATATATATTATGTATCATGATATATAATGCATTATTGCATATATTTATATATCACATGTGCATTTTATAATGTATATTATATATTTATAAATATACATTTATCAATATATTTATAAATTTATATTTATAAATATGTATATTTATATATATCCGGAATTTTTGTCATCATGTGTATTTGCATTTTAAAGAATTTTTTATTCTTTTATTTTGAGGATTATGGAATAAGCACTCATGTGCTTTTTGTTTAATTATCCAGTCCCTGTGCATAAGCAGTTGTTTTTAAATTTACAATTTGAAAATTTTAAATTTAATTTTAAATTTGAAAATTTTGTCATCTGTTCTCACTGTCACACAATGGCCTACTCTGGGCACACACTGGCCTACTCATCCTAGGAGCGGAATGAGTTTTAATGTGTGTGTGTGGGGGGGGGGGGGGGGGATGAAAACAGCAGGGTGTGCAGTAGATCATGATGTCATAGGGTACAAGTGGTAAGAAACTCGCGTATCTAGAGCATGGCAGCAGAGAGTCCTCAGAGGAGAAACCCCCTTCAAACAAGTGTTTCAGGCCTTTAATCTTCCTTACACTCTAGGGAGGCCAGCCCATATCCAGTTCATGACTCTGGATGTCTCTCTGCTGCCCCTTTCCGTA